>CAJQUW010006185.1:0-205498 GCA_907163375.1 Prostheceraeus crozeri
AAATTTTTTGTAACTTAAAATTTATTTTGAGTAACTTAAAATTTTTTCATATACTAGAAATAGATTAAAAATTCTTAACTAACAAAATTTTCGTAACATAAAATTTTTTTATTAAAAATGTCGCAAGCGAAAAGTAATAATAATAATAAAACTGTTGAATTAAAAATTACGTAATATTGTTGACAAAAATACCCCTAAAATAACTATTTACGATTAATAAAAAAAAGTATTACATAAGTAAACCAATGATAGAGAATATTCAAATTACAAGAAGAAAAGAAATGGCGGGGGATTCTCCCCAATAAATTCCACTAATAATAGGTTGGCATTAGCAGCAGCAGGGAAGTGTTGCAGGTTGGGACAGCTGGTATTGTCCAAGCAAGTAAATAAAAATAAATCAGAGAAGGCAGCCATTAGAAGAACAAAAACGTCATAATAGAGAGTTAGATGAAAGTATGCCAAAGGGAGAAGGAATAGTAGATAATTTTATTAGTAAATTAAAATTAGTTGTTGAAGGAAAACGAGTTCTTAAAAATATTCGCCTCCACCAAATGTTGATGATTTAATTGAAATTAAAGAAAACTAAAGATGGTTCTGGGAATATATCTAAGTCCTAGTATGATAAGGTAATAACCTCAAGAACCTTAGTTCTTTTCGGTTAAACACTATTATATTTTTTTTGTTTTATCTTTTAAATTTTTTTTTATCTTTTAAAATGAATTCTAAAAAGTTCCGAAAATTTAATTAAATTAAAAATTGTCTAATTTAGATTTATTGAATTATCTATTAAACAAAAATAAAAACTCAAATTGTAAAATTTATGCAAGTGGTAACGACGACAAACAAAGTTTGGCTACTCACCTACGGTGGGTGTGACATACAAAAAACATTAGAAAACTTTCCTGGAATTATATTTGGAGTAAATATTCGAAATAAAAACATCTTCCTGGTCATTCATATACCGGTCCAGTAAACTCTGATTAGATATAAGACTACGATGAGAATAATAATCCGAAACCTAGGTGAAGAACCAATAAATAGAATGTAGATTCCGCAGCTTACAGGCATGATTTAGCTCTATCGAAAATCACTGAATCTAAGTTCCTCGTCATGCAGCTGATAAAGAAAGATGATTCAAGAATTAGATATGTATTCAAAATCACTACATTTAGAGAAAAAATTGAAAGAATGTTTATAAGAAAGACTTTACAAGCTAAAAATATTGATTTTTCGGTCCGAGTGGTTTAATATGAAACTAAATAACCCGATAACCTGAGACATACGCTCGAACTAATAACTAAACAGAGAGCAAAAACGCTCGAACTAAAAACACTGAAAGCAAACGCTCGAACCTACGCTGTCAGGAAATTCATAAAGAATTACCAGAAGGCCTAAATATTTATAGAAAGTAAAAGTATTTAATATGAAGCTGATTTGTGAAAAATAAATGAAATAATTTTTTTTTGGGCTGTGTTGGTTATTGTTTTTTTCTTTTTGTTTATCTTTTTTTTTATGTTTATTTATTATTGCTTTGTTTCTTTTTTTTTTGAATGAATTTGATGATATATGAATATTGTACTTTTATTTTTGAGTGCTGATCTTATTCATATTCCGAATTGAAAAAGATTATAAATAACGCATTGAACCGTTATAGGATTTATATACACGATACGGCTTGGGTAAAACCTTTAAAAAATAAAAGTGGTCTATCAGTTTTAAATATGCGTTTTGAAGAGAAATCTTTAAAGAAAGAATAGAAAGCCAAGGAAAATTGTTTGTATGATAAAAGGGGTCGGAATTTTATAGACCAGAAAACGTTTCAGCCACTATTTTTGAAAATTGTAAAATACAACTGAAAACGCTGGTAAGCGCCGTTAGTGATAGAAAGATTCAATCGGACGTTAAAAAATAAATTATTCAAGAAATTTACCTGAGCAAAGAATATCATAAATGGTTGAAGATTATTACCGCGAGTGAATTGTAGAGCAGAGTACAATAATAAAGTTCATTCCAAGTATTGAAGAAACCCCAAAGAATGCCTTCTGACGACCCTGATTAAATACCAAAGAAAATAATCGAGAATATTTATTCGAATGGAGAGTAACTCCGAATTTGCAGAAACACTTAAGCCCGAAATTTAAAATTGGAGATAAGAGTTAGAATATATTAAATATAAGAATAAATATGAAAAAGGCTTTGTTGGCTATTGGACTAAAGAAATATTTGAAGTTATCTAAAAATAAATCAAAGATATCCGGATTACTTATGAAATTAAAGATTTAGATAATCGAGGATATCAGAGGCCGTTTTTTATCAAAATGAATTACAGAAAAACAGGAGCTTTAACCTCTAGGTGGCGCTTTAGCTAGTCTTCGCTTGATTTATAGATTAGTTTAACTTCTAACATAATAATCTAGAAATGGTACTCCTTCCTGTAATTATAAATAAAACTAAAAGGACATAATTGTCCACAATAAGTAGTGCCTGGTGTATGTTTGAATTTGAAACGTATTGGGGGTATGTTTTCCCGTTCCAAGTAATTCTTTTACTTCATTTGTAGGGGGCAAAACCGCTATGGAATGAAACAAAATAATAGTTCTGCTGATGATTTTTAACGCCTGCTGACCAATGTACACACTTTTTCATTTGACGTATGAAGATTATGTTATGAAATTTACCTAGTTATTGATGTAAACTTTGTTCCGGGAACTGAAGGTATCCTGTTGGCCTATTTTTTAGGAATTGTAATTCGTTTCTCATTAGAAGAACTGAAAATTCTTTATTCCTAATGGATTAGCTAATTACTTTAGGACGAAATTTGTGTGTCGTTTGTGTTCCATATAATTTCAAAGAACTCCATTTATGTTTGCAGCATTTTATAATAAAAAAAATATCTTAAGGGACCGCCTAGAAGACATGGGGGGTATTGATTTAAAACTGTTTCTCTAATGATGTCTTTCCTTACTACTTAGTCAGGAAGGGGGTATTGATTTAAAACATTTTTAAAATGATGACTTTCCTTACTACTTGGGGGGGTATCTGAGATTATAATTTAAAACTGATCCACAATGATGTCTTTCTTTACTACTTATTCAATTTTGAATATGATTTAATTTAATCTAAATTTAAACGTTACATTGTTGCAATTGGTATTAGTAGAGGTTGGGTTGTTAACGCTCATCTTTTATCAAATAGTAATTCTTTTACTCATCAATATGTGAAAATTGTTATTATTCCCAATTGCTTAGCAATCTCCATTAAAATCCGAAATATAATGTGGTTTTGTTTGCCGTATATTTTTTGGAAGTCTCTGATGTTTCTCATTTTTATAGAAGATACAATGTTTCTATTATATTCCCGGTAGCAATGAGAAATTAAAAATGAACTACATGGATTATATTCAATTTGGTTACATCCACTTTGCATACATTCAATTTGGGAATAGCATTGAAATACATGTAAATTTGTCCAACGCGGAGGACAAGGTTTCATAGGGATGGAGAGAAAAATGACGTCATATTAACAACATAATGAAAATGATTGAAAACAGGAAATAAACATTTGCATTTAAAACAGAAATAACATTGCATTAAATACAGGAATAACATTGTCAATTTAAAACAGGAAAAACATTGCAATTATAAAACATGAAATAAACATTGCATTTAAACAGGAAATACATCTGCATTTAAAACAGGAAATAAACATTGCATTTAAATCCGATATAACATTGCATATAAGATAACAAATTTTTCATAAACAAATAGGATTTCTGTCCACAGCAGGTAGGACAAGGTTTCATTTTGGTTGAAACACTCTATTTGTATTTACATGTGCAAGAGGAAATCACATTGCATATAAAAACCGACAGATACAAGTTTTCTAAACAATGGGTCTTCTGTCCCACGCGAGGGACAAGGTTTCATTGGATGAGGAGAAAAATGACGTCATATAAGAACATAATGAAAATGATTGAAAACAAGAAATGGGTTGAAATAATCAATTATTCCAAAAAACCCTCATCTTGTGAAGAGGATACCCTGCTCCAATAAAGATGAAGTATTAGTTTTTTAAACAGTCGTAATAGGAAGTGAGACCTCTACAAAGAGTCTGAAATTTATCTGCCAGTTTTGCCAACTTCATTGCGAAGCTCAATTCAGTTCGTGAAAAAGTTAAATATTATTGATGATTTAAAAGATATGTGAAATCTGCTTTATTATTCTCACACAAGGAATAATATATGATTTGGGTGTTTTCCAATAAAAATTTTACATGTGGACACTCAAAAAGATGGCTTTGTTTTTCGTATTTCAAGTGTTGTTTCAAAGAATTTCACTGTCGTTGAATTGTCCCCCGCCGCCGGTTTCTGTAAAATATTCCCACTGATTCGGATGAATGTATGACGTTTCAAAACTAACACTTTCCTTCAACATGTTTTGTAAAAGTTTCGATTCTGAAGGGAAGTGCTGCTTCCTTCGTTGCTCTGGCTGCGGATTTTTATGTTCTCTTTGTATGCAATTTCGAGCAGAACGTATAGCGTCAGGGATTGAAGAGTAGAGGCGCTTTCTTCACCGTGCTGGTCTATATACGAAAAGTATACAGAATTGTTTTCTCCGATGGAATGAATCAATATCCGCAATATTTTTGAAGAACTCATGGAAGTACCGTTTGCTATGTTGGCTTGTTGTACAACGGACTGCTTGACTCATGATTGACGGATAAATTAGTACAAATCACTATGTTTCAAAATAAAGAAATAACGTAATTAAAAAATAGCGGAACGATGAGAGCAAGCAGATGATAAGTTTTTGATTGAAATAATATCACAACAATCTGAGCACACTAAATACAATGACAGACGAGAGAGATAAATGAAAACAGTACAGTCTGGCAGATAATCTTAACGTTTTATACCGGGTGTGTGTGACGCACTAACAATAATATAAAACAACTCGCCTAACGTAACAATTAAAATGTCATTGTTTCAAATGTTGGAGTTTTGAATAGTAGAGGGAAGTAAGTAGCAGCTGTTTTGGTTGCAGTTCATACATTGTTTCCTTTCAAATGTTTGAGTTGGGAGGACACAGCTCTTTACACTGAAATGCCTTTTATTCATAAATGCGAGAAAGCAGATGTTTCTCCTACAAGTGAGTGTTTCATTCTGAAGTTGCAATGCAGTAGATAAATTTGTAAGAACGCCAGGACGCGGTCATGATTTGAGCAACTGAAAATGATCATCAATCACAAATTTGAAAATTCTCAAACGCTTTTATGTAAATATTATTTTATATTTTTCGGTGCCGGTTTTACCATGGACCTGGAACGGTCAGTGAATTTTGCGGGGGGTGAAAAATTGGTAATTCTCAAATTTATGAGATTCTTAACTTTTCTGATTTTTTTTTACGGTGTCCTGGAACGGTCATGATTTTTGGGCGGGGGTAAAAATTTGTAATTCTCAAATTTGTTGATTCTCAACTTTTATAATTTTTTAAGTGTCCCTTGGAACTGGTCATGAGTTAGGTGCGGTGGGGGTGTAAAATTGTAATCTCTCAAATTTTGAGATTTTGAAAAATTTGAAAATTGGGTATTTTTAAAAAACGTCATAAATTCATGCGAATTTAGGTCTTCATAACCTGGAAAAAGGGTTCAAATTCATGAAATTTATGTCGTTTTTAAAAAAGTAACCCATTATTTGAAAAAATGGTACTTTTTGGAATGCGACTAAATTCATGTATTTAGGTTCTTAAAAACCTGATAAAAGGGACTAAATTCATTGAATATTATGTCGTTTTTAAAGATTACTATTTTTTTTATGAATTTTAGGTGTCCTGGATACGGTCTTCTTACCCATTACTCATCGCAACATTAGTGGTGATCTTTATTGACAAAAGGCCTTTTAAAGCCACATATTTTAGACATCATAGATGCTTTCCTTTAACAATTGTGCTGGTATTGCTTTAAAGTATACACACACTTGAAATAAACATATCGAAAAGCATTACAAAACATAGATACAGAAATATACCAAAACATATTTTGGGTATGCATTCCTTCGTAATTTGATTGGTTATTGAGAGCGAATTACAGTGCCACTGCTCCAAAATTAAGCACTCACGAATTGAGGACAAATTTTGGAATGAATCGTGCAACATAATTGACAAACCCGCAGTGAGTCCACAAATCCTTTATTGCTCTTTGGGGACGTTCAATGTTACGAAATCGGATTTTATCCTTTCAGGATTTTAATATAACCATTCCCAAGTACATATCTACAACTTCGCTGTAGGCAAACTTGCAATTTAGAGAGTTTCAGCTTCAAATAGTGATCCTGGAATCAGTGAATTCTAAATGGAGTTCAAATTGCCGCTGAAGACTTGTTTGGCAATATAACATCGTCCAATGTAAGGTAGAACACCTGCATCACGTAGCACAATACGCTGGAATAATGTAGGAGTGTTCTTTGAGCCCGAAAGCTTAATATTTTCGGATTCATAAAAGTTTGATATGGTATGATGACAAAAGGCTGTTTTTTCTTTGCTGTAATTCTTCGAGGTCCAACTTGATAATAGCCACTTGCAAGATCCAATGAACTAATGAGTAAGTGCAGTCACACAGAATCACCCAATATATCGTCAAATTGGGCAATTGGGAAGCAAAGTCCGACCTTGTAATAGCGTTCAGTTTACCGAGAAGTCGACGATAACGCCGCGGGACCATCTTGCTTCTTTCGAATAAAGAATATGGGGTTTTGACCACAGGAGATGGAAGGCTTTTTGCGAAACAATGTCCATTACCTCAATAAGTCTCTTGAATTTTCTGGTTAGCTTAAGCTTCGAAGGCGATGAAGGATCGAATACTACTTCGATTTGAGAGGCCTCTCATTACAATGTAGCCAATTACATGCCTCGTAATTAATAACAATTACCAAATATCATTCTCATGCCTTAAAAATATATCTTGGAATGACTTCACTAAATTCATACAGCAGATCGTTCTGCTTTTTGAATCAAGCTTGGATTTCAAGCATTAAGCTCTTCCTTCAGAACCGCAGACGAAAAGTTAGCCCCATTATACCCGGTGGTTGGGTATTAATATTCTACGGTGCCATTATACCCAGTCGAACCGTCAGTACCGAGTATTAGATGAAATGGGCAAGGATATCCAATATCCAAAGCTTGATAGTACAGGGAATCTTCCCAATAGTATTCTACAACTTTGTAAACGAACTCTGTCAGTCGATGTATTCATTCCAGTAAACGAAGGAAACAAGGTTGGATCCTTATTCAAAATGTTATCGCTTGATTTTGTAGCAAAATGTCTATCAATATAGGTAAAATTCCGACCTTAAACAGCCATTATAAACAATGAAATTGAAAGTAGCCGATGCTGTTATTATTGTTTTTATTTCCCTAAAAATGGATAAGATATAATACAATAATAACAGCATCGGCTACTTTTCAATTCATTGTTCTAATCAATAAATGATTCATGTGCATCTTGCATCAAATAAGTGCACACTATTGGACTAGGCACAGTTTTCGATTGAGGCTAACATGTTGAGAAGATTGTGTGCTAAACCCTAAAACAAATGTAACTAATCAATTTAATTTAAATGGACCTGAATTGGATTTGTCAAATGAAGACTTTCAAACAGGGCAATTCGAGCGATCACCACTTTTGGCCCGCTCATTTAAGAGCGATGAGTGAGCGAGTGGAGTTCCTGAGTAAATCAAGCGAGCCGAAAAATTTCTGGTCACATTGTTTGCGACTATCCTGCAGAATGATCTGCTCCCAACCATAGATAACTATATGCACTCAAAGGTTGCTAATTGAATTACTTATGTTTTTTCCGCAAACGCAATGTCTCACTGCATTCAATGGTGGGGGCATTGTTAGGGGGATGTGTTAGTAACTTTGTGGTGTCCTAATTCTTAGAGCGACAGGGACAACTGATAAAATTCGGACAAGCAATGAATATTCTTCTTCGGTCATTTTCATCATCAATGCGGTATAAAATAATAGAAAACATGGCTTGTGAACTTCGTGTGTAATCACCAACTATAACAATGAAATTGCGGTCTCTTTTGAGAGAATGGCCACAAGGATTAAATGCTTCAGCTTCAGCTTTATCATCCGTGGCCTTAAATGGGTTCGCAACCGATTCATTGTCGCCGGCTCTGAGATGGCAATAAATGAAAATAAATATCGCATAGCATCCACTACAAAAAGCAGATGATATTCAATCATTCTGTAAACGAAAGCCGAATTTTTTGCACTTACTCGCATTTAATTATTGGAAATTGTTATCAGACAGTGTTTGCAAGACATGAGAAAACATACTTAATTCCATCTTCTATAAGATTATAATTGTGATCTTATATTATAGCCGATGCTATTTGGGCGGTGGCACAATTTTTTCTATTAGGTGTCCACAGGTAATTTATTCAGGTTTGTTAGGAAGTGGTCAAATACGGACATCGAATAAGTTTGGATATAGCTTCCTGAAATCAAATGAGATGATAAATTTCGAGATGGGCTATTAATCTCATGAGATTCAAACGATCAACATTTCTTAAAGCTGATATCAATAGCTTCAATGGAGGATCAACTTGTAGGACTAAAGAACTGGTGAAAGATTTCCTCAACTAGGTCCGGTCGCTTTGAACGAGCATCTTTGTCATGGCACTTGTCCAAAAAAGAGACTTTTTCAAGATGATGCACACTTCAAGGCTTACAATAGAATCTGCGGCGTCTCACCGAATGCAACCAAGCGATTCCTATTGCTTATGTCAGACAGGATCAAAGGAAAACACGCAAATCAAAATGGCAAGGCAATAGAAGTTTTCGGTAAAAATGATGTTTTCTTTCTATGCTACTCTCCGATTAAAAGTCCAAAAGCTATAATTTTCGTGAAGGAATGTCATAAAATCATTTTCCTATCATGTGTACGGTGATATTATCATTCCTCTGATCGGATGATCTATGTGAGACTAAGGCTTACTGTAGCACAAGTTGGCTGAAATGTTGTGTTTTCCCACTATTTATCGATGTTTACTAAATCTGAGTATGTCTAGTTTTCCTTAGGACTAGGGGCACATTCCCATGCAATAATTGTGGCTCTAGACTTGGAATAGGAATTTTTCCCCAAAACTCTTCAAATTACTATCCTATTGAATTCTGTCTGAAAAGAAGAAGAACCGGGTAGAAACTCGACAGACGCGCAGTTTGACAACGTTTTGAATTTATTCTTCCGAACGGTGCCCCACGCAAGCTTTAATTAATAATTGATCTCAAATTCCATAGAAGAGGGCAAAGGAATCCATGTAATTAATGTAGATCTGTGGTAAACGACTTTTGAATAAATCGCATCTCAACCCGATGGTCACAAAACAAAATATCAAAAATTGTGATCACTTCCACATATTTAGTACAAAGAATAAGTATATATAGATACTGTCGACTCAATAAAGTATCTGCAAACAGTGAAAATTTTTATATCAAAAGATTCAGTTTTTTGCCGAGATTACATTCCTGTGGTCCAAAAAAATTATTTGAGCAGTTTTTTAAAAGCCAAATTTTTGCAAATTTATGTACTACCGACATCAAGCCCCTTTATAAGTAGTATGAAACAAGTGGATATCAAAAGGAATGAATATTTGCTAACAAGCATCTTAACTAAAAGGAAATTATCCTGATGATCAATGAATGACTTTTATCGTGCTTTCTTGGCTATAATTTCAAGTTTTTAATTCAATCTTGACATACATGATTTTATGATTCACTAAATTCATGTTTCATTTCTTGAATCTGAATAGCAATGTGGACCCATTCGACCCACTTACATCTTTTAATTAAAGTTGATTGAAATAATTGTCTATGATTATCCTATTTTAGTCTACCAGTGGCAGGTTCCTTGTGATATGATCACGCCTAAGAAAATACATTCTTGAGGTTGAGCACGAAAGCAGCAACCCATCGAATTCCTATTTTAACAAACATTACCTTTCCACGGCTGTCATAACACCCAGGATCTGTAAAATACAATCATTCCTTCGGCATTATTATTATGATCAGTCAATTCTTCATAACTTCAAAAATATGCATATCTCACATTTGGCAACAACACCCAACTGTGTTCACCTCGAGTTCATTTAATAAAATCGAAACTGTATACACATTGGGGATATAATAAATGCCGAGTTGTTACTCTACCTAATGTACTTACTCCATGAGTTCGGCAAATGGGTCCCTGTCTTTCGGAAAAGGAAGATGAATGCAAACTGTTTTAGCTTTTGTGCATTGTCAATTTCAGGTTTCCATTTTTAAGGGTTTTTTCTCTTGCAGATCCAAAAGTGTGAAGATCCGCTGTCTTTTTATTTTTTCTCTGACACGTTACACCATCTACATATACATGCATGCGCAGACCCATATGCCATCCGTTCAACCAAAATATTAGAAAGTTCTAGATCGGTTGTTTTAAATGTAAATGAAGCTAGGAGGCTGTTCACTACGATTTTAAACATGGACAAACTATGAAGTCCCAAATAATAACCCGAAATTTTGATGCACAGCTTCTGATGCCACTGATCATGTTTCGTGACATTTATGAGTAGCGAGATGTAGGCCTAACAGATGGAATATAAAGCTCGAATTCAAACTCAGCTTTCTTTCAATAAATACTTTTACTACATACATGTATTGGGACCTGATTGAAAATGATGCTAATGGCTACTTTAATGACATTTAACAGTTGATATTTAAATGTACTCGCAACTATCAGTAACTCGGTAGGCCCTCCATCAGTATATAAGCCTATTATCTTACACGCAGGATTATTTGTATGGATCGTATATGTATGAAGTATTAGACAAACTATAGCTAAATTTTCTGATGTAAGTCTATAGCAATAGAAAAATATTACAAATGATTTGCGGGCTAATTTCCTATACAGAAAATCTTATTTTTTGATCTATAAGCAGTGTATCTCTGTCTTAGTAAGTAGTGCCGCAACATGAGGATTTGAAGCACTGTATACTTTATGGATGATTATAACTCACGAAGTCCAAAATTTCGGAATGCTCTCACCAAAATAAAGTCCCTTGGCCATATTAGAGGATATGATGTGTATATAGTAGTTAGAACAAGGCAAGTTTCAACTGTTATCAAAAACACACCAGTATAATTCAAATGAACATTTAAATTCATGCAGCCTTTAGGACACTCTGAAAATGAGAATGCATTTGCCAACACAACAATTAGACTGAGACAAAACAAAGCTCAACCGAGTTTTATTTCCAGTTACTACTGTACATATGAGGGTGATGACAAAAATTTTGCACAATATCAAAAGAAAACTGACTGAATTCCAGGCATTTCCAAACAAGAGATGTGAAGTGGCTACCCCGTCCATCCGAAATCGAACCAAAATTTTGAACTCGATTCGACCGGAACACAACCCAAAACAATTTAATTGAAAAATTAAGTTAGAGCGACCGTGGCGAATGCACTTCCCAAAATGTGGGATTGAGTCCTTGTGAACTGCTATGACTTCTTAGTATTGCAATACAGTTTCATGTATCATCATATTATGTTTTTTAAATATGTGGTCTATGTACAACCGTAAAGCTTACTTTACACTGGCAGTCGCTGCAGGTGCAGCAGATAAGTCACACGCCCGTCACGTGATTGAAACGCAGCATGACACAGCTATGAAACAGAACTGTATGTGTCACAGAATTAGATTGCCTAAGGCCTCAGCCACATTGAAAGCAAAGCAAACACGAGCGTCCCGAGCGTCTCGTGCAAACGTATGTCCACAAGCTATCAATCGCTCTCGTTTGCTTTGCTCGCAGTGTGGCAGTCTACAACTGCTGCAATGATGACTTTATATTTACTGCAAAACGCTTTGCTCGGAAACGCTTGGAAAAGCTCGCAGTGTGGCTGAGGCCTAAGTGTGCTACTTTGCTAGAAGTGCAAACTGATTCAAAGCAATGGCACATGCAGGAACCTACTAAGTGCGCAAAAAGAAATGTTTCATGCCTTACAGACAAACACAATGTGCTTCACACAATTTTGCGTGTTTAATGTTGAACTGTCTATGTTGGATGGTTATTGTTCGATTGCTATGGCATTGTGTCAGCAGATTGTGCCATTTCATAGGCATTACATGTCCTAATGCTTCCTTTCTACAGAGCTGATCATAAAAAACGGGCCTCCTGAATTCGCTGAAATTCAATACATTCTCATGCCTTCCAATCGCATCACACAACAACGTGCTACGCACCATTCGAGAGTTTGCATTCTCAGCTTTAAAATGGGCCATAATGGACTTACAAATCGCAATTTTTCGAATAGGAAACATGTGAGTGAGTATGATAATGAATCAGGCACGGGGAGAAAGAGCATTTTCTGATATGTCTTTTGACAAACTGTTCATTCAAATCGGTGAACTCATAAAAAATCAGTGATATCGTGAAGATATCACAAAATCATGACCTTTTTGTTTGAAAATGTTATTTTCTCCCTTTTTCATCAGAAATGGTCATGTTTGGTATCCTCTGAATCCTTGCGATGTGAGGAGTACGAATGTGCAAATTATATTTATATAAGTTCAATAGATCTTTTTCAAACTTCTTCAATATTGTTTCTCATTTCCGCAAAAGCACACAGACAATGAAGGTAAACAATCGGCAGCTGCTATGAGACAACAAAGGCCTGCTTTCGCTAATTGTCTTGTTTTGAACATTCGTTCAACTTACAATGTGTTTGTTTACTTTTGCGGAAATGAGAAATAATATTAAAGAAGTTTGAAAAGGATCTCTTGAACTTATATAAATATAACTTGCACATTCGTACTCCTAACATCACAAGGATTCAGAGGATACCAAACATGACCATTTATGATGAAAAAAGTGAGAAAATAACATTTTCAAACAAAAAGGTCATGATTTTGTGATAACTTCACGATATCACTAATTTTTTATAAGTTCACCGATTTGAATGAACAGTATGCCAAAAGAGAGCTCAGAAAATGCTCTTTCTCCCCGTGCCTGATTCATTATCATACTCACTCACATGTTTCCTATTTGAAAAATTGCGATTTTCATATTTTGAGCACTGCTGAGCAAATACAATAACGGATACAAGTCCATTATGGCCCATTTTAAAGCTGAGAATGCAAACTCTCGAATGGTGCGTAGCACGTTGTCGTGTGATGCGATTGGAAGGCTTGAGAATGGATTGAATTTCAGCGAATTCAGGAGGTCCGTTTTTTATGATTAGCTCTGTAGAAACAGAAGAAGAGACGACCGGTCTAATTCTGTGGTATGTGCAACACCTAATTTACATTGCGAACAGCAAGTCAGCTACTGCACTGTCCACACACATGTGTTGACATGATGGATGACGTAGAAATAGATTATTTATCTGAAGCTGACTAGAATGGAAATTAACTCAAAAGTCTCATATGGGAAAATTAAGTTGGGGCATGGATCACCAATGAAAAGCCTAGAATTGCACATGTCACTGATTCTAGCCCAATTATTCAACTATTGACAAGCAAGTGAAAATGCGTGCGATTTTTGTGCCACTATTGTGTATTGCATGAAGCTTTACCTCCATTCTGGAGGTTTTATTGTTACAAATTTCTATGATGGACGATGACCTGTCAGGTTATTGTAACAAGATCTGGTAGATTAAATAGAGAAAATTAACCAATCAGATGAC
The DNA here is from genome assembly GCA_907163375.1 of Prostheceraeus crozeri. Classification (NCBI taxonomy): domain Eukaryota; kingdom Metazoa; phylum Platyhelminthes; order Polycladida; family Euryleptidae; genus Prostheceraeus; species Prostheceraeus crozeri. Next base: position 13,726 of record CAJQUW010006185.1, read on the forward strand.
TCTGCCATTACAGCAGGCTGCAAAGACAAAACTTCGGTCTAATCGCTGAACTGCCACTGCAGCACTGACGTCATGTTCTGTGTCAGAAGAAATTACGATAAACGTCATAACGAGGTCATTTTCGTCACATGAGCTGCCAGTGTAAAGCAGGCTTTAGCAAAAGAAATGTGATTGAGAACATTTGTTCAACATTCTATAATAAGTACATAACATTTATGAAATACATGCATGTGTATCTGCAAAGGAAGTCAATGAAGTAGCATCAGAAATTTATAACTCGAATATTTTACAATCAACCCGAATCCGAATTCGGGTCGGGTCGGGTCGGGTCGGGTTCGCAGACCTCTCGTCCAAACCAGTATCACTCTCTGATCTGCTTACTTTCAAAAATCTCAAACCACTTTTTGACCGGGGCGAATTGATTCTTATGGACCCGTATCCAGAATGAGCTACTGGACATGAACTCTCCATGAATATCACCATTTTTTCAATTCTGCTGTTTGTTTTCAAATGAACTTTGTCAAAGGATTATAGATTTCCTTGAAACCTTCGCATAAAATGTACATGGTAAAGCATGGCATTCAAGCATTTATTTGATTAGAGAATGCTTGCAAGTGATTCCCGCTGCATGTTTGTTCTCTTAAATAGTAGCATCACTGATCATCGTTATCTCTTTCTCCTCACGGAATCCGATCTTAACACATGTGTCTCATAACAGCTGCCTTTATCTCTCCTGAGATTTTCACCCGCAACTGGGGAGATACACCCTCCGCCCATCACCCATTTCTGACCTTATTCCTGCGCCAAAATTTCACGACTCAGCCCTCTTCAACTCTCGTAGCAGGCGAGAGCAAGTCCTCGAAAGCATCTCGACCTTCTCATCAACTACGATACAATTCTCTTTGAAAAACCGACGAGAGGACGAACAATTCAGTCGATCGGAGATTTATCCTTATTCTCCTGTCCCATTGAGGGTTCCCGGGAGTAATTACATGTCAGGCAATAGCGGAATTTCCCTTCAAAGCTTTACAAGCCTCGTGTCTGATTACTGTGCCAATGTTGTGGCACAATGTCGCATTGAAAGGATCCGTCTTCCTACATAGTCGTAAAAAGAGTGCATGTTGCCAGAAAAGCAGCACGTCATACTCTGAATAAGCGCTATTTAGACTGTCAACCAGAATAGTGATATGCGTACTGTGGAGTGGAAAGCTCATTGGAAGCCGGTTAATGTTGATAAGAAATTTTGATGAAATATTCGAGAGGTTATTCTTTATGGCAAGAAAGCAGGAATCGAGTGCATTCCTCAACATTACAATTATCCGATTGCGGGTAATATTGTGTAAATGTTATTATTTTCATGCAGTTCCGCATCGGCAGCGAATCCCACATTTCTACAGCTTGTATTAAACGTAGGCACCGAAGAAGAAGAAAATAAAATTGAAGAAGAAGACATGAAGAATACGAAATTGATAAAAATTAAGCGTAGACAGAATAACTCTGATGTATTTCTTCACTTTCTTCCCTCTTTGGCTCTACACTCCAGCACTTCTTAATACATGTATGAACAGATTTTGGAATCAGCTAAAGCCTAACTTTGCTATTTGTTAAAAAAACGAATTATATTAAAACTCACAAGAATTTCTAAATTTCAAATTTTGATAAACAGAAGATAGGTCACCTTGAATCTGATTCCATTTATCTACTAAATCTACTATCTACATCTAAAGAAAGAGAAAGTGAATTAAATCTACATCCATTTTGTAAAGTGAAAAATTTTGATTTTAAGTTCTTCATCCTCATAGAAAACTAATAAATTATTAAGTCTTTATGAAATAGTTGTTCTGCAATTTCACAAAAATCTAAATTGAATGACCGGAGTTTCAATTATTCCTTCTCTGAAGAAAAGCATGGCAATAGACCATCGATTTTGCGTATTGGAAAATACAATTCTTCGATGAAATTTTCTTTTCAGTCGGTTTATATATATTCATCATTTATACGTGATATGCTTTATACGTTCTTTATTTAATGTTACAAATTCCTTGTTTACATGCTGAAAATCTAGTAATTCTAACTTAGAGCGTATTATGACTTCCACTGAATGGCAGCATGTGTTAAGGACAACTTCAATAAGGAGCACTTAATTACTCGGACTGTTATTTAGTTTCTCCATGAGTGCGTATAGCTGATTAATCGCCTGGGTACAGAGTGAGAAAGATGTCTTCAGACTTCTTTCGCAGATCCGGAAGTCCGCATGTTTCCAATGGACTACGATTCTGGATGAAATCCTGCGATTCAAGACTCTACCAACAGATCCTTAGACTTAGTAGCAATCCGTAACTTAGTTAGCCTCATCATATAAATATTTCATAGCCCTGATCATGAAATCAGTAACTCAAATATAGATGAAACGTCGTGATCCAAACTACAAATAATAAAATAATTCAAATTATGCTACCACATCTCGGTTTCAAAATGTTGGATAATGGAGCTCATTAATTCAATTAATTATCTGATCATCTGTTGAAGTTATCTTCGCATTAAATGCTCTACCTAAAATATAGCAATTGTCCTGTTTTTGTGTCTACTGCACAGAGCCAGCATCAACTATTAATTATAGAGTCATCTGAATTTTATGTGTATAAAGCGGATGTGCAGAAGCAATTCGGAAATTCTTCCCTCTATAGCATTGTCGTGTATGAAAGCTTGCTGGATGGAATTCTTAGAGAATGATGTTCATTGAATAAAATTGGTCGTGCATAGTTCAATGATCAATTAGTAATAACTAGGGCAATTTTTTTACCTAAAAAAACAACAATTTTTGACTTTAAAAACGATAAAATTTGACAAATTTTGACCTAAAAAAACGAAATATTTTCCAATCTAGAATTCTATTCCATTACAGTTTATTGTAGTACAAAGACAAATATTTGCACACATTTCAGGCAAGAAAAGTCTGTCCTTGCGCAGAAGCTTACCCAGCATAGAGAATGACCGCTCATCTGCAGCAGAAGTTGGCTGGCAGCACTGAAGCTCAGCGTACACGGCTGGAGACACGTTCTCTTGCTTCGATTTGATGATGTCATCAACGTCACAGTTCTTGAGCATACGCTTTTTAATATAAGCACCGATGCCCACACAGTCCTGTTTAAAGTGTAGCGTCATAATATAATCGTGGGCTTCTTTGAGAGTGTATTTCGAACTCTCCATCTTTTCGATCAGTCTCGGTAGCTCCTGGTAATCTTCACGAGTGACTCTGCAACTTTGGCATCATTGACAGCAGACTGACAAGGATACCTGTTCCTTCGAAGGAAATGACAATGTCGCGCACTTCCGGTAAGTTTTTGGCGTAATACTCGGCCGTACATAACCATGTACCCCAGCGAGTGAGCACTGGCTGTGGCGGAGTCACAATTTTAGAGAACATGTTGCAGCGGTTCCTGTTCTTAACTGTCACTGCCTTGACCGTTGAAATGAGGCTGTCGACGTCTTGAAAGTGACTGCGCACTTTCTCAGCACAGTTGTGTAGAAGATGCGCCATGCAGGTAGTATGAAACAGCAGCGCATATTTTTTGATCTAACCCATTTTTTTGACAAAATTTGACATGTCAAAAAAAATTGCCGTGGTAATAACATAGATTTAACGATCCTCAATGAGTTCAAGTCTGACCCCCAATAAAGAGCATTTGGGGAGATAGAATATGGATCTCAAACCTCTTGATTATTAGGCATATTCACGTATATAGCTATGTTAATGCGATGCAAACGACATCAGCGCATTCCATGTAGCTCAAAAGATAGGAGAATGAACACGATTTTCCCTGCGCGTCAGAGATAGACAGAACCGTGACCGGATCGTGCTGGCAGTTTAGTAAAAACAAGAAAACAATAGAATTTTTAATAAACTATGTGTGACAGCTGTTCATGCATGAAATCAGCATGATGTTCAGCCACGTTACATGTAAATTTTGAATTAACACTCTAAATTCAGAACTTATTGTGCATGTGGGCCTATATACCAAGTTGATACACATGTTTGTTTTCTACATGCAGAACATATTGATCAACACATTAGCTTGCTGGGTTGAAAAATCCATACAATGTGGCATTTCTCACGCATATCTGAACTCGATGTCGCAACTTTTGTGAGATTACTGCTATAAAAAATGCGCCTTTCATTTTATTTCGTTTTCCCTGTATCTTTAAGTGTATGCTCAAATATTGTAATTTATTATGCAATAATTATTTATTAATCCATCATGATTGATAATTATTTAATTAATTGATGTATATATATGCAGTGTTATTGATTTTATGAACGGAATCTTTATTTAGTCAGAATAACTGACATGAAAAGGACTGAGGATTCAACTCATCTTCTCTTGTTGAGATGATGGATGCCATAACCAGGATCCTCCTGTCAAGTCAATTGGAAGCATTTAAATACCGAATTCCTTTCCGTATCCTATAGTCAAATATAACAGCGGGTAATGACAATGCAAACATAGAAAAGTGAAGCGAATTTCATTAATTTTTAATGCCAATTTTTAAAGCTGAATTACAAATTTAGACAACTGGCCCTTGAAAATAGTGTTTGAAAGGTTAGGTAGTGTGTGGCGAAGTTCTTTGATGAGCTAACCATTGAAGGTAGCCTCCAATTTCCAAAAGCGCTTATTTTCTTCGTTGTAAATAGTGAAAAACACTAGACCTGACATCATGTGCGTGAGTTTACGCTTTTCAACGCTAACTATTTTTTAAATTTTTTTAAGAGCCCGATTAATTCTGAAAATCAAATGGCGCCACTACGCCTTTTGCGAGACACTTGCGAAAGTGCTGACGGACAACTTTGGCAGGACCGACAGAGTTTTCGAGAATTAGTCGCTATGGTCATTTGAAAGAGTTCCGCAAACTTGATTATTTATCTGCGTGAGTGTTGAATTTCTAAATAATAAATGGCCTAGATGTAAAAAGATTTGTTATATCGTTATCAATGATTTGATGACTATGAAGTGACATGTGGAGGAGAATGCGAGAGAATCAATAGATTTGGACTCCTCCGTGATGCCACTTTTGGAGCTGTAGTTGCGACCGTCCTCGTCCTATGTATGGAAGGGATGGTGACTACATGACAATCAAGGATGGTGCTCATCTTCCACCTTAGACGTTGCGCTTGCCTCGTCCCTTCAGAGTTCAATGTTGAAATAACATGCGGGCACGCTGGGATTTGGCCTTCACGGCACAGCCGAGAAAGTCGATTGAAGAGCACCTTCAAGGCCTACACCTTCAACTGTCATGTCATGACCAGAGACGAGAAGGGGTCAGCTGCACGTTACCCGTAACCCGACTATATTCCAAAATACGTTGGCTAGTCTAGTTAACCCGCTTCAACCGTATTGATAAAATCACATTGTCATGAATTATCACGATCAAAATGCAAACTGTTTCATTGCTACATGAACCAGCATTCAAACTGCGCTAATTTTCGTAGCCTTTACATACATTTTTAATATTAAATTCATAAGACCATCCACAAACGCATGACAGGGCCGTTTGTATTTTGTGGCCTGATGATCTATTCAGCATCGGCATACTTATTTATCAAATTGGTTCGATATACATGCAAGCCAACATTTAGTTTAATTTCAAATAAGTCACTTTTAATGTTTTATATCTACCACAGAAATTTGAAATACAAGTCGCCTATTGAAGTATTACTCACCCATTTCATTGATTTTCTGCTTCATTCTACATACTCGTAATTCTTGTTTAACGCACGTCTGATGACGCCAGCTTTAGTACATGTTTAGAAAATACTACATTTGCATAATCTTGTAAATGAGAAATGCCACAAGATGCTTCAGAGTCATTTATCAGGCAAAGCCACAGAAGGAAAGAGGAAAAGTATCATCGAGATCTTTCGACGTGTTTTCATTGGGATATACCCATGGCTTCTTCTTGTTACTTTACCTTATAAATGACTTTGAACGACATATGGCATTTTTCATTTACAAGATTACTTCTAGATTCAAGTGTCTTTCATACATTCACAGAATTCTAAATTACTAAAAAAAATATTTCAGAATAACCCAGTAAATAAAAAAATTCGTCAAGTTGCTGGGCAATTTACAAGGTAAATGAGTATGTCATACCTATAAATTGATCATATTCTTTTTGAGCTCGAAAGAGTCCTCTGTGCGGTTCATGCCCCCCCATATTGAATGGAATGAGTCATTAATTTCATAAGAAAGGAGAATGTCAAAAGCCATGCTGCAACAACCTAAAATTACTTAGGTAGTAAACGTATACGACGCCACAATTTTCGAAGCGTTAGGCTTCAGCTAGTAAACATGTTATGGATGAATTTTGGTATCACATACAAGATATCTATAACTATGCTCACGCAGAGATGGATTATTCATTTGTCTTTTTGAACATTGGTATTTTTGCCGTTGCATCAATAACTGTTTCGTATCAAATCGAAATGTAGAAGAAGAAAAAGAAGAAGGGTTACTGGATTCTTGAGTGATCTGCAACAAAGCTTGAAATTTTAAATTGAACAGCCTGAATTATCCTTCTTTACTTTAAAACCACATCAGTTATTTTTATTGTTGCAATTCAATTTTATAGAGTCGTTCTACATCCATTCATCTTAACCTGATAGCGCTCATCTTCTTTTTTCTATCTCATCGCATTTCTTTATAACATGGGTTGTTTCTTTATGCATTTATTTTTTATTTGTATCACGTTTTGTATGATTGTACGTCACTACCTCCTGATCGCACTGTTATCGTATTTTGCATTGCTGAGTGTAATGGCTTGTTCTTCAGTTACACATTGAGAGCAATTTCTTCTCGTATCACTCATAATACTCTCACTCGCCTTTGAGGTAAAAACAGTGTCGATAATTGGTTTGTGTTTTCGCCTCTAACCCTCTTCTCATCAAAAGCGCGCAGCCTGTCTGATGGCAGGTTGGCAGTTAGAGCGTTCGAAATTGAAATCTTTTCAACTCGTCAGAATTCCCTATTCAATCCGTTCCTCACTCCTCATTTGATCTGAAGTTCTCTCTCCCTGTCACTCCCCGCACAACTTTCATCGTCGCCGAAGTCCAGTACGGCGATGGTGTCTCCTGCCTTAAGGCACTGGAGCTCGTTGGGAGAGATTTCCTTCATTATCGCCGCGAGCGTCACCAGCACGATTGCCATGTGCAATTGCTCCGTTCAAGACAAGTGGGCGCTTGCATAGAGAACAAAGAGACCTGTCTGTGCTGTGGTTGTTGGGAAAACATTCAAACTGGAGCGCTTGATGTCTCTCCCTAAATACTACCATGTCTTCACTTGTGTGATTGTATGAGGAGAAATTGTGGAAGGATGTTGCGACGACCCCTTTGCTATTGAAAAAGGAAGTGAAAGGAAAAAGGAAGGCGTTGTCTGAGATTGTGACAAAATGAGAAGTTCACACATTTTGCTTGTCGATTCGACTTTGACAAAGATCAGCCGTTTAGTTGTAATTGCAAGCATATTAACTCTGCATATCAGATGGTGAGGCAGTATGAACCAGACCGGATTTCTGGCAAAGCTAAAAAATATTAAATTACAGATTAATCAGCATGAAACCTAGTTTATGCAAAAGTAGTTATGTTTGACCAAATTCCTGTTGAGGACCTCATTTGCTAAATTAATTATGTGATTTCTCCATTTACTGTCAATGAAGTACAGTCGAAACTCGCTATAACGAGCCTCTCGGGATCCATGTAAAAGGTTCTTTGTGTCGAGGGGTTCGTTATAGAAGTAAGTAAGTGTTTTATTCAAATATCAAGAATCATGGCATAAAATAAACAATTACAAGGCAAGTGAATCAAAAATATGGAAAATGCTTATTCGAGTAAAAATGTCAAAATCACTAGGCGACAAAATCATTTAGAAATGAACGCATCGATGGAATTATGAATGCAGTCTTCGAGTAGTTCGTATTTATGGAATGTACAGACGACCACTACGAGGTAATCGAGACGGAACTAAATAATGTAAAGGATGATAAATGTTGGATTCACACTCATTGCAATACTTAATGACACGTTCCTTCCGAACAAATGAAATGAAAGTGAAGGAAAATCACTAAATCCACAATGATCACCTCAAATAATCTTATGGGCCCCATTCTGAAATCGTTCCAACTTTGTGTCGATACTCTTTGAAAAAGACACGCAAAGGAGAGCACAGTAAAGAAAAAGACTAGTGATAAGAGAATGATACACCAACACGTTGCTCAACGGGTTGCTCATCGGCTTCAACGTTCGTATCACATGCAGTCTTTGGCCTGCAACTCTCGCAATCTGATGAAAATGATCATTCCAAGCAAGATGGTCATTTCAATACACGCCCAGAATCTTGACTTCATAGCAGATCTAGATGTTATTGTATGAGGCGTCGAAATCATCACCACGGGAAAACAATAACTGCTTTGACTTTGTGAAGTTGAGTTCCATATTGCGTCCATCAACCCATCAATCCTTACTTGAATGCGTTGCAAACTATTTGGATTATAATGAGCTGTAACTCTTTCAATAAGGGTTATGTCCTCAGCATATATGACAACAGCTGATTCGGATGAAACATCAATTGAACCCATGAAAGCTTCAAACATTGATGTTCCCAAAATTAATCCTTGAGGTAGGCCGGACGGGACTTTGGCAAGTGGACCGTAGACACCATTGATCTCAAGCCTTTGAGACCTGTCACATAAGTAGCACCTTAACCAACTTACGAAGCCATGATTTACATGATCTTCTACCAGAAGATTCAGCAAACAAACGTGATTAACTTTGTCGAACGCTTTTGTAAAATCGAGACATGTTTCTCTTACAACCTTGGTATCAATCTAGTCGAGAAAAGAAGTGACGTTCTCATGGATACTTATCAATGCGCTGTAAGTTGAACAGAATTTATTGAATGCGTGCTGAAAGGGTCCGCACAACGCGAAATTTCCGGCAATACAGTTAGAAGAATCAAACGTCCAAAAATCATGCTGATCACCGGAGTAATGGAGATTGGGCGAAAATCTTAAATTGTGAGTTTACTGCATTTAGGAATTGGTTCTACTTCGCAACATTTCCAACATGATGAGAAGGATTTCGTTTCAACTGAATTAGCGTAGATCAAACAAAAGGATATTAAATAAAATCCGCGCCTTCCCTAAGAAGACGATTCTGCAAACCATCACTACCCATGGCTTTGTTTATTGGATATTCTAGATAGAGCATTTCGAACATTAATAGCACTCGCATTCAAACTCCACGCCTCATTACGTTTTGGAAGCAGATCGACAGGATCGTAACCATGATTGAAATTTTTAAACAGTTCATCCTGCATTTCCAAACGGACAGCATCAACATCACCATATTCTTGCTTTAGAATATCAAACACATTAGAAGAAAATTTTCCACGTATTTCATTCAATACTTTCCTAACATTTCTGAATGAGTACATGCATCGCTGAGACCAGATCATCTTGGATTTCAATATTTCGCTCTTAACTTTTCTTTTATAGTGATATTTCTGCCATTGATTAGACCTGATCGCCTACCATCTTTCATTTATCAATGACTTGAGTACTGGCGTCATCCACGGCTTGTCATTATCAGACAGCGTGACATGTGTTGATATTATAAATGACTTGGCAGTATATAAAGTATGATAGAAAGATGTGCACATATCGTCCACCGATTCTCTGTTTACAAAACGAGGAAAATCCGTAATCGATGAAAGAATCAGAAAGCCATCAATATGTGATTTGTGAAAATCCTATATTTTCACAAAACGTTTAGAGCCTTCCTTATTCTCTTTGCCAAAAAATAACTCTGTATCGTGATGTGAGGAACCGAGTGGTGGACAGATGTAAGCGTCTCCATAACAGTGTTCTTTGAAGTAATCACTGATCCAAATGTGATCCAAGACAGCGTTTTGTCGAGTCGGAGCTTTAACTGTATTCCCAAGAGAAAATTGCTCCGCAAAAATGAAGGCAGTGTCAAACGAATTAAAGTCATCACAAATGATAAGGTCACAATCAGGATCAATAATAAGTTCGTTATCCAGCACATGAATAAAAAAATTCTTTTTATTTCGGTCATTGTAAGGGAGCTTATATTAGGTGGAATGTGTACGCATGCAACAAAAATATCATTAGATCTAAACTCTGAGAAATTCCGCCCAGAGTTTAACACAAATGCCCCTCAAGCATCAAATGATCGAATGATCAATGCGCATTTCAATTAGTGTAATATGCGTCATAATATATATGGCAAGATTTTCCAATACAGAGCGATTTCTGCTCACGACTTCCTGTTGCATTCGTGCAGACGTCACACTATCCGTTGATAGTTTAAATATAGTAGATGCAGAATCTTATACTTTGTGCGAGTGTTCAACCTGACTTCAAATGCAATCCAACTTGATCGGCTTAATAGATTTGATCACGAGAGTAGCTTTCGACCACGATGAGATGAGTCAGTTCGGAAAGATAAAATTCAAGCGTTTCATTTTCACATGTTCTGGATTCAACATTATTTTTTCTTTATTCGATTATTATTGCATAGTTCACCAGTTGTCATTTATTAAATTATAGTAGCAGGTGCTTGCCTTACTCAGTCATGTATGGTCCACAAGCAAATTTGACAAATGATTCAACTATACACAAACCAAAGAAGTTAAACTTCCTCAGTTCACTATACCTATCAGTCGTTATAGAATGAAGACTTGAGTACTATGATTTACTGACTACTGACTTAATAAATTTAAGATGACGGTTAATTAAGGTGGTCAACTCTTTCATTAAATAAAAATGTAGCTATAAAAAGCCATAAGTCTTTGGGTATTGCATGTGAACTGTCGACATGTGTTCAATATAATCGTAATTTGTTCGTGAACTTCGAAACAATCTTGAATATGAAGATAAATTGCTGACCGGTACATTGTCAAAAAATAAAATCTCAAATGTAGTGATTATTCAAATCAATTGCATTTCATACTCGTAGATTGACATTCTGATACATGGACTCCTACAATAAAAATGCGTATTTTCATTTTGTTAGTATAGTTTTAATAATGATGCACTAATAATGGGGAATGATGAACTAACTTAACTGAGAGTCTCTCGAGTTGAATACGCAGTCAATTTACTGAAGTAGTATGATAAGTTGTCTATTTCATTGCATGCTGCTTGTATTCGTTTTGTTTTCAAAATCTACCAAATAGAAAGCTTAAAGTCGAAAGTGGAAGCTTGTTTTATGTACTTTTCTGCGGAGTTAATTGCTACATTAGACGACGCGTAAAGCATTAAAGCATGAAATATTAAATTCCATGTTGTTGTCACGCTGTTTGATTTTATAAATATTTTGCAAGAGACTAGCTTGCGTGTCAGGTATTGACTTGAGAGACAACTATTCAAGCACTTAGATGTTAAATCGTTAAAAGTCATTTCACAATTAATAAATTCTCTTTAACTGGAGGCGATCGCAGATGTGCGCAGACGTTGACATTCATGGTAAAATTGTTCTTCTACAATATACATGTATGTATATACAAATACATGTTAGATTGTGTATTTTTCACAATGTGCAATATTCCTATTCAAACTGCATGTACATGATGAGTTGATTCCCACTTTAAATTCTTTATCAGCTACATTCATGTCGTAAAGAATTGATAACCTTACATCATAACAGGACTAAGAGGATCAACAATAACAATTCAATTATTTTTGAACATCTGTCACAATCCAAGAATATTGTGACTCATGCAACCTAACGCAGAATGATTGTTCATGAGAAAGTTATGAATGACACCAGCCTCTGTTACGTCTTTGGAATTCAAGGAAAACAGTGTATCAGAAACCAGCTGACGTGCTCCTCCCAAAATTATGCAGAAACTTCCTAAAATCTTTGAAAGGACACCTTAAACATATCAAAACAATATATGCATCACATCTAAAAGAAAGAAAAAAATACCTAAGTGGCATAGCTAGCCATTTCACCTTTTCTAATTGCCTTTCACGATTTTCGCAACAAACGCGAAGCGCGATGGCAAAAAATCTTTCAGCTGTCATCCCTGAAGACAAAAGAGCTACGTAAAGAAATACTACACTTAAGATCAAATGTTCTAGAGCTCTTCTGTGGAAAGATGTCCAGCAATAAAGAAGGTAAATTCTTGAATTGTTGTGATGTTAATTTAGATTTATTAGGCATCATCAGTCACATCAATGCCTCATGGCTTCAAGAGATTCAACTCTGACAAGTTAGTAAGGAGGATGGACCTTGACCTTGGGATGCTGATAGTGCAAATCTACATCGAAAATCACAATTATTTCACAACATCACTATTACACATTTGATGCATTTTTCCTATTATTCTAATACAATTATACTACATGGAGTTGTACTTATACAATTATATGATTTTCATACAATCAGATTCACATGAACACATAATCACTTGATGGAAAAATTAAATTGAAAACAAAAATTGGAAAAGTGACATGTAGTAAGCAAACGAATGATGGGTAAGCTATGGCCTGATGGATATTTTGTTGATGCCATCCTTCCCAAAATTCAGCCCATTTTAAGTAAGTAGCATTATCCTTCCTACGAATTTGAGAACTTTTGCTGAAGCATTTACGAAAAGTTGCTGAAATGCAGCTTTTATGGGGCATTAATAAATGGCCAAATTGCTGCGTTGTCTCCCATGCTAGGTGTTGAATTGTTGCATCTCTTTACCACCTAGTAGATATATTCTCTAAAACACTGCAATCACTAATGTTTTTCCTAATTTGATAGAATCTTCTGATTTTAAGCAGTATCGATGATTTGATGTAGAAAAGCTTTACCAAACTTCTGAAAAAATTGTGAGCAAGAACTGATGTTGATTCATTGCAAATTTTCACCTTAAGACGGCATTGTCGGTCAAAACATGTTAGAAAAAAGAAGACAACTACATAAACAGCAAGTTAACAACACCTTCAAACTTCAAAAGTTTTTGATTGATTTTCTGCACATTCTTGCGTTATTAATTGTTGGGCACAGCTTCTTGATAAGTACATATTCTCGTAGGCGTTAGGTTGATTGAATTGACAGATTTTCCCAAGTCTTGTGGTTCTTTCGGAATCAACTGACAGTGGAATATAATGCATTATGCAAACACATAATCATAAACATCTCTGATGCATTGATGCTTGTTTTAGTGGTGAGTTGCAGTAATACAAAATTTGTCCTTGACAGAGTTCTGGAATTACACCTTTCCATCGAAACTCCATGGGAATCGTTTTTCATTCAGGACTGTGCATTCCTTGATCCGATGAATTTCAGGAGTGTTTCCGATATTTTCTCGATGAAGTACGCATTGCGTCCTTCGGCTTTATTAAGCCTGCGTTAATCTAGTTTAGCAGCAAGTTAACAAGATATAACAAGTTATAGGGTTCGAAACACAACTAGACGAGTACCTGCTGATGACTGACGGACTGCAGTATTATGTCTGATATCCTTTAATCGGTAGCTGAAGTAGTGGTCGATGTATTGTATTTCAAATGAAGAACAAATGAAGAAATGTGGGATTACATGAAGTATTATAGACGGTTTAAGAAACTGACGATAACAAATAGATTCAAGTGAAGAAATAGTATTTTCCATGTGTAGTCTCAGGTATAGTGTGTATAGTTCGATTGTTTTCGGTGTAGTAGAGTGTCATTGTAGTCTTATTGTTTGCCTCCATTATCCACTTTCCACTTATCCACTGTTACCATTATCCACCATGTGTAGTTTCAGATATAGTGTAGAATTAGTTCACTTGTAATCGGTGTAGTAGCATAATTGTATTTCCATGTTTTACCTCCACTCTTCCAATTTTTATCGATCGATCTGTTGTTTTGTAATGTCCACTTTTAATTTCCTTAACCTATGGTGACCATTATCCTATTCTATTTCCACTACCAGCATCTGTAGTCGGTACAGCGTATTGGACGTCTGTTTTGAACGTGTAAGCGGCAGTGTTTGGAATCTATGGTATCAGTATATTAACACTTAGAATGAGTAGTGTTACAAGTCTTAAGATTTGTTAACTGATCAATTTTAATTCGTTACCCGAGAAAGCTCCATCGAGTTCTTTTAAGAATTGAGTAATCCAATGTTTACAGTAGCATTGCATCTGTACACTTGTAGATTGGAGAACGCCATCAGTCTTCATTAGGACTACTTCAATTAATAATTTAAATTTGTAAGCGTTATATTCTATTATAAATGGTTGCTGGGATGATTTTCATCATCGTATGAGAATTAATAAAACATGAGCTACATTATGCATCTCCAGTTGACATTTACTTAATCTTTCTTCTAAAAATGAACATGATTTTAAGCATTTAATATATTCAAAATTCCTTATAGAACTTATTAGAATTTTCTTTTGATATACATCCATGATAATTGATCGCAATCAACAATGCCCCTGTATTCATCATCATATTGCTTCGAACATTCCAGTCGCTCAAAACATGCTTCATTTGGCATCATGGCATATTGGCGTAGCCTACTTCCGAGCGCGGCCTTTATCACCACTTGCAAGAAGAGTCTGTAAATTCAAAGTAGTCCTATTCCTAATTTCATCATAGCAGCCAGTGACAGTATAAGCCTATTGTCTCTAGCTGCCATGATGATATTTTCAATAGGACTGCCTTGAATAATAATTGCCACTGCCATCGAATGTTTCATCGACTAATCGTTGAGTTATATATTGAATCAACTCACTCGTTTTTTAACTGCAGGTGAAATCTAGCGTTGATCAGCGCAGACTTAACAAAATTAAGTGTCACTGGTTTGCAAAGGTCTGCATTTATTTCGAGAAGACTCTTTGTGGCCCAAAACGATCGCTACACATACAACCAAGACGACCCTAAAATATCACATCTATAGGCCCTATTATTATTAGACTTTCTTCAGACATTTTAAAAGGGTCTTGATGTCAGAAGTTAGGTCCCTATTATACCCTAGACAATTTCTATGCGCACACTCATGAAGACCTCCAAAGACACATGACCCGCATGTTTACAGTAGTCCATTTGAATTTACAGTGCCGACTAAACTAGAACAAACTTTGGTTCGTGCATGAGAATGAACAAGAACATGTCAAGATCTTATCTTGCTTTTTGATGTTTCGACAGTCAAGACAATTTCTGTTTTCTGCTGAAATTCTCGGTTTGCGTGCAACATGATGTGAGTGCCAATTGATAGCCTAAAAGATAGCAAAATATATTGCAAAGTAATGACATAAATAAACGCCAAAAAATGTGCTATTAGTTCTTAGTGGATCAGTTGTAAAATTTACATACAGGCTGTACATCAATGGCAATTCCCCATTCTGTTTCATATATACGTGGTATTCCATGAAATGTATGACTGTGTGACTCTATTGAGAGCTGATGCAGAGTGCTGAAAACAGTGCATTTTGCCTTTCGTTCACACAAAGCAGCGAATGATCATTTATGGCAAGACTCCACATGAATTCCTATAGACTGTGGGCTATAGACGCTGATCATGATTGGTATTGAGTATGGACTGGTCTGTTCCTATTGATATTAATGACAGTACCGGTATCTTAACATTCAACCAACACGTACTTTGAAAAAGGTCCGATTGTTGAGTATGATAGATAAATGCGGCCGCCAGAACGAATTTCTGCAAGGAACGAGATTATAATTTAGACTTTCACAGAATAATGCACATCCTGTGACTTTTGCGAATATGTGCGTCAACAAAGTTCTACCAGGTTCCTGTGCTTTTCAGACAGGATTAAAGAAAAAAAACATATTTTCGAAATCAAAAATGGCACGCAGATTGAAGTTCTCGGTTGACATGAGATTTCATATGTTTTCTTTGATGAAAGAAAAATTTGGTATCGAATGTCCTCAAGTTATTACCTATCATATCTGCTGTTCACTATCATGCCTCTGATCGATGATGAATGCACGAATGTGGTTTAATTTGGCTAAAATTCACCAAAACATTGTGCTTGCCGACATTAGGATGCTAGTTACATTATACTGTGTAAATAGAATAATTATGTATTGAGTTGCATCATCAGTTGAAAAATGGGAACAGACCTGAATAGTTGCCATTTCATCTAATATCACGAATCACCAGCAGGCTTAGTTCCCATCTCTCAACATCGACACAACTCCATATTTAAAGTTGCAACCATGTGAGGTTACATCATGTTTAAAAAAAGCAGCATTCATTAGTTATTGCAGGCGCGTTAACTTGTTTAAAGTGATATTTTCCGAATGCCCATAGAAATTTCACAAACTTTGAGATCTTGCAAATCTCATATTTGAATGTGTTTAGCTTCATGGACAAAGGTGTAAGGACACAAGAGTACATGACCAGAAGATATTTCATGCTGAAAATGATGGCTCTAGATTCAATGTCTTTCACTTTATCTAAGAAAATATTGATAATTTCATTTTCATCGAAAACTTCAATCTGCTACACATTGCATATAGACAACATATGCCTATGATCCGGTCTGACATGAAGAGGAACACGGTAGAACTCAGCAGACGAGGAGATTTGTAATAGCCACAGACATCACATTATTTTGTGAAAGTGTCATTTTCAGCCTGTTGCCCTGCAGAAACTCGCGCTGACGGTCGGAAAATTAAAGTGGATTGGGTTACCCAAATTTGATTCAAAATTTTTGTATTGAATCTTTTTATCCAATTAATATAGCATTTATAATTATTCTGCTGAATGATGCTCTAACAATAAGTAGATTTCTCAGAACAGGTCACCAACATTGAGAACAGCACGAATTTCTCAAATTCAAAAGATCAACACTGGAACAGGTACAGAAACTAGCTGTACATGCTAAACTCAAACAGCATTCGAAGGGAAAAAATGCTCGTTGTTATTTCTTTCACAATTTTCGTTGGATATCTCGTGTAATTTAGAACGTTATATTAATGGCTGCCCTCCGCATTGTCTAAGAGTGCATGCACATGTTCAAGCCTTCAAAATCCATTATTTGCAGATCTCCTTGTACGTATCTGTGGCATGCGAGTGGTATGCTGGCATCCACCTTTCTGATCATTACATACACCTTGTAATATTAAATTTAGCTCAGCGGTGAATATTATGGCAACAATACAAGCCTTATCTAATATAGCACCACTCTCCAATAATGAAGCTTCAGCTGAAAACCGTCACAGACATGTTCACGCACGGGTTTCTGTTAAGTATAGGATATAACGATGTTTGCATAAACTTCAATAATTTTCTGTAGTTCTTACTGCTTATCGGGAGCGAATGTGCAAATGCTACACGTACATCTGCCGGCTAAAAGTCGGAAACATATTCGTACAGGCCGCTCAATCTTGATGGTCGTCCCCAAGAGAATGAGAAGTGATCCAGGTAAAGAGTGAGGGAGAATGGAAGATGAAGTCGGTGTCTTAGCGGTTCGCTGTTGCGTCCCAATATAAATGGGAGCTTTGGAAGGAGCTATGGTAGAGTTTCGAAGGAGTGGCGGTAAATTAGGATGACGAAGAATATCTTCCTGTGAGACGAACAAACTTTTTTCATTCCCCATTTTTGTACAAGTGCAACGATTACAATAAATGCTGCAATTTCAAGTTGTTGAGAAGTGTTCGTCAACTCGAAAATCTGCGTGTATGAGGGAGGGACAACGACAGGTAAAGATTCGACAGTGTTCGAGGACTCAACTAACACGTTGACGCCGCTTGCAGGAATTGTGAGGGGTTCAGGTAGTAAACAATCGTCAAGTGTTCGCATAAGGCATCGGTGCACGTTAACAAACAATCTACATCCCTGACGGTATGAAACATTTGAAGAATGACTGACAGTTGAGAGAGTCTGACGCGATATTCAAAAGGGGAAATAAAGTCATCTCTTAAAGTCAGACGAGACTTAAATTGATAGAGGAAGAATAGCTTATTGCAGAAATGTCAAATGGAAAATTGTTGTTTGCTGTTAAACCTCATATTTGTATGGAAAGACATTTTGAAGTTTACAAGTTCTAAGGATTTTTGTTCTGTATTTGTCTCAATTTTTAGTTTTAATTTCATATGACATCCAACCTGACTTAGGCCGATATAAGAATCCTTTAGAAGAAGCGTCAGAGAAAGTAGAATAAATTGCAATCAATTGTATTTGGAGGAATTGAAATGGAATCGGGACACGACTGTGTTTTGGTGGGACAGGCTTCCAGACTTCAATGAGATGTACAAAATACTATGTCTAAGCACCATTGTGCAAAAAAGAAAAATACTCATTCATTACTATCGAGTGTGTCAAGCTGTTGAAGCAGTTACGTCTGGGGCAGTAGCATTTTTCCTGAAGAGTCTAACCTCGCTATCACACATGTATATATTGCTGCAAAACAACAAATTCTCGCGGCAACTTATTTTCGTGAGTTCATGGTCAAACACCATTTGCATGCAAAAACGCTAACAAAGACTTCTCATACATATTCTGTAGACTTTGTGGGGTGGCGACTTCCAAACTTCGCATATGTTGGATTTCAAAGAATTTTTCTACTTTACTTATTTATATTTATGCCTTATTTATTGATGCTTCATTCATACCAGCATTTATAGATATAAATATAAATGCAAATTATAGAATATCAAGTGAATACTGCTTTCCCTCAATACTCAGAAAATGAGTTAAAAACATGGATTAATATTTTTATCATTTGTTTTAAAGGAAGCTTTTGTCTAAAAATTTTCTTTCTTGTTTGTATTTTTAAGTAATGACATCCGATATAGGATCTACTTATGATAACTGATGAATATCAGCTTTTATGACATGCATTTGACATGCATATGGCAGCTTTCATAACTGAATTTTGCTAGAGCTCATAGATAGATTTGTCACTAGTTGTATATTCATGTATTAGCATTACCACTTGAACATTGATATGAGACTCATTTACTTCCAAAATAATTGAAAAAGAGTCAATGTTTCAATGGTGAAATGATTTAATTAGCGACATAATTCATTTCAGTTACTATTCAGCAACCATCATCACCCTTTTATCTGATGATGCTTAAAGAAGATGGCTAAAGGACGATGAAGAGAAGAATTGCGACTCCCGAACGCAAATTGATTTTATAGAAGAATGTGCATCCATGAAGTGTAGAGTAATTCCTGCTTGATACAGCATCGTTTACTTTTCATATGCGGAGAACATACAAGGAAGCTCACAAAAGATTAAGGGTCTGGAAGTTGCGAGATCAAGAAAACAGAAAGCTATTTGAAGAGAGATTAAGACAAAAGACATTATTGGGGGCGCACGGTGTGTGGAACTGGTATGAAGATGACATTCTGAAAGCGACTGAAGAAATCTGTTGAGTAACAAGAAGTAAAAAGAGACGTGGTGATGGCATGTCAAAGTTCAAGAAACAATGAAAGATAAAAAAGATAAGATACAAGCGGTGACAGAAATTTGCAAAATGAAGTCACGGTTGGCAAAGAAGGAAGTTGCAACTTTATGGCAATGCAACATAAAATGCATGGGGAGAAATCTTTGGCGAAACAGAACTGCAGCTGAAAATTGTCAAGGCTACGTAGCAAATGAAGAAGGATCGGACTGATGTTCATCATACAGAAGATACATCAAAGATGCCAATGGACAGACTTTCACGAGGGACAATCATGACAGACGATGGAAGGAATACTTTTCCAAGCTTTCCAAGCTTTTGAACGAGAGCAGCGAATTTGCCTCTAAAATAATCGATTAACTGAAGAACCCATTGAAGAAGCCTCAGAAGAAGATATCACGCAGCGCTGCGAAGCATGAAGAAAGGAAAATCTCCTGGCCCGTCATGACTTTCAATGGAGTTAATGAAAAGAGCTCAGACAGTTGTTTGAGAAGGCAACGCCCATCTTTCAGAAGGCCATCGAATCGAAGGAAATTCCTCCAGCTCGGAAGAACAGCCTGACGATCCCATTGTATTACGATGAAGGGGACTCACAAAACTGTGGATCGTGGAGACGCATTCGGCCTCTGGAGCATGGATTAAAATCAGTTGAAAAGGTCAGGTTCTAGAAGGAAGACTTGAGAAGCTGCTACAGGTAGATGCGCGACAATTTGGGCTCTTGAGTAGAAAGTCGACGACTGATCAGATTTTCGTTGTACACCAAGTCCAGGAAAAGTACACACAGGTGGAAGAAATTGCTACATTTATTTGTGGACTTGGAAAAAGGCCTTCGACCGAGTGCCGCACGCAGTCATTCACTTCATCGTCAAAATGCACTTGAGTACTTCGTAGTATCTGCAATGTCCCTTCACATGCACTCATCTTCGAAATGGATGATTTGCAAGCGTTTGTGATTAACTTGAAACCTGATTTACTCTGCATAACAGCGACATGGCTAAGTGAAAGCATTTCTAACTACTGGATTCAATTACTGTACCTTCTGTACTCAGAGTTGATCGATCAAATCGTGCAGATGGTGGGGTCTGCCTGTAAAACACGAATGATTTACATTTCATTCAGATGACTGCACCCAAACATCCTGAATACTTTGAGTCAATCTAGACTGTCCTCCCAATATATGGAATTCTCCTTCTTTGCTTGTATATACCATCCAATGTGTCTGTCGGATTACTATGCAAAATAGAGAATTATATATTATTACATACATTATCATTGTTATATTTATATTATAATTATTTGTATACATTATTATATACTGAATCTGGATGTTCCATCAACTTTTGACTTGCTCAGTAAAATGAAATTGAGCAAGGCTGCTGGAAGCGACGGAATTCCGCCCTACTTTATCCGCGAGTGCGAATCCGTATTGGCTGAACCTCTAACTCACATCGTTGCAGTCTCTGCATTTTGGGTTATTATCCTACTCAATAGAAATTGGCAAATGTAGTACCGATACCAAAGAAACGCTCATTCTTCTACAAGGATACCAACCCTATTTCGCTATTGCCGATTTTTTCAAAGATTTTCGAGTGTCTTGCGCTGAACTCTGTTAAGGACAAGCTGTTGAATTCTTACGGATGTGATCAATATGGTTTTCGTCCCAAATCATCAACTCTGTTATCACACATACGAATTCAAGACTGCATTACCAAAGAGCTAGACAAGATAGAAAACGAAGGAATGTTGATTACCACCTTGGACTTAACAAAGGCCTTCGATCGCATGAGCCACTCATCATTGCTTGTTTCATTGTCAGACAACGGACTTCCGCCAGATTTCATCAAGTGGTGCACTGGCTTTTTGATTGGAAGGAAGCAACGAGTAGCAATTAGAAGTAGGTTTAGTGACATGGCTGATGTAACTTCAGGTGCACCTCATGGTTCTTTTTTGTCGTCATATCTGTTTGTATCTCACTTAGGCTCCCTCGCTCCTTCATGCCCAAACACCTGCATACTGAAATTTGCAGATGACGTTGTTCTCCTCCAAACATACCAAAACATATCTACCATACCAGAAATGATGAAAAGCAAAACTGAGACCGTTAAACGATGGTGCGATGCTCATGGACTAAGTCTAGTCATCGCACTCTAGGATTCGTCGAGATCCATGATCAGGTAACGAAGATGTTAAACGACAATGATGTGACAACAGTTCAAATAGAAAGCCTTTAATAGTCTTGATCATTTTGTCTCATTGAATGTGATTTTCTCCCATATTTTGTACACCTGATGTCGTCGTATCTTTTTGATTGTACCCAGAGTGTTGGTGCTGATTCTTTAATTAGTGATATTGTCCATGTAGTGTCTAGCATATGTCAAGGGTCTGTTTTTGGTACGTTATTGGTTAACGTAGTTTGTGGTGGACTGAAGCTAATAAATTAAGACTATGCTATTGTCAAATATGTTAACGATATGCATTTTTGTCCCCCTTCACAAAGGCAGCAATAATAAACATGCACTCTTTGAGCATTAGAATATTTTAAAATGGGCAAGTGAAGTTACATTGTCCATCAAGCATTTGAAATCGAAATGTATTTTTGGGAAGAAAATTTCTACTTGTTATCTTGTTCCCATACGATTTTGGGTGTAAGGTACTGTAGTCGAGTGATTTGTCGTGGAAAACCAATTTCGATAATATTACATGAATTTATCTTCGAAGAACGCATTGTCTTCGAGTTTTAAAATCTTTTCTTTCGACGACAGAGCTATTTATTGTTTACAGAGGGCTCTCTCGGACAGAATCCCATAGCGCATATTTACTGGCATTCTATCGCGATCACTGTCAGCTTGAGGATTACCGTCGGACTACAGAAGACGCAGACAATGTAAGAAGGCTGACAACAAAGCTCTATCGCAGTACATTGAATATCTAAAGAGAATGACAACGATTAAGTCAATAAAAGACACCAACACCCTTGATTCCCCGACCGCATTCGCCTGACCCAGGAATCGAACCGAAGTCCGTGGTGGAGACAAGCTCGCACCTCTTTCACTATGCCACGCTGACGGTACAAAAGGAATGCTAGTGAAGGCAGAAGTCATCTCCAGGTGATATCGACAGCTTATTGTCCTATTATTATTGAGTATTCTATATAACGTAAGAAGGCCTCTATATCCGTCTCCAGAACGCGGATTTCTGGATTATTTAACGAAATTGACGTTGCGGAATTCCGTTCCGTATTTTTCTTCCGGATTATCGGCGTACGGATTAACGAGGTTTTCCACTGTCTATGTGTTACTATGCTGATAAATGCAGAGTCACAATACAGAAAAATTCAGACTCTTGTGAAATGAGTACATATTAAAAATGCAACGCATCTGAGAAAGACATGGGAATGCAAAAACATATGGCGAGATTGCAAGGATGTGTTCAGATAATGCTGTAGAGAAGATGTTTAATTGAAACAGAGGATGTTGAATGTTATTCAATATTAGTTACGCCTGTTCCCTTGTGAAAAATGAAGGAATGAAAAAATGAGTTAACAATAGCAACATGTTTCTAATGCATAAGTACAAGTCATGAACTAAATATGACAGAAATGCGTCGCTTTATCTGCTAGTATCAGTCAATATGTATGCTGATTGCAAAGCTTTTCAGATTAATTTTTACGCAATGTTATGCGTGCGGTATTTATTCCAATTTGAAAATCTTAGAATCTGTCATCATGAAGTCTTGAATAGTTTGATGAAATTGAACATTCTGCATATTTTCGAATTGTTTCAACTACCATTTTTAATTTCAACTCGATCGCCAAATCGTGCTCGCATGTTTAATTTTCTAATAGCAGACCAACAGTAAAATTGAAAGTCCGAATATATCTTGCGAAACATGTGCAGACGTGTCATCCCGCGCCACATCATCCAGGGGCGTGTGGCTGATGTTTTCGAGTTTCAATAAACCCCGGTTGTGTCAAAGGATCTCTGAAATATTTTTGATCAACTACCTCTGACGGTACTTTTCTAAAGACCTTTAAGAAGAGATGCTTCGCTATATTGCATCAATTTCTGAAAAATTTGGTCATATTTAGAGCCCTCTGTCTCTGGTCTCTGCACGAAACAACAACGTTCTTTAATAAAAGCAATGTACAGAGACTTGATACTTACCATCAGTGCCGATCCTTGTGTCTCGCAGAAAAAATATTTAAAATATACTTACTTGCAAATTAAATATGACAGTTCCATTATTTTTTGTTTGGTATCAACAGTGTGCATCTCGAGCATGATTGCTCATTTTTTATTGTATGGGAGATGAATTTTGAAGTCAAAATAAACATATATTTTGTCGATGTATCATAACAATACCTATAGCACAATGAGCAGGCCGAAGTCGAAACACATGCGGAGAAAATAAAAACTCGCTTTTTCGTTATTTGAATAAGGAATAACAAACGTTTTTTTACTGTTATTGTCAAAGACAGTGAATAGTCTTTGGTTACTGTACTCATACACTGTGGTCGAGAAGATAGAAATTAATTTACGCCGTCTATTTGTTTTTGAAAATGAGACTGATGGCGTAAATGTGGCGCTCCACCAGAATAAAAACATCGATCAGAAGAGTTCGAAGTCAAGCGAAGATTTCTATAGGATGCGAAGTATTTGGTTTGTGTCATTTATTTATTTTATTTGCCAAATTAAGGGTTTTATATCCCTTAATCGGTAGTTGAAGTAGTGGTCACAGCATTGTATTTCAAATCATATAATTGGATGAATACAAATGAAGATCAAATGAAGAAGTGTTGGATTCCATGAAGCATTATAAGCGCATTAAGAAACTGGCGATAACAAATAGATTCAAGTGAAGAAATAGTATTTTCCATGTGTAGTCTTAGGTATAGTGTGTATAATTTCATTGCTTTCAGTGTAGTAGAGTGTCATTGTAGTTCTATCGTTTACTTCCATTATCCACTTCCATTTGTCTACCATCACCATTATCCACCATGTGTAGTTTCAGTTATAGGGCAGCATTAGTTCACTTGTAATCGGTGTAATAGTATCATTGCATTTCTATGTTCTACCTCCACTCTTCCAATTTTTATCCATCGGTCTGTTGTTTGTAATGTCCATTTTTAATTTCCTTAACCTATGTTGACCATTATCCTATTCTATTTCCACTACCAGCATCTGTAGTCGGCACAGTATATTAGACGTCTGTTTGAACGTGTATGCGACAGTGTCTGGAATGTAGGGTAGTAGTATATTAGCAATAAGAATAAGTAGTGTTACAAGTCTTAAGATTTCCATTTTTACCAAATATTGGGCCAAAGCTGATCATTTTTAATTCGTTGCCCGAGAAAGCTCCATTGACTTCTTTTAAAAACTGATTAATCCAATGGCTACAACATATTTGCACTTGTACGCTTGCGGATTGGAGTTTAACGCCATCAGTCTTCATCATGACTACTTCAATTAATAATTCAAATTAGTGAGCAATATATTCTATCATTAATGACTGTTGGGATGATTTTCATCATCGCATGAGAATTTGTAATATTTTATGCGTATCTGTTGATTTATTCCATAATCTGCTTCCATGACTTGACTATTATTTATTACTTCATATTATTGCATTGTTATTCATTATTTTCAGCACCACTGATCCCAACCGATGGACACAATGTTAGGTCATGATATTAAGATCTGAAGATGGCAAGGGTTTATGATTTTCAAGCTCTCACTTAATCGATGGGAACCCAGTGTGAAATATTAACCGAAAAATTAAATTTGTTTGCATCGAACATATAGGTACGTAATTTTGTTGCATATACTTTCTATCAATAAAGCAGGCACGTTTGAATTTTTCGAATACACAATGTTGGGCACAAGGAATATGCCTGCCTATTTCAGAGAAATCCGACTTTCGATTCTGTTGAACTAAGATTAATATGGAAACCTGCTGTGCTGATGGTCAGGACATTCACACATTTAAGAACTGATCTAGCTCCATGCTGTTAAGTCTATAAAGAAATCAAATAAAAGAAACTTTCAGTGGTTGTAGATTTTATCTTCGAATTGTGCATTGTAAACCCAGTTTGACCGACCAAGTGATTAGACAGGTGAGAAATAATACTGACGGTGCTAAAGATGGTGGAAGAATTCGGCATGAGTCATATTGGTTGAAAATTCGGGAATGAGAAGGGCGTGGGTCAAGTTGATCGATTCCAAAGCTTCTTTTTGGTGACAGAGAACGACCCGAGGCCAAATTTCAGTGCAAGAATTTAACGATCATCCGGACCACACAAGATCTGAATGTTCAAGTCGAGGATGAAAGTGTTTTTTATTGTGTAGTTCGACCAAGATGACGAGTGGTGTATCACAGGTTCGGATCTAACGTTGAATCAGCACTACATCGAGATGGTTTTGAATCGGGTCCATAGATGCTTGAACTGTGTGTATTATCCGCTTTCCCTTTACACCCAACATTTTTCATGGTTATATCATAACATAATATTTGTTGCTTTTGAATGACTTTTAAAGCGTTTACGAGGCTTTAGTGCAATTATTCACTAAATAGTTCGGTTAAATATAATTTGTCAAGCAAGTGCATGAATCATATGAAATAATTAACTTAATTAATAATTAATTGTTTATGTATGCTCTTATTGCTGTCGAAAACTATGGCAGTTACCAATTCAGGTAGCAGAAGTGTATACAGCTTACGAGCAAATTTCACTACGAAACTTATTTAGGCTGCGAGTGTCCTCAGTGGAATAGCCATAAATGATGATCATAGGTTATATAAAATTCAAATACCTTGGCTCATAAAATGAACAAAGATTTCCTATTGATCTCTCCACTGAATAGATAAAAGTGGAAAAGCTATGAATATGGAAGGCAAAAATGGAAGCAGACAACAGAGGAGGAAAAAGAAAGAGAAATGAAAATAAGCATCAGAAGGATGAGGATGCGGAATTAGCATATAAAGTCTTTTTCTGCAGGCATTTA
Source organism: Prostheceraeus crozeri (assembly GCA_907163375.1). NCBI lineage: Eukaryota > Metazoa > Platyhelminthes > Polycladida > Euryleptidae > Prostheceraeus > Prostheceraeus crozeri. Next base: position 40,158 of record CAJQUW010006185.1, read on the forward strand.
GCCAACACTATTTCTAACACATCACTGACCATAGAGCAAGTGAAGTAGGTAGGGTGTTAATTCAAAATATGTCAGCATAAGTGGTGATTTTTGCAACAACTGGTTCACCTTTTTACGGAGATGAAGTTCCTGAGGGTCGAAAAGATATCTGATCAATTTTATAAAAGTGCATTTTGCGAATTATTCCTGTGTTTACACACTATCTATTCGATACTTAGGGTTCTAATATTTAAGTAGTATAAAACCCATTAGATACAAATCAGAATGAAAATTTTCTTTTAAGAATCTCAAATACATTTAATTTAAAAGAAAATTAATTTGATCACCAAGGAAAATTCAAAAACAATATTATGATTTAAGTCTTTATATAGAAGAATCAAGAAATTACTCTGCTTCTTGGCTCAATTTTCGAGTCTGCTAACTTAGTAAAATTTGGTTAATTAATGGCTCATTTTTCCAAAAGGCAAAATGGATCTGTTAGGTATATACACTTCAAAATTTACGAACAGAATACATTTTAGAAATAATTGTGTAGAATTGAATTATAAATGGCTAAATCATGCTACTACTAGCACATAAGCAGAACTCAGCTTTATACATATGAATTAATTCACTTTTCTTAGGTATGATTTTATGATTCACTAGTTAAAATTTATTATTTATCTAAAAACATTGTGGACCAATCTACGTGCACTGAGCATACATAAAAGTTCATTATGATTGCTGTCCTTGATCATGACATCATTCTTTCAGTATCCTGCTATTTGTGACATGAAAATTCTCTTGTTATCAAGGTTGAGTAAAGCAATATTTCTCCATCGAAGTTTATTAAAAAAAATTAATCCAACGTAATCAGTAACTCGAAAAATCTGTTCATAATCACTTCAATCGAAGTTAATTTTTTAAACCATGCTCCAAGGCAATCAAAGACTCGAAAATTTTGCAAGATACTATTCATTCATGTGTATTACCATCATGATAGTCAAATCCTTGATAATTTCTCCAAAACAGTAAAAAAATTCAACCTCATTTGTGGTGCTAGAAAACAGCAAGAACTCATTCAATGAAAGCGAAACTGCAATCACATTGGCCGTGTTATTAATACAGAGTTTTTACTCTAACTAAATTTGCTTAGTACATTAACTTATAAGTTAGTCTAAGTTAGTGCACCAATAGTAATTATTAAATGTCAATTTTTTGCATGCATAAGGTAAGCAGAATAACTGAATATTAAGTTGCATCCTAAGTTGAAAACATATCTGAATAGATGACGTTTTATTCAATACCACGAATAAACAGCAGGCCTAGTTCACTTCTCTCTTACTTTGATACAACTCTGTGTTCAAACTGTCGAATGGAATAATTGCATCAATATTTAAAGAGACCGCCCCACCAAGGTAAATTTGAGATGCTAGTTCATTAACTGAGAAAGCATGTCAGCAGTACGTGTGTTAAAAGAAGCATTTTCTAAACACACGAAGAAATTATTCAAATACAATAATCATGTATCTCAATGGCTGCATGTTTAGGTACTAATGTAACTATTCTATTTACATTAAAAAAGATGTAGATTCTGATTTTGAATGGCTATTGGAGCCTTCAGCTCTCCGGATTTATTAGACTACAACCCAAAAAGTCATTGATTATTTGCGACTCTCTTTTACATATATCGTTAGAAGTTGAGTTGTTTTGTGTCTTAGCACGCTGCTTCAGATATTTCCAGGTCTTTATGAATAAAAGTTTAATTTCACGATTTGAAGTCTTCAATGCCACCGTTGAAACACCATTGAAAGAACTTCATTTCTTGCGAAAGGGATGTTTCGCTGTATTTACTCACAACATTTTCAAGCAACAGGTTGAAGGGAGTACTGCAAAATAGTGGTGTCGGATAGAGGGTGCATTATTTCACAAAATAGAAGTAGACAATTTAGATGATTCTATTTTGGGGAACTTGCAGCTGCAAAGATAAGGTCTTGTCCCTTTGATTTCTGATTGGTTTGTGGAGTTTTATCGAAAAGCTTCAGTTCAAAGGTTAATCAAAGACTGAATTCAACTTTTATCCAGAAAGACAGAAAGTGAGCTGAGACACAAAACAACATAACTTTTAACGATGTGCATGTCTCAATAACAGGAGAGACCAAAGGACATCTACATGCGGTAGACGTATCATACGGTATCTTAAAAGGAAACCCCATTTCTGATATATCAATGCAACAATATTCGCCATCCAGTAACAATTAAAAATTTTAAAGAAAGCAAAGTGAGGGAAGACAATTAAAGCACTCCTTATAAAATGCCACAATGAAACATTAATGAACAACAATACAAAATCAGAACATCATTATTTTTCTTATAATTTTTACATGCCTTCATTTTGCATAGCTTTCATTCTTTTCTTTTTTCAGTTGTGACTTTGATGCTATGATTTACTACATAGATAATCGACGCTCATTTTATGAGACCAAGATAAGGTCTTCTGCTTCTGGAGTCTGTCTGGGAATTGGGCCTTTTTTCAGAATAGCTGTTGATTGCTTTTCTGTTTTTCACTTTGTTTGAAAGTTGATGACGATAACCTTCAACAAGAGTGGGATAATGTGATTATGTGTGAAAATGAGAACAAATTACAACCAAAGTCATCTTAAATCTGACTTAATTGCAAGATATGTACGCAAGATATTTTCATGTCAGCTGTGAAAGTCGTGTGTTGAACTTGCATAAGTCTCTTTAAAAGTAATGAGTGTTATAGGTAGCATCGACTCCCTTCCTTGCGTGAGGAGCAGTTAAAAACAACGACCTGCAATACACTTTCTCTTCGGCCTCCCAGGACGAAGACGTTGAGATTTAATAAGGAATCTTTCATCACATTTTGCTCGCGCCAGAACTATGCATGACTTTGCTTTAGCTTTAAGTCATAATTTTTTCTTCATATATTTCTTTTTTCCTATTGCAGCTCTCTTTTTTCCTGCATGCTTGAACATGTAATTTCAATATCAAGCACTTCTGACATGCTAAAATAGAGTACAAGTTCAAGATACTTGTTAAATTATGGATACTTGCCTCTGATGATTGGCAGTGACCATGAACGCGTTTATGTAATTCCTCATTTTTCGAGTCACCTGCTTGTTATGCTTCTTTTATTTGCATTATATTGAAGCATGGAATGTGCTCACGGATTCCATGAGCACTGCGGGACAGCAAGGGATATCATATCTTAAACATACCGGGCATGATATTCATTTATTCAATATTCAGTTATAGATTTATTCGTATGTCATTCAATTTTGAATGATCATTGTTTGGTAATAAGATACAAACCATCGAAGTAACTTGTCCACGGGATAGGCCTATTGCAATGTCACGTCTTCTAATTTTTGAGGTTTGCAAAGCAATGAATTAGCACTTCGTAATTCATACTCGAGCTACCCTGCTAAATTCGGTGGATATCTGTCAAAAAAGATCAACACTCATATACTTGAGTGCATCGATTTTGTTTTCTTATTGGAATAGCTAATCATCATGAAACTTACTTAGCTCGAAAGTTCATTCTTTCAAAGTTTATTTTCAAAGTTAAGATGTTTGAGATTTTCCGAAGCATATTTGAGTGCATTTTAACATACAGAGACAAATTCAGTGTCAGTTGTCTATAAGTTTGTTGTTACTTACAAATATATATTTGTAAATGCGAAACTCAAAGAAAGATGTCGAAATGGATCATTAATTGCTTCTTTATTTCTCCATTAAAAGTTAGTAAGGTGGGTGTCAGAATAATGGGATTTGACAAGAGTGAGTTAAAGGCTGGGTTTCGTTTATAAAAATCTCGGAGAGCAACAACGGCTTTCTTGTTGCTTTCAAACAATAGAAACGGGAGAGATGATTCTCTCAGTTTCTTCTTCAGACAAATATAAATTTAAAAGACTACATAAAATAGAGTAACCTATTTCATCTTACATGTAACACACATCTTAATAGCATGTGTAAAACCTATTGCTATGGTTACCATTGTGCTAGGATATCTTTTTCATAACGCCTGGATTTACTCTCCTTCATGCCTTTTGATTCCCAAGCTTTTGTTCAAGTGGAAAACACTCGCTTTGCGAGTCCCCACCACTCTCTTTAGAGTTTAAATGTGCTGAATTTAGGGGAGAACCAAGTTAGGTTTTCAGGAGCAAGCAATTCGGTTGAGTTCGTGAAAATTTCATTCACGTCGTGTCTTAGAAAATGGATGATTATCCATATGTCTTTGTGTGAATAAAATCATCTGTCTTTTTCGGTATAAGGTAGGAAAACAAATGCATGTAGTAAAACTTGTGAAGGAACGAAAGTTTAATGAACTATCGACTTTCAAAATTCATCCTACATTGATATATCACATATTATCGTATTCCATTGAATATTGGACAGAATGACATGAAGCAGCGATTTGTCACATCTTCTTTGATCGTAAGGGTGAGACAGTTGGTGCGAGTTTATTTGGTCACTTAGGCCATTATTTGGTGCCAGATCGTGCACTTGCGAGTTTGACCCGGTTGAAGAGGAGATAGACCATATTTGCAGAGCTTTTGGCATCGTCAACGCGAACCTGATGCCTGTATCTAATGTGCAGAAGCTTTGTAAAACGGAAATTGGAAGAAATCAGGATGTATCAAATCAATGGTTTTCACATCTAGACTTTCGAGTCAATGCACCTGAGTACCAAAAGAGTGGGAAACAATGTTATGTCGTTGTAGCCTGCATTTCAGGCGAAAGGTGCGTTCACATTAAACCGATAGCGATGAAATCGTGACGATATTTCATTTTATTGTTGAGCTCTGCTGTTCACACCGAGCTATTTATCGTTGAGAAGATCGGGATTATTAGAAGAAAATTGAGAACGCGAGATTATCATATATTTTTGCTCATTATGTGAAGATGAACAGTTTCAGATTTATGACAATTATATACTCAATCACTGATGACGACACAGACAAATATAAAAATGAGTATCATCCATGCGCAACGGTTTGTTTTCTGGTTATAAAAAAATTAAATCAGTCAATCGATTAATATAAAATTATAGAATCCTATGCTCTGCCATTTCCATCATTTCAAAGAATTATTGACATTTTTTACCACATATTAATTTTAACCAAAAATGTATTTAAGTCTCATTTGAGCATGAAATGACCTGAGACACTATAAAAGGGTAAAGCATTATTCACCATATCCTTGTGTGAATTGTGCAGGTGTACTATTAACATTACACAATGCACTAATTCATAATTTGCGACTCTGAAACTTCCCACTGAAAAATGTGCTTTATAAAATGCGTTAACCTGTCTGTCAATGATTCTGATGATAATGAGTCACGTAATTGTGATAGTCATTATGATATCACTTGTTATGTCAGACACTGTGGCTAAAATACGTGCTTGCTTTTCCAATTTATCCCCGAATAGTGGACCAGCACTATAATGATGAGACTTTATGCAATTGGTTCGCAATGACTTTTGAATAAGCTAATTAGGTTATTCTACTCACTTCTACACTACTCAGCAAAAATGAAACAAGCTTGTTTCACAAAAACATCGAATCATGACTGTATATTTGATGTTCTTTGGTCCGCTGTTTTACTGATTCATGCGACTGAAGGTTGCTAAGACTATGTGACAAATCAGGCGAACCACGTTATTTTCCTCTGTATTGGAGAAGCTCAAAAAATGTATTATCGCAGTAATTTTAACGTATTGAGAGTTAATGCTATTACTTTCTCGGTAGGCAATCAAACAAAAATTTTGAATTTACAAAAAAGACAGACAGGTATGCAGAATTCGTGATTGTTTTCTGATACAGCGATGATTGAACTGTAATCAGTGTTACTCTACAAACCTAAATCAATCATGTTCTGAATTTTCTATCACTTCGTGAGTAAACTTTGAAAAGACAGAGTAATACTAATTCGATTGATTTTACTTTTATTTTGCAATCAATATATTATTTGTGTCGTGTTTTAACCTGACGATAATTGCTGAAATGTCAAGTGTGTAATTTTCATTAAAATATTAGATGATTCTATCAAAGGAATTTGTTCAACATATAATTTTTTACGACGGAAATTCTTTTTAATATTTAATCTAATGGGGATTCTCAAATTGTTTCATTCGCATTATCAGCAAAATTAAAGTACCGCAGCCATCAGAAATATCAATATTAAAAATGGATTTTGAAATTCAATGTACATGTAATTTCATGCTATATTCGTGCGTGTAAAAGTGTAAAATTTCATGTCAAAGATCAAAATATCACAACAAGTCAATGACGATGAAAAATTGGCTTGTGGATGTTTTCAAGAAAACAAGGTGGAGATGCACTGTTCATGTAATTTCCTTGATGAGAATCAATTGCTCGCATGTGATTTGGCGTCAATTTGTTCCTTGCTTGTAGCTAACAATTAGTACAAGCTAGGATTGGAGACTACTGCATCCAGCATAAGAACTATAAATCTGTATTGACCGACAATTGAATAACAATCTAAAGAAATGATCTGCAGAGGCCAGATGGTCACATTTCCATGTACATATTTTCAGTGCATCGGTTTTCTGATTACATTTCCGAAAAAGTATCACATTTTCAATATTCTGCACTACACATATTGTCGCCAATCGTCCGACCGCAAGGTACATGTTGCTGTCTGGTGAATATTTCGAGCAGCATAAATAAATATTATATGAAATTTGAAAATATCTAGGCGTCGAGCATTGTCTTTCGGCTTCGAGAAACCTTTTCAATAGGAATACTCTACAAGAGTGCATCCCTGAGAAGTACTCTTCAGAATATTGGGTCAATGCCAATTTCTCAGTTCGGTATGAAATACTAATGTTCTTTCTTTATGTCTTTGACTGCAAACGCATTCCAAAATTTCCTCTAGCTATGTTTTCTCCGTTCAACAGCTTCTATGGAATTCTTATTTAAATTTGATGCATTTAGGGTGCATATACTCGTACACATAAATTTTCTTCTTATAAATTTCTCTTTGCAAGCAATCAATGATGTAATATAGGAATATGCGAGTACATTGACCTATTAACAGTCAATGAGAGCAATAAGAACAAAAAAAGGGGACTGAAATAGTATGTACATGGGCATCGTGAACGCTCATAATAATGATGATAATAACAAGCAAATAAATAACACTTCAATAATAACAAATAATGAAATGCTTATTGAAGCAGAATGAAAATCATTCAATAAATTGTGAACGTTTTATCAAAAGCAGATACATAGGCCAAATTAGTAAAATGAGACACAGAGACACATCCCACTCAAGTCAGTTACATTTCAAATCACAAAGTCAATGTGTATTATGCATAAAGATACGAGTATAACACAAATGAGGCCATGAGATATCGCTGCCACTCAACATGCAGAACATGCCCGTTGAAAAAAGGAATTAAGATGTCTTGTTGGTGAACAGAAATGCAAGAATTAATGTCCAGAATGAGGCATAATCGGTCGAAGTCAGCCGTGAAGAGGGTGTGCAGGATCTCTGAATTTAATCAAAAAATTATTTGACAATTTAGAACGCAAGGGACTAAAGTCAGGAATCACAGCACATGGACTCGCCGAATACTAAATCTTTTCTACTTGTTCTACAACACAACCAGGAAGCCTGTCAATGCTAGAGATGCGTAAAAGATCCCTGAGACGATACATGCACTTCAAATAATTGCTTTTAGTCACATGTTATTTTAAGGGTCGGAGAATATGCTACCGTTTTGAAGCACAAAGTGTGACACGATTGAAATAGCTGTTCCATTTCAAATTGCACCGAATGTTACTCCCAAGGTGCTCACAGACGAGGACAATTGAATGTCTTCATACGAAACAGCATGTGAATTTTGAATTTTGAAAACGATAAAATAATAGCTGCTTACATTTGTTGCAGTTCAAGGGCACTTACAAATTATTTAAAGATGTATGTTCTCCAGACTTTTTAAATGAACCAGAATTATTACAAGCTAGAAGCCGTAAAGATTTTGCATGGTTGAGATTTATTGCGTACCGGTTTCAAATACCGTGGTATCCATCATCAGTGGCGATAATACAACAAACGGACAGGATTATATACAAATTTGGACATGAATTCGATGATGAACACATTTAAAAAAAGAGATCCGGACAGTCACAAGGCAAGAGTACAAATTAAAATCGTCAGTGGGCATAGAAATAGAATGAGCAACGCATTGACAGAGAAATATCTGTCAGCAAACATAGAAATAGAATTGGTCACCAACTAAAATACACCTTTTCCAAGTCAAATATAAGCTAATGAAAATCAATTGTAAATAATCTCAATACAAGAATATTTTATCATGTCAAATGTAAGATGACGCAATTCAGCCGGCTTATTTCTTAGATCAAGAGTAGAAATTTTCAATTCATGTGTCAATTAAGTGATTAGGTGTCAATAATCGCAAATCAACTGCAAAACGCGCAAGACATCAATTCACTGCCAAGTTAAAAGCTTCAATAAAACGATATTCTGTTGAAATTTGACGATGCCAAGAAACCGCATAAGCGACGTTGACAAACAACGAATCGTGGCTGCCTACGAGAGGCATGAAGATTTTGCTGAGACGGCGCGGCAGTTGGGAATCCTTCAAGGAACTGCGTATGCGATCATTCGACGCTATCAACAGCATGGTGTCGTTTCTCGCCCTCGCGGTGGCACTCGCAACAGGCGCATTGATGCGCAAATGATCAATGCAATTGTTTCAGTCGTCGAGGAGCACCCTGAGTACACGTTGATTCAAATCAACACAGAACTCCGCCACAGACTTCCGCACAAACCTCGAATTTGTGAAAATTCAGTTGCCAATGCACTGAATGGTCGTCTTATAACTTTGAAGTTGTTGCGCGACGTGCCGGCTCAACGCAACTCGCCTGATGTTAAAGCTGCGCGAAGGGATATGGCTCAATGGCTATTGAGGATGGCCAACGTCGAAAAAGTGTATGTCGACGAAAGCGGTTTTCGCCTCTGGTTGAGAAGAAGCATGGGCAGAGCGCTACGAGGACAGCCAGCCTTTCGAGTTGTCAATGCAAGACAAAGCGCACACATGTCCACAATCTTCGCTGTGTCAAACGAACGAGGCTTGGTGCACCATGCATTCAAGGAAGGAGGATATCGCGCTGCTGACTTCAAGCAATTTCTCGAGGAGTGCTCCGAACGTTTTCAAGACAGGACTTTGATCTTCATCTTCGACAACGCTCCATCTCACAACATAGCTGCTATTGCTCAACTGAAAGTGGGACACTCCTATCGCTTCCAGCCTGCCTACTCTCCCTTCTTGAACATTTGCGAGGGCTCCTTCAGCGTATGGAAGGCTGAATTCAAGAAGCTGATGGCAGAGATCCGAGATGATCTGCTCCAACAACAACAACAGCGAAGGGTGGCAACAATGATGCAGCTTGCCGAACAAGCCATTGCAGCCATCACCCTCGACAAAGTGCACAATATCTACCAACATATGCTGACTCTTCTCCCCGCTTGCATGGCTGGCGAAGATATCAACCATGAATGAATGTTATTTTAAAAAAAATAATATATTTGATTTGGATTATTTTGTTTTGTTTTGTTTATTTTATTTTGCTTTTAATTACAAACATAATCAATAATTACAAAGTAATTACAATCAATAATTACCGCGGCGCTTATTTTTTCACACTTAAACAGTTGCGGCGCTTATTCGAGGGCGGCGCTTATTTTCCATGCGTGTCAAGGTGCGGCGGTTAATAGAGGGCGGCGCTTATTAGAGAAAATACGGTATACTCTTATTAGCTTCGTAAAATTTCTTGTTATATATAAACCATTTGCGATCTTTACAATTGAATTGAGCAAATTTATTTTGCTTTGACTTTTCCGTCTGCACTTTAGTTGACAGCGCAGCTCTTCTGTAACAATTCTCAGATCAAAAGTCAGAATTATTTTTGTCTTGAGATTTATTATCTCTGATTTGAAAATTGTTATAGTTGGTTTGGAAAAGGTGTAAATGTAAAAGTTCGGATGATGTCTAAATGATTTTGTCAAATGGCTACAAATCATCATTTATAGATAAAGTATTTTTAACAACTAACATGAACCAAAGAAATAATGAAACAGAAGAATAGAAGGACATTTTTTGGAAATTACCATACACTGCTTGCTCAGCCGCTGAAATTAAGCAGCGTACTCACAAAATCAATAAAATTTTGAAAAACAGCAAAATTATAGTACGAATTCTTGAATTTTATACGTACTTTTTATACATACTTTTAATTTTTAGTACGAATGCTTTTGTGAACGATGCCCCGATCGTTACATCGGAGAAACTCGACAACAATTGCAAAAAAGAACTCGAGAGCATTTTACTGGGAAACCAGCATCAGAAATTTCTATGCATATCCATCCACCTAATGACAAAAACTTCAAAATATTAACAAAAACAAAGCTTACAAGAATAGCAGAATCACTCATCATAAAATCACGCCAAAACCTGATGAACAATCAAACATCATCCGAACTTTTGCATTTATTTTAGTTGGTGACCAATTCTATTTCTATGTTTGCTGACAGATATTTCTCTGTCAATGCGTTGCTCATTCTATTTCTATGCCCACTGACGATTTTAATTTGTACTCTTGCCTTCTGACTGTCCGGATCTCTTTTTTAAATGTGTTCATCATCGATTTCATGTCCAAATTTGTATATAACCCTGTCCGTTTGTTGTATTATCGCCACTGATGATGGATACCACGGTATTTGAAACCGATATGGCAATAAAGCTGAGCCAGAATTGTACAGGCCGGGCAAGGCCGTTTAGGAAAAACCTAGCCCGAACAATGTCCACTTTATCGAGGGTCCAACCCCGTAATCAATGCATTTGAGATAGGTATATGTAGAATATTCCGTGCATAGGCTTCCTTGTAGGTATGCATGCAATCATTGTTGATTTTTCTAAATATGAAAAAATCAATGAACATTTTTCAAAAGAAATTTTCAATTTCAAAGAAACAATTTTCAAAAGACCAAAAGACAAAGTCAATCCACCTCAAATTTCTAATATCAAAGGAGCCGATGAAGTAAAACTTCTTGGTGTTACGTACTCCAACAAAATTGAATATCAAGTAGTATATCAACAACATTATAAGCAAGTGCAATAGTAGTCTGTACGCTTTCAAAACAATCAGGAGTAGGGGTGCACTACCAAATCAATTCACTTAACTTATGACACTCTTGTACTCGCATACTTTACGCGGTCCAGAGTTGGTGGGTATTTACATCTGAGATTACACCAAGTTTGTGAAGCGCAGCAGTTGCCTTGGTTTCTTCAAACCTACCGATTTCTTGAAAAGCTAGATGACGGTGTTCAGAAAAATTTATAAAACCGACATCATGCATGCTCTCCGCAAACGGCAATGACTATGGCTTCCGTCACCCTTACTATTCATGTTACCGTCTAATGTCTAGTGTGTAACATGAGTAAGGTCAGGATCATTCTAAAGAGACAATTGCATAAATTGTGATCCAAGATGCACGTTTCGCGCTCACATCATCTATCCCTTTGATTACCACTTCCTTATGACTTTTTACTTTTTGTACACGACGTTCAGAGCTGGTGTCTCAACGCATCTGACAACCATCGTCCGTCGAAGAAGGCTTCGGGCTTCTCGGTCATGTTGCCCGCATTGGTGCCGATATCCCCGCGAGACAGATCCTCGCCGCCTCGGCCCTTCCTCCACCTTCGGGATGGAGTCGTTCTCCTGGTCGTTTTATTTTTAGCCATAGATATCCAAGGAATAAGTATATTCAACTTTGAAGCAAAGCTGATTCAACTTAGTTCAAAATGTGAGAACATGGTAGATATGAAAGCAAAACACTCCCACTAAATTATCTTTATACATTCAGTTCGTGATAAATATGTCACTGGAAATTTTAATTTTTTGCTTCCTCTAATACCAGGAAAATAATCGATTTCTAATAATTTACGCGTGCATAGCTGTTTTAGTTTGTGCTTTATTTAGAAGTCACACCTTCGACTGATTTTGACCCGCACCATTTGTGCGCATGTGTGCAGGAATCTAACTGGAAAGTTTCTAGCATGGTGTAAATATATAGTAGGTCGTGTCGACTCAAAAAAATGTCAGAATATAGTAAGCATTTTTATGTCAGAAGATTTAGTTTTTTGCGGAGATGACATTCCAACGTTGCACAAAAATATTTGATTAATTCTTAAATAGCTACATTTTTGCAATTTACTCCTGGGTCTATATACCAGCGACGTGAAGTCACTATATAAGTAGTATGAGACTTATTAGATATCAAAAAGGATGAACATTTTACTAACAGGCATCATAGTCCGGCAGCCAGAACGAGTTTCTGCAGGGAACGAGGCCGAAAGTGAGACTTTCACAGAATGATGTGCACCCTATGCCTACTACAAATCGGCACGTCTGCCGAGTTCTAGTGAGTTCCTCTTCTTGTCAGACAGATCCAAAGAAAAGCACATGTAAATCTAGTGGGACGCAGATTGCAGTTTTTTGGCAAAAATGAAATTTCCTATGTTTTCTCTGATTAAACGAAAAGTACTTAACCCAGAGTTACAATTTTTGGCATGGAATGTCTTCAGGTCATTACCTATGATGTGCATGTGCTTTTATCATGCATCTAATCAGCAATGTATGTGAGAATATGGTTGAATGTGGATAAAGTAGCTCAAAATGTTTGTGTTTGCCGACATTAAGAGGCTTGCCAAATCTAAATGGGTTTAGCTATATAGACAGGGTGTATGAAAATGAAAGGAAATGACCTGAAGACATTCCGTGTAAATTACTCCAAAAGTGTAAAATTTGTATATCTCACATTTGGTACTGGGTCTCAACTCGAGTTCATTTAATAAAATCGAAACTGCATACACATTGGGGATTTAATTACTGTTGAGTTGCTACTCTACCTAATGTGCTTACTCTACGGTATGTTGGCTGCATGTCATATCAGCCTCACCACCATGTGACTTGCATCAAGATACATCCTCGTAATCATGCCACATTTCATTGACTTTTACATCTTCACTTGAAATTTTACGCCTGTTCAGGACACACTTCTATTAAAAATATCAGATCCAGTACCGTCTCGCTTCTAAATCCGGTTGTGCTTTTATTATGTGATTTTATTAACAGCAGTTTTTGTGTATGAGAAGAATCGGGGAGACTTGTTGCTCCGTGGATGACAGAGAAAATATAGAAATGGTGACAGATGACAACATAAACAGAAGACGCTGTGTTCCTGCAAACCATACGTACACCACAAAGAACAGTCTTTTGGCAAGTATGACAGCTTGATCTGACATTGACTGAGATGGAACAATTGTGCTAGGTGCAGTTCACCATTAGAGGATAATCCAAAATGCATATTGCGCACTTTCCTGAAGATGGCCTATAAGTGTAGTATCGCTTATTAGACAAATTAAAAGAAAAAGCTCATCGACCAGGTTCTTGTCTCGTCCCAAGCACTAAAGTCAATAGTCAATCATTTTCCTACTCACAAAACGTTTAATTAAATTGATAACGAAATTCTCAGGATAACCATTACTTTTAAAAATGTGTAGTATTTTTTGAATCTCATCATGGAAAATGTTCCAAATACTCGATATAATATACGCACGATTAATCATACCTAATACTAGGCCAGACTGCCATTGTTTAGGGCAATTCGCTTCAAAATTGAATAAAAGGCCAGTATACGTATCTTTACGAAAAACACTAGTTTCTACAGTATTGGTCATATTTATGTTTACGTCCAAAAATGAAATATTTTTACCTCCAACTTCAGAGGTAAATTCTAAATTCGGGTGCTGTTGATTCAGAAATTGTTTAAAGCATTCAACTTTACTAATGTCATCAAAAATACATATGCAGTCATCAACATATCTATAGTAATATATGGGACTACACTCCTCATTGTGCCAATTTCGTTCCATTTCAGAGAGGAAAATATTAGCTAAAGTGGGTGCAAGGGGTGAACCCATGCTAACATCATCAACCTGTTTGAATATTTTATTATCAAAAAGGAAATGTCCTTGAGTAGCAAATTTACATAGCTTTATAAAAACATCTTTACCGTATTTAGGTTTATTGGAAGAGTTTTCACTATAAACTAAATCCGCTGCCATCTGAATAGTTTCATCGACTGGAATATCTGTGAATAGAGAAACTACATCAAAGCTCACTAAAATATTTTTATCATTAAACAGATTCCTATGTTCATTAATATTATTAATTAAGTGCTGTGTCGACTTCAGCATATAAGTATCGTCAATTTGTTTTTTGATAATGCCATCTAGATACTTTGCTAAATTATAACTAACAGAGCCAATCGTACTTATAATCGGTCGCATCGGCTTATTAACTTTGTGAACTTTAACAGTACCATACATCCTTCCGGGCTCGCTACCCGACGGCATAATGTACTTATATGTATTATCACTCACATATCGCTTCACATATTTACATAAATATCTGTAAACTCGGCTTTCTTCGTTAACGGTTGGATGTTTGGTTATATCATCCTCAGCTGGGACCATCACAAATTTACTATTATCATTCAAGATATCATACATCTTTAAGTTATAGTCTTCAGTGTTAACAATGGCCAGACCATTACCTTTGTCATACGAGCATATATGTATGTCTTTACGCCTAGCCAGTTTACTTAGAATTTCGTGTATTCTTTTATTTTTCTGTTCATTACAAACTTTTTTTACCATCTTTAATAAAATTAGTGACTAAGTTCTGTATTTCTTGTTTAATAGTTGGGGTCAAATCAAATTGATCATTATTTTTCATGTTTACAGCTATTGATTTTTCCACTTCGTATTTTAGTTTATCACTATCTAGATTCTTAGGGATAATGCTATGTTTCAAACCATACCTTAAGAGCTCGTTCTCCTCTAAGGTTAGTTGATAATTACTAAGGTTGACTATGGCATCCGGTACACTCGTTCGATTCGAGAACCAAAGTCTTTTAAGTTTATCATTCTGCCTAACTTCAACAGTTTTGATTTTATTTTTTACAGATTTTACTACAAGTAGTTTCAGCAGAACAAAACAGCAGATTCAGCATTTCAGCAGATTGCTGTGCATAAACTTGTGCTGTAGTTCGGTGAATTCAATTTGTCCTTTGTCTTGCAGCCTGTTGTGTATTGCATCGATCAGTTGTCACGTCGCAAATTGTCATTACTTCACGACTTCAGTCGGTCAGTGTTTACTGTGACCATCCCGCGGAAGGTGAAGCCTCTGTATTTGTGATGTTAGTGTTTCATAGGGAATGTAACTTTGATTTTAGTAACTGTGATTTTAACATTGTTGAGAAAGACACATAGATAGCTGTCGAAACGCGTCCTGAATTACACTCGTATATTTGAGGAATTGTCGAAATGGTTTTCAATGTTCTGCTTCGTATCATCTTATGGATGTACAAAAGTGTAAAAGTGGCAACATCTTTTTATACTGTGAACCGCTTATATAAAGTTCCCATTCGTATGTTGCGAAAGTATGAGAAGGCAGTGGAGAAACATAGCAACCTAAAATTAGATAAAATCTTCTTTGAGAAATGTCTATTGCTGAATGTAGTCCCAAAATTTTTGACTATAAAAGTTCCTAAAGTTAAAGCTTAGAGGGAGATTGGTGATGATTGTAACAAGATAGTGTTAACTACACATTCGAAGTACGTTGAGAAGCAGATCAAAAATAATGATAAAAGTTTGATGTCTTTGACGCAGAGGATAGATAGTTTTCTTCCTTGGTTTCGTTTTGTTCTGCTGAAACTACTTGTAGTAAAATCTGTAAAAAATAAAATCAAAACTGTTGAAGTTAGGCAGAATGATAAACTTAAAAGACTTTGGTTCTCGAATCGAACGAGTGTACCGGATGCCATAGTCAACCTTAGTAATTATCAACTAACCTTAGAGGAGAACGAGCTCTTAAGGTATGGTTTGAAACATAGCTATTGACCCCAACTATTAAACAAGAAATACAGAACTTAGTCACTAATTTTATTAAAGATGGTAAAAAAAGTTTGTAATGAACAGAAAAATAAAAGAATACACGAAATTCTAAGTAAACTGGCTAGGCGTAAAGACATACGTATATGCTCGTATGACAAAGGTAATGGTCTGGCCATTGTTAACACTGAAGACTATAACTTAAAGATGTATGATATCTTGAATGATAATAGTAAATTTGTGATGGTCCCAGCTGAGGATGATATAACCAAACATCCAACCGTTAACGAAGAAAGCCGAGTTTACAGATATTTATGTAAATATGTGAAGCGATATGTGAGTGATAATACATATAAGTACATTATGCCGTCGGTAGCGAGCCCGGAAGGATGTATGGTACTGTTAAAGTTCACAAAGTTAATAAGCCGATGCGACCGATTATAAGTACGATTGGCTCTGTTAGTTATAATTTAGCAAAGTATCTAGATGGCATTATCAAAAAACAAATTGACGATACTTATATGCTGAAGTCGACACAGCACTTAATTAATAATATTAATGAACATAGGAATCTGTTTAATGATAAAAATATTTTAGTGAGCTTTGATGTAGTTTCTCTATTCACAGATATTCCAGTCGATGAAACTATTCAGATGGCAGCGGATTTAGTTTATAGTGAAAACTCTTCCAATAAACCTAAATACGGTAAAGATGTTTTTATAAAGCTATGTAAATTTGCTACTCAAGGACATTTCCTTTTTGATAATAAAATATTCAAACAGGTTGATGATGTTAGCATGGGTTCACCCCTTGCACCCACTTTAGCTAATATTTTCCTCTCTGAAATGGAACGAAATTGGCATAATGAGGAGTGTAGTCCCATATATTACTATAGATATGTTGATGACTGCATATGTATTTTTGATGACATTAGTAAAGTTGAATGCTTTAAACAATTTCTGAATCAAGAGCACCCGAATTTAGAATTTACCTCTGAAGTTGGAGGTAAAAATATTTCATTTTTGGACGTAAACATAAATATGACTAATACTGTAGAAACTAGTGTTTTTCGTAAAGATACGTATACTGGCCTTTTATTAAATTTTGAAGCGAATTGCCCTAAACAATGGCAGTCTGGCCTAGTATTAGGTATGATTGATCGTGCGTATATTATATCGAGTACTTGGAACATTTTCCATGATGAGATTCAAAAAATACTACACATTTTTAAAAGTAATCAATCATTTTCATAAGGCTGCTGGAATTTTTCATATTCTGTCGTTAATTAACCGCAATTTTGTCAGCTATATCAACATTTAGAAGGCGTAGCCATGCATTATTATACCATTTCAGCTAATTGTGCAAAACCACACCCTATGCATTCGAATTTTGGAAAATATGTGCAATTGCTACTTTTCTTTGTTAATTGAAAAAGATGGGATCAATTTTCATTATCAAGTGCATGCATTTCGATTTTTTCAAATCAAGATACAATTTCTTGCCAATGTAAACAAAGATAATTGAATTCAAACTATGAGCAATATAGTAATATAGATTTGTCGTTTGAGAGGCCGATACAAGTAATAATAATAATAATAGTTCTTTATTGAGTTCACTTGTGGGTACATGCGGTGAACGCTACAATAATACTCGATGACAATAGTGTAAAGCGGAAAGAAGCTACAAAGGTCACAGAGAAAAAAATGAAGTAAAGGTAATTTAAAAGATAATTAAAAAGTTATTTATAAAACCGAACAAAAGAATTTGCAACACGTGCAGTTCGTATACGTGGGGCCCTGAGACATCTTCTAGAACGAGTGGTGATATGGCTGGGCACATCATCGAACATATCTCGCAGCAGATGCAAATCATCTTTCACAATGTTATGAAAAAGTTTGTAACACGAATTGTGAGCACTAGTGATGATATCGTCTGTCATACATACATCTGAACCAATTATACGCATCTCTCTTTTCTCAAGACACTTGAGCTTCTGCAAAAGGTGCTGAGAGGAGTTACAAAAAGCCCCAAACGAGTACGTCAAAAATGAGCGAATGAAAACTACGTAACATTGAATCATGACACTTTTTGGCGCTCCAGAACGTCACAAGTTACGTAACATGAACAATCTTTGAGATCCTTTTTTAACAAGGTAATGGACTTTCGACTTCATGTCACATGATACAAAACTCCTAAATACTTAAAAGAAGAAACTTCTTTAACGCAACAATTGTCAGAAATCTCAACAGCTTGAGTCTGGAAATTACTTTTGGTGACAATGTCCTTTATAACACATTTATCTTCATTAATTGGCAAACAATTATCAGATGACCAGGAAACTATCTTGTCCCACTCCTGTTGCAAACGATCCTCGTGAGTTCCTACGGATACAGTGGATAAACAAAATGTCATCTGCATATTTTTCAATTTCCGTGTTAGCACATGCAGGATGCAACTCATCAACAGCTAAAGCAAACAGGACGGGCCCCAAAACACTGCGCTTGAATCAGAAAATTCTCTGTAAGATCAAAATGTCTGATTACCACAGACTAATTCCAACGATCTTTCTTCATCAACTAACTAGTCTTGCTTCTGAATTGATGACTTTTTATCGAACCATTTTCAGGTTTTATCTAAATTATATTTAAATTGTCTTTCGACTCTTCTTAAAATGGGATTATCCTTAATAATTCAGTTCACATCTTCGATGTCATATATTTGAAGAAACTTGTCATTTAAGGCTTCAAATAGAGTCTCCAATCCCAATACTTTAAAATCTTTGAAAAATGAACCTTAAATGTACATGCAGACTGTCTTTCTGATGGCTATCTCAATTCATTAAATTAAAACAAACACTCTTTTACAAAGCGTTTTGAAACATTTGACGTTGTAAACGACATTTCCTTTTAATTTACAACCTTTTGTTCTATGCCAATCTCCAGTCTCACCGTCGACTTAACACAACCAGGGACTTGTCATTCTCGAGGTAAACTTTCATTTCTTTCAGTAAACTTCGAGTTGTATATCAAATGTGTTACACGCTATTATGTTCCTAGCTCAGTAAGACACATCAAATGCTGACAATTTTGACAAGTGTTACACACAGATATAATGAAAGCTAGGGGAAAGCTTTGTCACTCTTTGAGTCTTCGAGGACTAATTCATGGTTGAATAGTCTTTTTAACTTGAATGAAACGACAACTAAAAATTCAAACCATAGTATGCAACTCACGATTTCAATATTCAATATTTAGAGAGTTTCACACATAAAGTGTACTTGAAATGCATAACTGAATATAAGTAATGAGAACGTTTGGAAATTTTATTTGAAATTTAGAAAATGAAGTAGGAACTTCCCTACACTTATTTACTGACAATTATCTCCCATGTGATCTCAATATCTCGCACTGAAGTCAAAAGAAAACTGATGTCCTTAAGAAGTTGACATTTTCTTATCCCGTTTCACTTAACACTCTTGTTATTTTATATGCAATGATTTTCAACTGGGGTGCCGCGGATATGCAGCATCGTTATCAAGTAATGCAACTTATAGAAATAAGATTATTTAGTCCATGGAATTGAGTGGCCTATGTATGTGCACTTGGTGTATTTACAAAAACAAGTATCTTGCATGATGCTATCAATTTGATCATAAAACACGGACAACCTATTTTTCGCTGAAATTCAATCGATTCTCATGCCTTTCAATCGTGCCGCACAACAACGTGCCATACAGCATTCGAGAGCTTGCATTTTCAGCTTTGAAATGAGCTGTGATAGAGTTGCATCCGCTATTGTATTTGCTGAGCACTGCTCAAAATGTAAAAATCACTCTATCTACAAATGGCAATTTCTCAATAAGAAAACATGTGAGCGGGCATTTTCTGAGCTTTCCTTTGATATAATGGTCATCAAAATCGGTGAAATAGGATAGAATTAGTGATATCGTGAAGTTATTACAAAATCACGACTCTTTTGACTGGCAATGTTACATTCTCACCAAAAGTGTTCATGTTTGGTATCTTCAGAATCCTTGTGATGTAAGGAGTGCAAAATTGTAAGTTGTATCCAAATACGTTCAATAACTATAGTAATTACTCACTTAAGCAGATGTCTGCATGCAGCAATTAAAAATGCATGGCAGATTTAAAGTTGAATATCAAGGTAGAAATAACTTAGAAATTAGAATCATTGAAGCTATCAAAATAAATGAAAAATTACCTACATTGAATAGAGCATTAATATAGAGCGGAAAATCAGTATCTCTAAAAATCTTTTACTAAAAATACAGTAGAATACACGAACTACACATTACATGTAAGAGATGGGAATATCATAAATTCTTATTGTTTGATTGTTAAAATTACGTGACGTAATTGACCAGTAAGCAGGTCCTTAAACAGCAATTTCAATAGCTATTTTTCAAACTTCTTCAATATTTTTCCTCATTTCCGCTAAAGTACACAAGAGCAATGTAAGGTGAACGAATGTTCAAAGCCAAGTTAGCAAAGGCATCTCTTTCATCTCTCACAGTGATGCAGATTGTTTACCTTGATTGTTTGTATGTACTTCAGCGGAAATGAGAAAAAATATTGAAGAAGTTTGAAAAAGAGCTATTGAACTTATTTGGATGCAACTTACATTACAATATAATTACAACGATTCTGAAGATGCCAAACATGAACACTTTTGATGAAAAAGTGAGAATGTAACATTGAAGAGTCATGATTTTGTGATAACTTCATGATATCACTAATTTTATCCTATTTCATCGAATTCGATGACCAGTATATCAAAGGAAAGCTCAGAAAATGCCCGCTCACATGTTTTCTTATTGAGAAATTGCCATTTGTAGATAGAGTGATTTTCACATAATCAATAACGGATGCAACCCTATCACAGCTCATTTTAAAGCTGAAAATGAAAAATCTGGAATGCTGCATGGCAAGTTGTTGTGCGACACGATTGGAAGGCATGAGAATCGATTCGATTGAATTTCAATGAAAAATAGGCTGTCAGTGTTTTATGAGCAGCTCTGTATAAAAGATGTATATAGAAGTAAAAAGTATCAAAATGTGTGTAGTTAATAAATAAATAAAGGAGAACTCAAGGAAAAGTCAGTATTCTCGACCGGTTTCATCTTCTTCTTGGAAGGCTGCTCATGGGAATGATATATTTAGAACTAAATAAACTAAAATGCATACAAAATCTATGAAGTTACATTCAAACTAGGTTCAAGCATAGAAATAAAATACTGCTCTTTCTTGTCTCTGTCCAAGCGATTCGTAGATGGATGCAGTTGATATATTGGCGCAGCTTCAAAAGGCATCGGAAGATTTCTACAACACATGGCAATATGAGCACTAACACTAAGGATCCTATATTGCTCATTATTGATTTGCTGTCTATTAACAGTCAGTCTACTGTTGTTCTTACTCTCCTCAATAGTGAATTGGATGTTATCATCCACATTATTCAAAAAATTCAAAAAGGCGCTAGCTTCGCTTCTGTCTCTGACTATGACGAAGCAATCGTCCACATAACGATGATAAAAGAAAGGCAATTTGCCTTCGTACTTATGAAATTTACTTTCTATCATGTCTAGCGCAAAAGCAGCCATGGTAGGGCCAAGGTTTGACCCCATGGCCATACCGTCCACCTGATGATAAAGTTTGTTATCAAAACTGAACAAAATGTTCGTGCAGGCAAGGTTCAATAAATGCTTTAAACCAATCTCGGATAAAGGAAAATCGGCATTAAAATCGATCATTGAGATGATGTGGTCAATAGTCTTCTTCACCGGTATGTTGGTGAAAAGATTCTTCACGTCGAAACTATAAAGTTGAAAATCCTCATCTGGTAAAGAAAGTTTTTTCAAAGATCCATACCGTAATAGGACCCTAACCGTAATTGCAAGCAGACCGTGTACCTTTGTTGGACGCTTTTCGATTTTTCCGAAGTTGTAAAGCGGTTGGGTGTGTTACTGCTCCAACTTATTTCAATTCTAGTGCATGTTATACTAGATTGTCGGTACTCCTGGCATGGCCATATGTTTAAATTGGATGTTTTGCTGATGTTGAGAAATGTGAACTCCTGCAATGACTCGTGATATTGGATGAACTGGTGGCTATTCATGTGTCATCCCATTTTCAAATGATGATGCAGCTCAATGGTTATTTGGCAGGCCCGATTGCTGGAAACGCAGCTCAATGTTTATTCTCCTTACAGTCTACAAGTGTGAAACGAAACGATATATTCAGATCACAGGAGCGAATATACTTTTCCAACGGGGCAAGCGCTCTGCATTTATTTTGGATTGCCTGCTATCTTCAGATGTTACTCGATGTGACCGCAAACACGTATTTCTTCCTTTTTTCATCACCAAGACCACTATTATTGAGCTTATGCCAGAGACCGTGAGACCCAAAACCATAGACCAATCATGGGATATTATATCCAGGATATTCGAACAAATTCTTGAAAAAAACGACTTGATCGAACAAATTGACATTTTCTGCATTTTTCTACAGAACGAATAATCGTGCGTCTGAGAGGATGATGATCGATGATTGGAATGAATGTGAGAAAACGGTGCTTTGAAGATATGGAGTATATTCCATAAGCGAACGCACCGTCTAATTTCATGAATGAGAATAGTAAATTTGTAGTTATATTTTGACAAGCAATTTCTGTTCAACTTTGCTGTTATCATCTAGGCTTAAGTAATGGGAAATATGCCGCTTTTGTGATAGACTTATTAATCATTCAGTTATGAAAAAGGAATCCTGTTTACATATTGCTTATATTACAAGATGCTTTGTTACAAAGTTCTTATTTTTGCCGTGCATGTTAGTTAAGTTGATACATCACATGTAATGATCTTCTGTATTCATCTTTCATCTGCTATTACCTACAGTGCGGGTAAGTGTGCATTGGTCCACTCCGATGGTTGAGCTTTTGTTAAGCATGTGTAAGCCTATCTATCTTTAAGTTCATGAAAGCTCCTGACACTTTTTTTCGGAAATTCTTCTTTTGCTTTGCTCTTCCAACATGTTAGCCTGCTTCATTGTTCATCTCTAGGTATTGATTGATGCACAAGAATTTCATTAGAAGACTGCCTTTCAATTTCTCGAACACTGCTTTAAAAGAACAGTTGAACGGGTTCTTAATGCTGGAAGAACGCACCGGGGGTGATAGCTCATCTGACGGCTGTTTTCATCAGCGGAGCGTGCGTCTGGGGGTTATGATCGGGAAATTGAACGAACGGGAAAGAAAATGGTCGTTCAAATGCCCTTGATACACCCCAAGATCCAATAGCGGTTAACTTTTCACTTATTTACATATTTCATACAAGTTATCATATTTAAAAATGCAGACTTAAATGTATGTCACTGTTATCAACATTTGTTGAATTGTTGCACATTCGTGCATTTGAATGTAATATGCTGTTTTGTATGCAAAGAAATGCGTCAACAATGCATGTTCTTTCTTACAATAAAAGTAGTTCAATTTACTGCAGTCGCATGTCATATCTATGCAATATTGCAAACAGGTTCTGTTAGAAAGTTATCCGTGCAGATCTTCATTTTGTTCCTCCAGTCGGTTGGCTTCTACAGCTTGATTGTAAGAATTCATTCATTTGAAATGAGCTCAGATCGAGTTTGGGTCGAATCAGTTTGAGACGACTTATGGTGGTCATCATTTTTGGATGAAATGGTTTTTCATATTATCACTTTTTTTCATGATTATTGACTTCTTTGCTCACCTCATTTTCATATTGATCGTCATCAATTTGACTGAACGGAGTAGAAGAGTAGAAAACCATCATGATTTCGTAACTTGAATTAATACTTTTTAATTGACTAATGAAAGGCAAAAACGCAACAGATTTTGAAATTATTGCGATGCTAAAAACATGGAATGCTATAAACCATGTACTATAGAATGCCAATGTATTCTCCTTCTAGGGGAATTGAGTCGAATGCTCAGATGAATTGTTTGCCTACGATGTATATTTCATTTCGTAAATCTCAAGCTTATTCTCACTTAGCTGTAGAATGTTTTGAGTTCATTTAACAACTTTTCATTCTTGCCTTCTGTCAAGCTCTAATTGCAATATCCTATAGGTCTGATACTGATCAATATGGCGCTAAGAAATATTTGCTGTTTGTTGTATCAAGACTCAAGACTAGACAAAACTTCATAAGAAATTGAATATTCTTTTAATGTACTCAAAGGATAGATCAAAAATAGATAATATACTGTTTCACAAAAATATCCAATTTTCACTCGTAAATATCCAATTATGTTGCTCGTTGTTCGGCATCATTCACTATAGCCATCTCATTGCTTCAAAGAAATCAAATCGCAAAATTGACCTTTATATAAGAAATTACGTGCTTGACGAAAGATTGAGGTCAATATTATCGAATGTCATTACAACTCAGAATGACAAGGGTTGAATGAAGATATTAGGAAAAAATCGCTTGATTTTCAATACAGGAGATCCTTAGAAATCCAATATTTTTGTTTCACAAAGGTTACCATTTTTTTACACCAGCGTTACCAAAGAAAAATTATAATTACTACTTATTTTTCAAATTAAACTTATTTTTTGCAGTCTGTGATTATTGTTCACATGCTATGTTTGCAATTTTCGCTGATCAATCGATTTTTATTGAAAAAATCAAGGAAATAGCCTTCATTGTGAGCATCCATATGTTTTCCTTTCAAATTACTGTCGAATTAGCATGTTAAATTGTTTGCTAGTGTTTCTTCTGATGAATTGCATTCATTATTTCGATTATTTCGGATCACTATTACAATTGCATTTCCTCATCGTGTATTTGTCTCGCGGAAAATATGCGCACTTTCCACATTTATCGCTCATGGCACGTTCATTCATGTTTCAACGTACCTAACCAACGAATTAAAAGTAAGCGATCTGATAATGACAATAATCTGATACATGATACTTATACAGATAAATTTTACTTGCGCCATTGTAAATGGTTAGTTATTAGTTTTCATATAGACTTTTGCATGTTGCTTGTGAAAGTTCAGTTGCAATGGAGATGACAACCTTGTATTTTGCGATTAAGCGCTATCATTAGTGTCGTTTTTTTTATTTCACTTGATTTCACCGGAAACAGAAATGATTTCTTCGAATACTCACCATTTTTTGTGATACACAACAGAGCATGGTGCGGATGCAAGCGAGTGCATATACTTACCGAAAAATAGATTTTTCCTTCCGATAATATTTGGATATTTGCGTTATATGCCTACATATCTTGATTAAATTGCAGACTAGACTTCTTGAGAGTCGACCTGCTCAGAGGGTTCCGCTGTCTCTAATACACAAGCGTCGTCGAAAGCAGTGGTATCTTGATCATCTCAGTTGTAGTTCAGAATGGGATAGAGTTCTGTGGAAAAACGAAAGCCGATTTTGCCTTAATTTTGCCGATGGGCGAGTGAGGTTTCGGCGATTGGCAAGTGAGCGGTGCGCGGCGGTCTGGATTTGTGAGCACGATAGCTATCATGGCGGCTCTGTGATGATCTGGGGTGGAAAATGGAGGAACGGGTGAGCAGTCTCTATGATAATCAACGTCAATCTCAACTCCGCAGGATATCTGTCTCAGATATCTGTCGTCATTCCTAGTGTCCACGAACATGATTTCATTCTCCAGCAGGAAAATGCTCGACCTCACGTTGCAGCATCGTTACGGAGACGTTGGAGCAATCACCCGTTGAAGTGTTGCAATTTCCTACACGCAGTCCAGACCTGTCCCCAATTGAACACCTGTGGGATGTGATGGGCCATAGACTCCATCACGAATATCAACCAAATCCTCCAGCAGATTTGAGAACACGTGTGCAGCGACTATAGGTACGTGGACGAGGGGAACACAATGCCTCAAAATATCATCCAGGACCTGCTGAGCAGTGTCTCGAACCGGTTACAACATCGCATGCAAAAGTGTGGTGGCTACACATCTTATTAGACGTCTAATTCGTTAATAAAGACGACTTCTTATGGTGTCCTCGTTTTTGTTGGCCACGAGATGTCAAATTTAGTTCATATATAAAAAATAAATGAACGTTTTTTATACTCGGAAGCACATCAGGCACGGAGCCTTTCTTCCATGTGGCCGAGTTGTCATTTACCACTCTCATTCTCTTTCGTGCTGAGTGTTTAGCAAGAATGCAGAGTGTACCTATTTTAAAAGTCTTAGGTTTGACCCGACCAAGATTTGAACCAAGGTCTCCCGGACGCAGAGCGAAGACTCTACCACAAGGCCACAGCGCCGGCAGATATAAAGCAGTAGATTTTAATGATGTTGATATATGAGCACATTAGATAGGTCTAGCCTACATCAATTAGGATATGTGCCCCAGTAGTAGTTTATGTAACACAAAAAATATTTGACTCAAATGCCTTCGGTCATCAATGAGAAGATGATAAAGATTAACCGCGGCTATGTTTTAAAAAAAAATAATTGAGGTCTCACAAAGCTAAGTTATAAACGGGGAAGGAAAGCTAGATGTCTCACAGATTTTTTTTCAAGTACTTGGGATGTCCTAGAATATTGTTTTATTGACTTTTGTATAGCCTTTTTTTAGTTAACTCCATCTTTGAAGAGTTTTCTAGCCATTAGATCTCACAGCAATGCGTTGTGCTGCGATTCGATCAAACATGCCTACTCCCAGCCAACGATCAAGCTAAGCATCAACCCCTAACATTTGCGTCAACTTGTAATTATGCAAACAATTGGTATAAGAGGTGGTTAAGTGTTGTTGTCACTGTTCGATTTGACACCCAATTCGTTCGATGGATAGAAAACCATATTATTTGCTAAAGCACTTTTCGGTCCAGCATCGCTGGCCATTTTCAAAACAATATAACATTAACATGGATTTTTGAGGTTAATTAATGTGGGACATTTTGAGAGCGCGTAGGCGCCTGAATGAACGGTCTTAAAAGCTTGATTGAATATGGAATGTTGACAATATTAAATGAAACAATAGCGTGATTGTATGATTTGTGCTATGTACAAAGTGCGCATAATTGTGGCTAGTGGAGACAGTATGTCAGCAACGGCAGCTTTAGTCTACATCAGTCTCTAATGTGAAACGTGCCCGATCCCGCCTTGATTCAGGCCCTAATTAGGTGTGGAATATCAGTTATCAAGTGAAAACGAGATGATTTAAGATAAAGAAGTTGAAGTTTCTTAGGTTAGTGGCTAGATGCATGAATCATATCAATTACTTCGTGTATCATCTCAGACGAAAATCTAGGAGTTCATGGATTAGTTGATGGCAGCTGACGGGAGGTTGTTTAATTTCATAATGAATCTCTCTTCCGCTTGCGTCGTCTCCCCGAAAAAAAGATGAGCTGCTTAAAATATGTACAGTCTATTTGCTAAAAGTTATGTACAATTCCGAGCTTTCGCGAGCCGGCTCGCATTATCAAGGTTTGGCAGGAGTGAGGGCACGTTCAATGTCTGGTCATTTCATGTTTTCGATTGAGTGCTGGTCTTTGTTCTTCAATATGATTGGCTTCTGACAGTCTCGTCTCTATCGGTGATCTGCACCTGTCAATAATCTCTAGCTGGAAGTCTGTGATCGCCAGATGTCCATGATAGTATTGTCTTGCGTGCTCTGCCAATGCGCTATCCATGCTGTTATTTGATAGGCTGCGCTTGTGTTCATTATATCGGAAATTGAAAGGTCTTGACGTCTGACCTATGTAGCTGCCATGACACAACTTGCAAGTAAACCGATATACTAGATGTTTATCAGAGCAGGCAAAACTACACCCCGAACGATCACAGACTTCGCAATTGTCATGTTTACTCTTTTCCTTGCGACTGAGACATTGTTTGAGACTAGAGGCAGGCTGGCTTCCTAATTTTATCGGCAAATCATAATTCTTGATGATTTTATTGATTCTCTTCGTGCAGCTATCATTGATAAATTTCATCGAGAAGAAGACTTTCTCTTTTTCAATGGTTTCCGAATGCCTTTTCACCTTTTTAGTGTTGAGGTTCACATTTCGGAAACCATTTTTATCAAGCCTCTTCTTGACTCTTTCCATAGCTGCCTCTTCGTTTCTCTTGCTCGAGCATCTATTTTTCACATTGTCGATGTAATTGTTTACAAAATTAGCTTTTACGTGACGAGGAAGCCAGCTGTCTCTTCTCAAAGTGATGTCAGAGTGACAAGGTTTGGAATACCATCCGTAGTCAATATTATTTTCAGTTATCCTTATCTGCAGGTCAAGGAAACTCAGGTAAGCACCCCGCTCCGGCATCTTGATAGTAAATTTAATACTCTCATTGATGGCATTAAAGACTTGCAAAATATTCTGAAACATCCGTTCGTCTCGTTCTACCGGACCGATCAGAATATCGTCGATGTACCTTTTGTAAATGTCGGGGTTAAAAACAAACCGTTGCGACAGGGTATTTAAGGCCATGGATTCCACTTTGTGCATAGTAGTAATCGCGAACGCCGGAGCAAAGTGCGCACCCATAGGGCAGCCCTTGATGCCCTTGTTTATTTGTTACAATTACGAAATAAAATACAACAACCGAGTCTATCTGCAGATCAAGGGCTGCCCTATGGGTGCATGTTCATGGATTAACGCAGCTTGAACTTTTATAAAGTATTGAACCGAACAATGCCTATGCTTCTTGATATCACGGGAGCTACTCACATTTCTATGAAGCTGAAACACAATGTCCGGAATGGACATGGTTCGGTTCAATAGTTAAACATATAGTCCGGGCGCTACTGACACTTTCTTCCTAAATTCGCGCAAAAAGGGCTAAATAGCATGGATTTGTAGATCTTGAAACGCTGAATACAAAAAACAAATTCTTGAGTGTCACAGTTAGTTACAGGAAAGGTTAGAGAATTCGCATTGGAATCCAATGGTGAAATTCAAGAAATACGAGTATCTATGGATTGTGAAACACTTGGAGAACCTCTCTCTGAGAGCCTCTACAAAATGAGCAAAATCGCCAGAATTAAGTCAAAGCATGAAAGTTACTCATTTTGTAGAGGCTCTCAAACATTAAATAGTGGTTGTACGGATACCAATGATAAGGTTGTTGTACGGTCACCAAGGTTGTTGTAAGGATGCCAACAAAGAAGGATTAGAGAAGCATTGTGAACTAGGAAGCGCAACAGCCAGAATCGTGTATTTGTGGACACTGGACATCTGATGATGAGATTCTTTGATGTACCGCTTTTATATACTCTCGGTTACACTGCCCTAAATTTCTGTTCCTTTATAATTTCCCGTCACTATATGATGCTATGTCCACTTCCTGTCATGCAGTTTGGGATTGTTATTGTTGTCTGTTATTGGAAAATTGGTGCTGTTAATTACATCTTCAGTTCACATTTCGATAGAAAGCATAATATCAGTCGTAAAGAAACTGTACATGTAAGTTGCTTCTGCTTCGAAGAATGCTAATTAATTTGTCACTGCTACGTGATTTTCAGTGCATTTTTCTTTATACACTTTGAAGAGGCGAACGATGTGTGTATTCTGAGAAAATGTCATTACTTAGACTTTCAAAGCCGATTCCTGTTTTGATGTTGAAGTATTTGCCTAAGAATTCCGTTGTTGAATTAATCACTTTTACATTCATATTAACAACGAATTGAACTGAAAAGGATACAAAATTTTGATGACTATCTCATTCTATGCTGTTTAGTTTAAATAGAAATTCTGAGCAGCAGTGTTGTGCTGATAATTGGAAATTGTCATTGTTTTGAACACAGTCGCATGCGAAGGAAGAAAGTCAATAAGGTGTTTAGCACATTAATTGTGCATAATGAGAAATCAGATTAATAGCGGCTAATTACCAAATATGGATGAAAGTTGAAGCTGATAAACAGTTTTGAATCAAATATATTAAGAATAGGAATGTCATGGGAATAGTCTATGTCTATGTCTATGTAAAAAAGATACACAGAAAAGTAAATAAGTCATGTAGGATCATCAGGTTTAGCACAACTCTAATGAAAGGCGTCAGAAACTTGTTTGCCTTATTATTGGCTAGTATATTATTATTATTATTATTAGTATATTACTGCCCTATAGTTTGCCTTAGGCTATTGGGTCGGTGGGTGCTATCATGACTATTTCCTGTAATTCTAGTATTATCGCAGAAAAAGCTGCTCATATATCTGTCATTTTCAGATAAGGAAAAAATATCAAGCAGTATGTCCGGACTACAATGAGTTAATTCAAAAGGCCTAAATATTATCAATTACATTATTTGGTCAATCTTCTCGTAATAAGACGCAGATACAGATCCAAAGCAGATTCTAGAAAAACTTGCGAGAATTCTTGTCACGAACTGTGATAGCAATACTTATAAAAACAGGAGTTACTGGACCTCTAAAAGACAAAGCAGGAGATCAAGAGGAAGATCACTTTCTTTTCAATCAAATATCAGAAACCAATGTACCAATTGCTTCTTATTGTCGGGTTCATAGAATAATCAAAATATGGCTTGTATTAAATGATATCAATTTTTAAAGATGCATGTAAGCTTTGTTTGTTTAAAAGGAACAAGCTTGTTTTGTACTTGATGCCCTTTTTAATTTTTCAGATGGATATTGTAGTCACTCATTGCATGCTCATTAATTATATTCATCACTTTAAATGTTAACGCGAGACAAAATACCGCATGTTGCACTTTTTAAAATGAAATAAGGCTTCTAATAATTGTTGAATAACTGCATTGTCGTGCGAAAAACCGTGTTTTTGGACGGGAAGCGAAGAATCACTTCCAAGGAATGAAGTCGACACTGACAAATATAAGTAGTATGATAAAAGCATGCGACATGGTAATGAAGTACAATGACAAGTACAACAATGACATTGAAGAAGTACAGCTTTTGCTGAGGTTGTTTTGGCAACCTTTGGTGTTGTCGCAAGCGGCTGTCGACTCATTAGCTACATTGAAGAATGTTCAATTGAAGAAAATGATACAAAATGTTGGAATTCTCATGCGATGATGAAAATCATCCCAGCAGTCATATATAATGGGATATAATGCTTATAATTTAAATTATTAATTGAAGTAGTCCTAATGAGGACTGATGGCGTTCTCCAATCCGCAAGTGTACAGATGCAATGCTACTGTAACCATTGGATTGATTAGTTCTTAAAAGAACTCAATGGAGCTTCCTCGTGGCAACGAATTAAAATTGATCAGTTTTGGCCCAATAACTGGTAAAAATGGAAATCTTAAGCCGTGTAGCGCTACTCATTCTTTTTGTTAATATACTACTACCCTACATTCCAGACACTGTCGCATACACGTTCAAACAGACGTCTAATATACTGGCAGTGGAAATAGAAAAGGACAATGGTTACCACATGTAAAGGAAACTGATGGATAAAAATGGAAAAAAAGAAAAAAAATTACCGGAATTTTCGAACTTCTTTTCTACAGGCACAGGCAGCAAAAATATGTAACGGCATGTTATATACAATTGATAAAACGTGAGCAGCTGTAGGCCAGGGGTGTGCAACCTTTTACATTTTTCGGCCGCCAGTTCGAGGGCCGAAAGAATCACGGCCGCACTTAATATTTGTGCAAACAACTATGTCAATAACCAATCCTTTTTATATTCCAGCCCTCAAATTAGTTTTCCCTGAAGAATGACGCAGTGAAAATCGCATAAAGGCCTACTTCGTAAAGAATGAGTTAGCAAGTTAACCCATACAAGAACGACGGTCATTTTTGACCCGAAAAGATTTTAAGCTTAAGGTGTTATCAGCACTTAAAAAGAAAAGTTGAAAGCATGTTTTTTCTGAGGGCAACCGAAGGAGAAAACACTTTACTAAGCTATTGTAAAAATTCATAAAGGAATGACGAGCCATACAAAATTCATTCATTCATCACAGTGCCGGTGATCTAGCAGGCATCCTTATTCATGCCATTGACTTGAAGCTTACGTGCGCGAGCAATTTGAGTAAACTACAATTGCCCCTTTTGTTTCTTTTAGCTGATGGCTCTAGCCATGAATGCACATGAATGTAGCTTCCCTAAAATATTCTATTTATGAGCTATCGAACTGCTTGAACGCTTTCATCGCGCTTGCGGGCGCGCATTTTTCCAAGCAGCATAAAGGTGTTCCACAGTTACAAGGTGACTAGCATGCTACTATAGTTCCGATTGTTTTTCGATTGCCTTGAACTCCAGAAACATTTGCAATATACATGTACAACATTCTTTTTCATTTACTTCTCATTGTCAAGGCCGCACTTTGCCTCTGCTACGGCCGCAGGTTGCGCACCCCTGGTCTAGATATTCAATGAACCGAAGTGTAAATTGATGTTAACATGTTTTTAAAATGCCATTAACATGATTTTCAGATGCATTATTGAGAACTTTCTGCAACATCAGTTGGATAATCGCTACTTAAAAGTCTCGACTGCTAAAAGACCATCTGCTTTGAGTAGTGAAAAATGTTCTATGGTGTCAAAGGCTCTCCATCCTCAGTAAGCTTATTTGTCGCTGTTCTGAAACCCGACCACCCATGGTAAGGTGGTCACTGTATAATCTTTTAAGTGGAATGTCGTACTAAAAGTGCTAAAAATGTTCTGCAGCAAGTTCGATATTAAAATCAATGTTTTTGAAAATGGAGATAAATGGAGATACGCTTGCATGCAACAAATATATCACAGATATACCGTTTTCGCACCATGTCTTTATCACATAGACCTAAGCAATTTTGTAAAATCATCTTGCTAAATGAAACACATGCACAAAATCTGTGCAGGTGTGCTCTCAAAGTGCTGTGCATTTAAGCACGAACGAATGGGAAGGAATACTAAAATGATGACCAAATAAGGAGGAAGGACATGATGGAAGGTAAGAATGATGGAAATAAAGAGCTGTTAAAGGAAACATAAAAAAGTTGATGGTGCCGGTTTCATCTCTATTTCAGTATTACTACTGTAGTATAGTATAACTGTGATTGTGACTTGCACTGTGAGTATAATATCGATTCAATTTATGGATGGGGTGCAACATCAACATAAAGTACTTCAACAGGCAATCCCCTACGATGGTCAAAGCTATCTTTCGAAGCTATTATTTCGCCACCTAGTTCGAAAATTGCTGTTTTAGGTTGAATCTCTGTTTTCTGATTATTTTCCAGATGATACATAGTTGTCGTATATTGTTGTCTATGAGACGTAAACCACATGATTGTAGCAGTCTTTCGCTCACTAATCAATATCAAGAGATGTTAATACAATACATCGGAAATTCTCGATAATGACAAAGGAAATAATTTGTAGACAAATGCTAATTTGACTATTTTATCTGATCATGAATTTCAAGTTTACACTAATTACTTCCCCTTTCGCTAGCCTATTCATTAGGGGTTGAATTTTGTTATGATAATAAAAATGACAACAGTGATATGACAAGGAAAAATGGAAATGATTATACATTATGAAAAATGATGATAAATGAAACATCCTTGCATACATTATGCTATTGGTGAACCAAGTATTGACAAACGTTGTTCTATAATTAGGTTTGCCAGAAAAAACTGTGAGCAATAAATATGTAAATGCTAAAGTATATTTTCAGAAACTCGCCTAGTTGAATAGAATTAATTTGTATTGACAATTGCATAGCCTACTATAGATTAACTTCTCATATTAGACTGTTCCTGTTTTCTATTGCATCCTATTCGATGCATGTACAAAATGCACATGTGTACTTGCATTTAAATAAATGGTGCTTTAATAGGACAAAGCAAAATATTTCCTACAATAAAACAAGTGTAAGTATATCATGTGTGATCTTCTTAAATAATGGCGAAATGGTCAAAATTAGCCAACAAGTTACATTGAAAATCAGGTTTCTAACCTTTACAAAACAAAAGCATTAATATATTTGCATAAGAAATGATTATTAAAACAGATGATTTTGCTAAGACCAGTGAACAGCATTGTCTGAAACAAAAAATCTACGACAGTTTCTTAATACAGCCAGGCAATGGGGATAGCTGTCACGCTTCAACTGTGTGGAACTGGATCTGAACTTGTGGCAGTAAACGATCCACAATTTTGGAAGTCACGGTCGGCACATAGGCAAAGGTCAGATCGATACACACCACACGCTTGGATCACTTACTATTTTCTAATTTTCTCCACTATGATTGAAGTCGAAATTCCTCTTAGGTAGGTTGTTTTAGAAATAGGGTGACGAGAATGAATTCACAGATATGGATAATGAATTAAGGTCTTAGTTGATTGAAAATGCTTGTATATCATGAGCACAGAAAATGCAGAAAATTCATCGGCGTGTCGGTATTCATTTTCCCTCGAATTAGTTTTCTGGTCGGAAATTGAATGGACGATTCCAATTCTAATATTCCTTAACAGGAAAATTTAACTTGAATAGAATTTGAGTAAGTACCATGAATCCACCTTTTTCACATTAAATTGAGCCACGTCGAAGAAACGCATCATACATTCTTCAGTGATTCATTCAGTGAATTGCAGGGATTTTTCATAATGCAGTATAGCGGTCTAAAACTTCTGAAAGTAATAGAAATTAGTATAAAGCGTATGTATGCGAAGTATATACCCATCCAGATGAGGATCTACATGAAAATTACCATTGAACATATCTGGCATGTGAACTTTCTAATAGTGGAATTAATTTGCCCTGAATTTTAATTCAAATCTAAAGCAAAATTGCTTCTTAAGGATTGCTGATTACGACTCGTAACTAAACACAACTTAGAAAACGTATATATGACACATGGCATGTGTGTGTGTCTGTTCTTTCAAATAAGCTGATACAATTAGCGGTTTTAGGTGATTCTCTAAAAGTCATAATTTCTCCTTTGAGATATCGCATTAGTATGTTCCTTACTGATATCTTTTAGATATTAATATATTGAGTTGACGGTTATCACCACATGGTTATCACTGCAATTACCATGGAGATGAAGCCATTTGCTATGTTGCGAATGCTAGGTGTTGCTGGCTCCGCACGTAGAGCGATGGCATTCATCATAACAAGGATGAGCATTCGAGATTTAATTTAAGAGACATGAATTTCATCCTATTTTGGGGGGCAGTGAAGAGTGAATGCAGAGCGCTTAGCGTGGCTTACGGGATCTGAGAGAACTCCCATTGTTAAGTCTTGATGTATGAGACGAAGTTTGTGCAAAGGCGGATTACGTAAATTTGACATTTCTTATGATTATCACTTTGATGGCAATGTTATTAAAAAAGTTGATGAAATCAAGGATCTCGGGGTTTATTTTGCCAGCAATTTATGCTTCAGCCGCCACATTTCTTTCATTGTTACTAAGTCGTTTCGAATGCTTGGCTTTATTAAGCGTGTTACTCATTCTTTCAAAGATATTTGTGTTTTGAAAGTTTTGTATAATTCGTATGTTCGGTCCAACCTGGACTACTCCTCACAAGTATGGTCTCCAAATGCAAAATGTGTTGTGAATAAGATTGAGCGTATTCAAAAAGCTTTCGTCAAGTTCTTATGTTTTCACACTCGCATCATGTACAAAAGTGATAACTACGCTGTATTATGCCATCATTTCCGCTTAACTACGCTCGCTGAGCGCAGAGAGATTTCAGACATATTGCTATTTCACGAGATTGTCAATAGTGCAATCAGTTGCAATTATTTGACATCAGCTGTTTGTCTTAAAGTGCCTGGTCGTATTACCAGGAATACTGGTACTTTTACTTCAAAAAGAAAAAGTCGCTTACTCTTACGCAAACATGCTTTCTTCCCGAGGACATTTTTGAGTGTAAACAAATTCAAAGAATTTGACGTTTTCAGTGCATCTCTTTCTACAGTAAAAAGGTTTCTGATAAAACATTTCACATAATTTTCTCGGTTCTTTTTATAAAGTATCTTTTTTCTTATTGTGATGTATTTTAGGTAGGTACATTTACAGTATATCTGGTTTTTAATGTCTCACCTTTATTCTGGTGCTCACCTTGCTCACCTTGGCCGGGCTCCATCCAGTTTCAGCCTCCCGGATGATCGGGTAGCACGGGGTGGCCCCTCAGTCCGTTGCTTCCACATGGCTCGGTCGGAGGCCATGTCTTCGGTTATCGATCTGACCTTCATTCCACTCTTTATCACAGTTCTCCAACTTGTTCTCGGTCTTCCCTTTCTTCTGTCGACAGGTTCTTGTTCCCATGCTGTTTTGCAGATGTTATCCTCTGGTCTTCTGAGCAGATGTCCGAACCATCTACATCGGCGAGTCTCAATTTCTTTGCTTATTGGTGGTACTTTAAGCATACGACGGATCTGATCGTTTCTTATTCTATCCTTCTTTGTCTTCCCCATTGACCACCTCAGCATCCTCATCTCTGATACCTCCATCGCAACAAGGTCAGCTTTCTTCGGGCCCACAGCTCAGCATGGTACAACATTGCGGGTCGGACCACTGTGTGGAAAACCTTGCCCTTGAGTCGTAGAGGCATCTTTTTGCTCACCTTTATTCTGGTAATCTGTTGTATTTCATCAGTATTTGAAAAATGCTATGTATTTTACTACTATGTCTTTCATCAAGTATATTTGTTCATACTGTAATATGTTTCAGGTACGTTTATATGTTCAGTATCTGGTTTTCTATTGTCTCATTTTGATTCTGGTAATGTTGTAATCTGTATATCATTCGCATCTGATGACTGTAATTGGCATCCAGCTGTTGTCATCATTTTGAATAAATACAAATGCAAAATACATATTCATCGCACATCGATTACATGTTTATGGGATTCGAGGATGAACAGGATCTGTTTACTTGTGTGAATCGAAAAGGCAAAGATTGATGTACAGGATTTGTTTACATGTGCGGATCGCAAAAGCATACTGTATTTATTGATGGCATGAATTTAATGACAGGATGAGTTTACATGTGGGAAACGTAACATTTGAATGATGTCTGACTTATCTTTGTGGCATATCTTTCAAGACATATCATTACCTATTCAGTTTTTTGTCAGCCACTATGTGTGGGACCCCGCTCGTCTGGGTTTGAGTGTTCAGGTTAGGGGTCGAAGCACAACTAGAAGTGTACCTGCTGATGACTGACGGACTGTAGTATTATGTTTTATATCCCTTAATCGGTAGCTGAAGTAGTGGTCGATGTATTGTATTTCAAATGAAGAACAAATGAAGAAATGTGGGATTATATGAAGTATTTTATGACAAATTCAAATGAAGAAATAGTATTTTCCATATGTAGTCTTAGGTATAGTGTGTATAATTTCATTGCTTTCGGTGTAGTAGAGTGTCATTGTAGTTCTATTGTTTGCCTCCATTATCCACTTTCCACTTATCCACTATTACCATTATCCACCATGTGTAGTGTCAGAATCGGTGTAGTAGCATTATTGTATTCCCATATTTTACCTCCACTTTTCCAATTTGTATCCATTGATCTCCTGTTGTTTTATAATGTCCATTTTTAATTTCCTTAACCTATGACGACCATTGTCCTATTGTATTTCCACCATCAGCATCTGTAGTCGGTAAGGTATATTAGACCTCTGTTTTGAACATGTATGCGGCAGTGTTTGGAATCTATGGTATTAGTATATTAACAATAAGAATGAGTAGTGTTACAAATCTTTAGATTTCCACTTTTTCCAGATATTGAGCCAAAGCTGATCAATTTTAATTCGTTGCCACGAGGAAGCTCCATTGAGTTCTTTTAAGAACTAATTAATCCAATGGTTACAGTAGCATTGCATCTGTACACTTGCGGATTGGAGAACGCCATCAGTCCTCATTAGGACTACTTCAATTAATAATTTGAATTAGTAAGCATTATATTCTATTATAAATGGCTGCTGGGATGATTTTCATCATCGTATGAGAATCCTACATAAACAGTGATTAAATACCTTTAACTGATTTAGTCTCGAGTGTCAAAAATTATTGAAACTTTAGTTAAAAGCTACTATGACACCTTTGATGTTCCCAGATATAAACCTCAGGATCTTGGCATCGCTACCCTCGAGGCATTGCTACCTTGCTCCTCATGATCATTAATCATGAAAATATTCATCGAACGTATCAATTCCTAATCAACGTATCATATTCCTAAAACCGAGGTTGAATGTTCTCCTTTGAATGAAAATGAAGCAGATAAGCTATTTGATAACAAGTCAAGTCACTCCCGTAGTCCTGGAACCGTTGGGGCACTTTGCTACCGCCGAGTTTACCACCTTCTTTCCATCTGTCTCGATCCTCGCCAGTCTGATGCATTCTACGATCTTTCTTTCCGTCCACTTCTGAACATCGCTAAGCCAGTTCGTTCTGGGTCTTCCTTGTCTTCTCACATCTTCGACGGTTCCGTGCATGATGCACGAGAGTTCCATGACGACGTGTTACATGGCCGAACCATTGAAGCTTTCGTCTTCTTGCCGTTTCCACAAGCCCTTTAGACTGTCCTGCTTCCTGTGTGATCTCCTGAATGACTGATATATTCGTGTGATGGTCCCGATAGCTAACGCCTAACCGTGTTTCTTCATGGTACTCCACACGGCCTTTCCCCAGTCTCCATCAAAAGCCTTTTTGAAGTAAATGAAGTTGTGATGGAGTTCTCGATGGTGGCTTCTGAATTTTTCACACAGTATTCGAATATTGCAGATCTGTTCGGTGGTGCTGCGTCCTTCACGGAAACCGGCTTGTTCTTCAGCTAAGACACTCGATTTTGGGTTTAAGTCTTTCACCAATTATTGTTAGCACTACCTTGCTTGCATGGCAAAAAAAGACTGACGGTTCTGTGATTGTTGCACATTCTTAGGTTCCGCTTTTTTGGTATCGGGATTATCAAAGACTGCGTCCACTGGGTGGGCCACTCTTTCTTTTTCCAAATCAGTGCACAAATCTTATGAAGTGCCGTAACGATTGATTCACCGATTTGTCGGAGTTCAGGTGGGATACGAGTATTATCCATACCTGCGCCTTTTCCCTTTTTCAGTTTCGAAATTGCATTTTGCACTTCTTGTGATGTCTGGTTCAGCCTCTTCGGTGATTCCTGGTCCTTCCTCCCTCAATTTTAACATCAACGATTTTAATTTAGAACAGAGTGAGCCATGTTCCTATGAGCACTGCTCACCCATCAAAATTTGATTCAAATTTGAATTTTGTAATGAAATGCAACGTCCTAATATGCATGTATGCAACACACAAGCTGGAGATTTGAACACCCCTATTTGAATGTTACATTCAGTGAAACTTTGACATCATTTTCTCGAAACTACTTTTGAATGACTTGGCTAATTCTGTCATTTACCCATCGATATTCAGTTTTCTGTCTATTGCCCTGACCGCTGTTGAAGAGATTATCTATCGCAAGATTGTCCTTCGAAATTTTTTCTAAGAGAGGCAACTCGTTAAATATCCAATGAGAAGTGAGGTTTGCGAAAGTTGCAGATGATATTAAGATATCTGAAATAATTAGAACTGAGCTTTAGCTCGGAGTAATGTGATAGAAATTATGAGAATACTTCAAACACTTCAACTATTGAAGAAAACTGTTGCTCTGATTTGAAATGTTCTTGATTTAAAGATGGTTGTAATTTCAATTGTATCATTGTATCAAAATTCAAAACGCCATGCAAACATGTCGAGGAAATCTTTTCATCTTTATTCAGAGGATGATTCTATAACCGATTAAGGTTTTGATTGAATTGCTTTAACTTTTGTAAATGTCTTTACTTTTGAGATATTTTTGAGTGACTGAGAGTTTCATTGTTGTATAGTAGAGTGTCTTTAGTTATAATTTGCTATCTGCAGATCTTTGAAATAGAATGTCATTCGCAAAAGCAAAACTTGTGCATGTAAGTTCTTTTAGTTGAAAATTCGAACTTTCCAATAGAGAGGGACAACCTGAACAATGGCGTTTGAACCACGCACAATTACACAGTATACAATTCGTCTCATTGTACTTGTGCCAGTTCTCAAGAAGGTTGATGATTATTAGCAAGTTGTAGCTAAGATGTAAGCCAATGGTCACCTGTAACCAGTGTATTTTTAACTGAACACACATGACAGCAACATTTCGTCAATTCATATATCATACTTGTAGTAGGCTTTCATAAGTCCGAGCCGTACTGACAACTGGCAAGTACCTGAAATAGACGAAACGCAGCCTACGTGCGGATGCTAAGGAATTTAGCACTTGAATTGTTCAAATAGAGATCTGCTTCTGTTTATTTTTTTCAATTGGCTGGTTTCCGTCAGCAATTATGTTTAGGGAATTATCAACAAATTATCAACATTATGATTCATCATTCAGTTTACCTCAACAATTATGCATGTCGCTATAAAAGTCTAAGAAACATCAGAATGCATTAATGCAACTACATGTACATATTCAACATAATTTAAGCACTTCTTAAGCAAATATCGTGTGGTACTTAATGTGCGCACCATCTAGCATGGAACATTCTTGCAATGTCATGCGCACAAAGTGCTCTACAAAGGCAATGTGCAGAATGTCCCAAAGGCTGTATTACATCTTTTTCAAGTATAATTTTGTGAAAGAACCATTTATTGCCACCAACTTTTAGCATAATATAAAAGAGTTAAAAGAAATTTTTTGACGCCACAATCATTTCCAAAGACTAAAGGTAGCTAGAGCTGCAACCATAAAAATGATTTAATTTGTGAAATATGGCCTCTCAATAACGACCTATTTATGTTTAGTTGAATACCGAAAACTTTGTTGCACACAATTATATTTCAAAAATTTACGCAAGACTCAATTGCAAAACTTAATTTCAAGTAGGTATGCTTAGTTATGTCAGTGACTTCTGTTGTTACAAGGTCTTGCAATGCACACCTCAAGTTTACTCGCATGGCCGATGCTATGTACATTGAGGCAATTCCTGTTCTCCGACTTCATCGCCAACAGGGTGGAGAACCCAGTCTCGATATAGACAACCCAGTCAGTTCACGGTTATAGACAATTTCTTGCTGTGCATAGACAAAATTTCGGCTCTCGTTTATCATTTCAGTCTTGAATAATTAATGACGAAAACTGGACAAACAAAACACACTCATCGCTCAGGAATTGTAGCCATGCAGATAGCATTTTTGATACCACCCCTGGCTGAGAACCACTGCTCTACTAATCGAGGGGGTTTCCAATATGGTTGGAAGAGGTAGAGATCAAGCGGCAACTATCAAGATAAGATTGACGTCATGCAGCATTTCCACTTTAGTTCAGTTTTTTCACTCCACATATTGAATATCTTAGATTGTTTTGAATTCAAATATAGTTGAGAGCATTCAATATAAAAGATCATTGCCCACTTTTACATTGATATTGATGTAGTCATCATGATTGTTTTTCCGTCAATTGTCTGTTATCAGGATAGACTACTTGCGGAATTTAGAAATTTTAAAGGACTATTCTTTAAACAAGACATTGCTCGTCGTGTGAACCCTATTCAACATCTGCTAGGTTTCATTTTCAAGTTTCCATTCAACATCAAACATCTCGTGAAAGCATTCATTCCTTTATGATAACCAGAAAAAATGAATTTTCCTTGCTATCAGTCAGTTAATAACAAGCTAGCTTATTTATTCTTCTAGATAGTGAGAACAAATGATCAAATTTCTCTTGATGAATTTGTTTGTCTCCATATTTTGTATACACTTTCAGATACAAGCAGCTGCTAAAACTAGTTAGTTTTTCTTGATTAAATTAAATATCTAACCGGCGCTGTGGCCTTGTGGTAGAGTGTTCGCTCTGCGTCCGGGAGACCTTGGTTCAAAACGTGGTCGGGTCAAACCTAAGACTTCTAAAATAGGTACATTCTGTATTCTTGCTAAACACTCAGCACAATAAGAATGAAAGTGGACAAATGACAACTCGGCCACATGGAAGAAAGGCTCCGTGCCTTTCTTCCGAGCATAAACAAGGTTAATTCATCTCTTGCCTTTTTATACTTGTTGTTTGAAATAAACCTATGAGTTGAGTATACTGGAAAGCTGGCAGGTTAATTCTCTATAATTCTGATAAACGGTTTCAGTTGAAATTGAAGGAAAGCATTTCAACTATGTGTTGTGCATTTCTGGTATTCAAGGCTTATGCATCCAGCAATCGGTCTGAATTCTATACATACCGGGTGTCTCAAAGTCGCATAAAACTTTAAAGGGCTGTCATTTGCTTCAATTCAATCATATTCACATGCGATTTTTTTAAAAAAATACACCTCAGATCAGGGAATTTGATGTAACACTGTTTGATTTCTCCATTGTATTATATTTTGACATTTATATCAAGCATTATAATTTCATGATTCTAAAGTTTACAATTGACTCGATATCAATGCATTGTTAAGTTGGCGAAATTTACTGATCTTGCACCAAGCTACTGTTGCGTGCACATGTACTTCGAACGGTCAATTATCGCCTGGAAGTGAATTCTATTCACACGATGAGTCATATAGAGACCTTGCACATTCTATGAATCTTTACACTAGGCATGGATCTCGAAACACACATTGAATTTTTGAGCTTTTCTACACCAACGGCAAGTCTTCTTCAGTGGCACGGCGCGCTTACAATACAGCTCATGGTAATGATCGCGACCCTTTTAGCGTTTCTGCCATCTCACGCTTGATTCAGCGGTTCAGAGAGACTAGATCAGTAGCAGATAAGTCTCGATTGGGTAGGCCCACTCTGAGAATGAAATGAAGAATGTCAAAGGGATGAACTGGAAACGCAGCAGTCAAATCCACAACTTGGAGCTGTCAGTTATCGTTTGGTTTCTTCGAGATCAGGTGTTCCTAAAATCACCGGTCAACGGATCATACGACACAGATTGTGTCTCTACCCATACAGACTGCAGACTAACCAGATATTCACAGATGATGATAAGGAAAAGAGTATTGCTTTTGCACGGTTCCTTCTGTCATGTGCCCTTGATCTCGAGTCGATTCTGTGGACTCAATGGTGGGCCATGTGAATCGCCACTATTGTAACGCTTGGGGATCGGAGAAGCCGCGGGAAGTCATCGAAAAGGACATCCATGCTCCAAAAGTGCGTGTATGGTTTGTTTAATCTTCCAACAAGATCGATCACCTTCACATTTTCCGAATGTTGCAAGATTTTTCCTGTCTCGAATATTCCCTGATGATCGGATTATCGCTAGAGGACATCCAAACCGGTCGCCAGCTCACTCGCCAGATTTAGCGCCGCTGGACTACTACTTCTGGGGTACTGTGAAAGACCCTGTATACCACTGCTTCACTCCAAGAAACTTCCTCGAGCTACTGGAGAGGATAACGATCGTGATTGAAAACATCGACTCAGATGAATTGAGACGATCTGTTCTGAGTCTGTGCTTGAGGTTGGAAGCGGTGATCGAGTGTGGAGGAGAAGCATTCATTTGTAAATGTTAATTTGCAATCAGTATTTTTTACTTATCAATAAACATGAATTTAGCTATTAAAGTCTCAGATCCAAAAAAATGTCAATTAAGTTTTGATTGTATAAAAACAAATGTACTACATCAAATTCCCCCGATGAGCTACATTTAAAAACACCCGGTACATTATATAGGCCTAAAAATGCACATTATCTATATTGATTAGTTCTGAACAGGAAAAGATCTTGAGTGAACATTGAAATGTGATTATTTGAAGAATAATTCACAAATGCATCCAACGAACGGCCTGGTACAGGCTGTAAGGTGACGAACGGACCCGGGCTGAAAAATCGGTCTGGTTCTTATTGTGCTCATGTCGAGATGCTGAATAGCATCCTCCACCTGACTCTTTGATGAGATTGAATAAAACAATATGCAGCTATTCAGGATTTTAGCTACATTATTTGAATTCCAGTGAGCTTTGTAATTAATATGTCAATCATATCTCAGTACCAATAGACTTTGAATATTATTTGAAAAAGTAGGTTGGCAATTGCACACTGGAGGCCAGCATCATGCAAGATAGATTGTTTTTATAATAGGAATTATTTAATGTCATTTCAAAACTATCGTATGTGTGACATTGTTCTCCACAATTATACAGCGCATAAGATGATACGAGTAGCATATTAGTTGAAATCTGAATGCGGTGAAAGAAAACTGCGAAATATTGGTATAACTTTTCCCTTATATTTCGTATTTTCCATAACAAGTCGGATAATGAATGTTGACATTTGCGTCAACTATTACTAACTCTGTTAAATCTTTTGTTTGCACTATTTTCCGATTTTCTCTAAATCTTTGACAACGACTCACTTGCATTTTCATCTTTAACTAAATCTCAACCATTATGCTCTTAAAGCAATTGCACGATTCGCTATCATTTTGCAAACATCTCCTCTCATCACCTGACACGTTTTGTAGACACAAAAGACTTGATGAGATGTATGCACTTTTCCGAATATTAAGCATACGTGAT
This sequence comes from Prostheceraeus crozeri, assembly GCA_907163375.1. NCBI lineage: Eukaryota > Metazoa > Platyhelminthes > Polycladida > Euryleptidae > Prostheceraeus > Prostheceraeus crozeri. The sequence continues at coordinate 84,639 of CAJQUW010006185.1, forward strand.
TTCTATTCACTCGAACTCTTTAATAATCCAATGAATCAAGCTTGGGAAGTAGGCTCTAATATGAGTCAGTTTGTCATCATTGCTCATCAAAACAGACAATTAGCAATCTCATTAAAATCAAACAAACATTAAATAGCAGCCTGAGGAAATGTACAAAATTGAAAAACGCTCCTTCAGTTGCAATGAAATTCTCGTAATTGGGGCATACGTACATGTATAAGAATGAGGTTTTATTCAATAATCTCAATTTCTGAACAGCTTCACTTTGTCAACCACTTAAATTGAAAGAGAAAATTAGAATTTTTACACAGTTTATGATCTGGGGTTGAGAACAATCAAACCGTTGAAGTTGTGTAACAAGGAAGTATTAAATTATGTTTCACTACTCCTACATCGGCACTGTGTAAAGAAACTTGACTTTGCAATCTTTCGGTCGTGGCGTCGTTTCACTTCAACATCGTCATCAGACAATAATCAGTAGGAATTGCACTCGGCGTGTAAATTTTACAACATACCATCGGCCTACGAATGCATTAAAAACACAATATCATTGCATAATGCTATGGTATCATGTTGCCATATCATTAATGATATTTGTAATAATTTCAACACGCATAGCTACAGAGCAAAACAAAATGAAAACCAAGACGAAAATAAGAAATTGTTAGAACATTTAGATATTGCATAAAATTGCAATTGAACTTATGAAAGCGTTTAAGCGAAATATCTAATTAGCTATGCCATTAAATCAATCACATTCGCAAATGAAAAGAAGCAAAGAAAAGTGCTATGTTAGATTACTTGATCGGATAGTCGAAAAGTAAATCACTAAAAGATCTTGAATTGAAGAGCATTTGCGTTTTCGGTAATCAATGATTGCGGAACGCCATTCATTGCATTCATTTTCTTGCACATTGCTGTAGTTTAAAAAAACTGTGAAAAGAAAAATTGTTCTTTTTGATTATAGCTGTACAATATTGCCATCTTAGCTATATTTTCTTTACAACTACAGTATAGAACATAAAAAGCCTATTTATACATAATATTGACTCCTAGGTCAAAACATTGTGTACGCGAATAGGTCCGATCCATTAATAAATAGGCCTGCTGCATGTGAACTTAATTTGAAGAGACTTGTTGTATCGGTAGCTACCATAGTGTGCACTGCATGCACTACATGCAAATGTATAGATAAATTCAAAATAGTAAAATTCCGTTTAAACAGCATTATAAAGAATGAATCGAAAGTAGCCGATGCTGTTATTATTATTTTATTTCCGAAATTTTCGCCTACACAGGCCGCGTCAGGGGATAAAAGGATTTTATGTTTACAAATATCAAACGATTTTGAAAAATATTGTTAGTAAGATATCAAGGTTTCAGTAAGATATCAAGGATTTGTAAACATAAAATCCTTTTATCCCCTGACGCGGCCTGTGTAGGCGAAAATTTGGGAAATAAAATAATAATAACAGCATCGGCTACTTTCGATTCAGTATAGATAAATGTTAACGGAATTGTCCTGCTTAGCAGGGTTTTTAAGGATTTTTCAATATTCAAGTAGCTGTAGAAAGGCAAATAATGAATGCATCCGAAAGCCCTTCAGTGACTTCAAACGAATTGACATATTGAAGTTACATGCAAAGTTTGGACCGCCAATTATTATTTGTTTTAATGCTACGACCTAAAAGTGCTTCACCTGCCAAGCAGGGTCTCCTGGACCCTGTTATGGAATCTGTCAAGTTCTCTCTACAGTCCTATCTCCCTTGGAATATTTATTGATGCGTGAGTGTTGCTAACACTCCAGGACGATCAGCTGCTGGTTTGATAAATGAAAATGCACTGTATTGACGTTTCTTCTTACGAACTTGCTCTCAGGTGGACGTCACTTGTGAGCAGTAGGCCGACATGAGACAGTGCCGGGGGACGAATTCCCGTCATACTAAAGCAGTTGATTTCGAAGATAACATGGCCAACAGTCAGACGACGAAGCTGAACGAATTGGTGTGTATGTAGATAGAATATCCAATATGAAGATTCCATCCCCATGATACCAGCTAATGAATGATGTGTTACATACGATGTAGGTATACATTCTGAGACTTGACTGTGAGCAAGAAGACACAATCAGTGGAAAATTTTCAATGGAGACGTCACCATCAGGAATTGCGTGGACGTTTTGGAAAGAAACAGAATGTCGTCGTGTCTCGACACGTGGTAGATCTGCAAAATTAGAAACCTGCAAACAGAAAAGGTTTATGCGTAATCTACCGCATCCTTTCGTTTCGTTTTGGAATAAAGAAACCATAGTTCCATCCAATGTCCTTTTTCGGGGGAAAAACAACACAAAGTCGATCACTATCCATGAGTACCTACTACGTACACAAGAGTATCTGCATAGGATGGTGTGGACAAATACCTCCGAAACCATCAAATCTGCAAGCTAAAAGGCAGACGATGGTCTTGCTAGAGGCCTATACGAAATGGGAGTATTCACAACTTGGGCCATCCTGATGCGAGCTGATCGCATGAATAACATTACTGCTTCCTTAAAGAATTCGGGTAGCCTATACCAAATTTTTGAAGGCTAAACAATTGTAATATTCGGCGAAACATCATGTGTATGCAAACGAAGAATATGTCCTCAACTTCCTTGAATACGATCATGCATGCAGTTTGATCAATACAGATTTCAGGAGAAGATAGAAAAGCGAATTCTCTTTGTCCCTGGTGTCCCAATATATATGAATGTAGTAGCTTTGTTCGACAATAAGATATTATGGATTTTGTGCATTTGTTCGACATGTATTTTTATAGTATCATAATTTATAATATCATAATGATTATATAATAAATTTATATACAATATCAATAATTTGATAAAGAGCATTTTCGAAAGTTTAAAAACAACTAGTTTAAAGAAATGTTCATTGCAATCGCATGCAAACAATAAATCATAGGCATCTCTTTTCTGTCATACAACCTTTTGAGGTTCAAAATTGCTGAAAACCATGCTTCGATGAAAAACAATGTCGAACAAAACCATCGAAATTTTGTCGAAGAAAACGTGTCGAACAAAACTACATATGCCACATAAATATATACATCTACCTGACTTACTAATTTGACGAATGCATTGTAAAATCGATATGAACTGACTAGTGTTCACGAGGTTTGATAAAATGCACTGTGAAGATAGTCTCTGTCCACTTGATTGTCTGTTCGAAGAAATAATCAACTTTCGGAGAGCCGGTCGATTATTCGCACTATTCACAACAATAACATTTTTGTTAATTTGATTACAGATGCACACCGACTATATACAGTTTCTCTGTTTGTAAGTTCTTTTACATGTTTTTGATCGGCTCTGCACATAAGCTTATTATTTGCGTGATTGTCGAGTGGATAGTCATCAACCAAAAATCTCTTCAAGATAAAAATCGAAATTTCTATGTATTGTCAAAGAATTATCAATAATTATAGGTGGCTAGAATTTTTGATGCTGAACATCCTCTTCTTCCAGGCACGCAACATATTTGATATATTATCTTGTGTAGAATTTTCATTGCTATCATTTTGCTCTCCTACATTACATCACCATTTCAGACTGTGACAATCAACTTCATTTGTACATATTTCATCATCGATCCCATTATCTTGTCACTTTGTAACGTCATCCAGTTTTGGAAATAAAACGTTTTGAATTTTGAAGTTTGAACACGCTAACATGCAATGTGCGCATTTATTATGATTGAATTCAGCTTACTCTGTAATGACATAGACTCAGATTTGTATAGGTCTACATGGGTAGACCAAAGTTTGTTTGCAATTCTAGTCCAGCATTCTAGCAGCTCCCATTTGATGCAGTTACAGTGCTCTCATTATGCAGATCAAGATTTTGCTTTGTTTTTCTTTAGCAAATTGTGATCATATTCTACACCTTTTTCGATTCTAATTAAAAGTTGTTCCGTTCTAATTAAAGCCTGTTCCATTCAATTTAAAACATTCAGTTAAGAACGAGCTCTATTCTACTACAAAGACAAAATAACAGTCACCAACTCACCAATGTAACTAAATACCGTATTGCAAGTCTCTCTTGTCCACAACATCGGCGTTAAACCGTTGCACATGATTGTAGTATTGCTCAAATGCAATTAGATCACTTTTATCACTCACTGCCCTATACAATATGGTCTACAGTACATCACTCTACATATCGATACAAGCAGCATGATGAGGTGTACACGCTAGTAATGCAAACATAGGAATATATTTTAATCAATGCATTTTGTATGTTATGGAATTATGCTTTCAGTATAAAAGTTTTGCTGTATTCATAGAACGCGACTTAATTGGCATCATCAAGCTCACTTTTGCCAATAAAGTGCAGATATTGATAAGCATTATACATCATTCTTGCTATTAACATGCAGACGGCTGGCATAGCCTAAACAGAACTCTAAACTTCACTCAGAATGAGTCAGTCAGATTTATTTTCAGCTATCAAAATAGCGTTTCTAAGCATCGGTGAGCTTCAAAGTTTGTGATTATATGAAATTTAGTCGACCACCTAGTATCAAAAAGTGATAATGATACATAGGATCAATTGGGATCCAGGAGACCCTGCTTGGTAGGTGGAGCAAATTTTTTTCTAGGGTTAGACAACTGTCAACAGCAATTTTTATTACATTATGGAAGCATGTTAATGGCACTAATAGTAACGCACCAGATTTATATTAAATTCGATTGTGAGTAGAATGCTCGCTGTTTATTCATGCCATTTTATCAAGACTTACTTCATTAGTTTCAATAGTCTTTCAATATAAGACCATTAAATGTAGCTCTTCTTCGATAGATCACTTAATTCATTTTTCATATTTTCAAATTGAGTTATCAGTTGTGCACAAAAGTCTTATTTCAAAACATATCAAATAAATGAATGAAATGCGAATGGGAAGGGACTTTATGAATTGACTTGAGGTGAACGGAGTTCAAATATTTGAAGAAGAACGCAAACTAAATGTCTTTGGATATTTGCTTCTTTACTGACCTGAGGTGGTTGCAAGCATTCGTTATAATACAATCAGAAAGTAGTGGCCTACCTTTACCTATGGGATTTCTAAGGCAATTTTTGAAATGAGGGATTACATGTGATAATAGTCATGATAGGCTAAAATCCCCAATAAGTCGTCAATATAATGTCGAAGATTAAATGAGGGAATTCAATAAGAGGAAAATAAAAAGGTCAATAAAAAGGCAAAGAACACGGTTATTTTTAGTTGACTGGTATTTATTATATTCAGGGGTGCACAGCTTGTTTTGTCAAGGGCCAATTTTCTTAGCAAAATGTCGGCGGGCCACTTTCATTTTAGATTTGTGCAATTTTTCAAGCAGCATTTGCACTGTACAATGAAATTGTTGCTAATCTTTACTTCAATTTTGTTACAAATTATTTGCAAACAGGACATTGTTTAGGACAATACAGTGTCGAGTGAGGAGTCCATAGAATACAAGTATTCATAATGAGTTGCACGTGATCCATATATAATTATACAACTCCATTAACCATTTTGTTTTCATATAAAAAGAATTTCATGTACAATAGAATCTTTCAAAATTCAGAGGCGACATAGATATCATGGACAGTCGTGTAATAGTATTGAATGCTATTAGTATGAAATACTATATCACATGAATAGGCTTATGTTACACATACGGAGATTGTAGCTATGGGCCAACGTGAAACCGCGGCCAGTGATTGATATCTGTGCTAAGCGCTTTTCGATCAAGTTTGTAAACAAAGACTAGCACTAGCGCGTTTCATTGATACATGATGTGACAGTATCAGCTTCTGGTTGTCGATATTAGTTAAAGAAAGTGCGTGTGTTTTTTCTCTATGTCTAGTAAACAGGAAGCACTGCACACAGAGACATGGTCATGACTAGGTGGAATAGTTGTTTGAGTCTTCAAAAGTCATGATCACACTATCTAAATTTTGGGAACTTTGACCTTGGATTTTATATTTACTGATCGATAGACCTATTTGATTGCTTAATCTACAATATTCTAAAGGCGTTTCTATATTTCTACGGTCACAAAAAATCCTTCACAGGCCTGATGTGGTCCGCGGGACGTATGTAGTGCACCCTTGCATGGATCACAGTTTAATTTCCTAGTTAAGACAGAGGGCTGATTTTGATTCGATTTTCTTTAATAAAATCACAAAGCACGACGATCTCCGATCCTTTCGATTCATAAAGTCTTGGGAAAATCCATTTAAACATTTCATCGAAGAATTATCCAAAAACTGGTTTGCTTTTAATGATCTGAGTAGACGAAAACCTCAGTTCGAGTTAAATCTATCTTAAACAACTCACAGTGTAATGTCTTGAGAGATTTTGAAGCAGTCGTTCTTTGTGAGAATGTCAACATGATTTTTAGACATCTTTCGCCTATTTCACCTGGTGTTAGGTATCTCCGGTAACATTTTGACAAGTGGTCCAATCATTGGTGTCTTGAAGTTTAAACGCATGCCACAGCTTCAGTCAAACTTTGGTCACAGTAGATTCAGTTTAATGACAATTTTGGAAGTCATCTTGGAAAGTACTTTGAATTGAAGCTCTTCTTTTCTCTCTGTCTTATAAGATTTATAGAAGAACCTAAAAAGTTACATAATATCTTCATGCGTTGCCAATTGTAAAACTCATGGTCAATATTTTCATTCACAAACTATACAAATGTGCAAAAATGCCATTGCGACAAACAGCAAACCAGCGATCACTATTCATAACGATATTGAAAATAGTAGTATGAAACAAATAATAAGTAGTTGTTTTATGCAAATATCTGTCAACATGTCTAAGGCAAAGAGATTAATGTCTTAACATTATTCCGCGTACATTTATCATCTAGTCTCTACCATAAGCGTGGATTTCATAAATGAATTAACCAAACCCGAATTGTGTTGTATGGTGATCAGTTTACCATTTGCAAAAAGCAGGAAAAGACTTACAGCTCAAATTTTTGATTTTTGTTCCTAATTGCTTATTATAGAATGGTAATCAACGGGTTAAGCAAAACTCACACCATCAATTAACTTCTCATGCCCTAATTGCATAGCCCACATTTGACGTTTGGAAAAGTGAAATCTAACCCCTCCCTCCACCGAGTTTTCAAAGCTAGAAAAAGCCGGGTCAAAATTGGGTTAAACATCAAAAAATCTTCGTCAAAAATCAACATCACATAAACTTTTAAATCAATAGAATTTTTGGCAAGCTGATAATATATAATGCGAAGTAAATCAGATTCATATCGTTGAATTGGTAGAAATTGTGGCAAGTGCCTTCACGCGGGTACCTGCGCATCGAGCCACCACTGACTAGGTGCACATGCCAAACATCTCATTTACGTTTCACCATTTTGCTACAGCTTTTGCCTGCCGTTCAAGGATGAGCTCATGAAAAGGAGAATATATGCTATTGAACACATCTTCATAATATTTTTGAATTGTCATGTCAAAATGTATTCTAAATGTCATAATCGTTTTGATAATTTTTTGACCATAATAATAATAATAGTGTAAATGAATGCTTGATCTTTTCATTCACGCTCTATTGAGTATTATTAATGTATACAAATAGAAATATCCCATCGTACGCATATACGTAGTATATCATCACGTACGCAAATAGAAATGACTTGAATAACTTGCTTTCAAATCTATAACAACAGCCATAATTTCAAAATTTTGCATTGAACATAAAAAAGTCAACAGTTTATATCAAAAACAATGAAAAATTTCGATGAAATCGTGCGGACAAGATCTTTGTGGACATTGAGGGATGATCTTCCTTCTCCACGTGAAACATTTTATTGATCTAGACAGAGATTATACAAGGTGTGACAATTGAGTCCTCGGACTGCTTGAAGTTCGTCGAGGTGAAGTCAGTGAATTTCGCCTGTAGTATTTTAAGAATGAAAGTAATACAATATAGATGAATGATGTGCGCAAAACGCTGGATGATTCATAATCGCTTGTATTTATTTCAAAAAATTGGATTCTTTTATACGGTATGATGTATCAAAAAAGTCATCCGCAAAGAGTTTTCTGCCGTAAATAATCGATGTTTGCCCACTGCTTTCTTGTCACTTTTAATATTCGACAGATGATGACGTATGCTGATCCCGTTGATGTCTTTCATTGTTTTTATGTTTACATTGTTTTCAAGACATTACATGATGACTTTCATAGCTTTCCATCTCTTTTGACAATCAGTCTTTTAGCAAGAAGATATCAGAGGATTTTTTTTATCATTGAATTATTTCCTGAAAAGATCATCTTTAATAGAATCTTCACCAAGAGCATTTCTCTCAGTGCCGTACGTTTGTCACGTATTCTCCTACAAAATAATAATAGAAATGTAAATATAGAATATCTACTCACAAGAATGTTGTTTGTCGTCTAAAGGAAACATTGCTCTAACAACTGATTCTAGTAGCAATGGAGACAAATATTGCTATAAGACCAAGTCGTTGAACATAGATTACTGTTGTTCACAAATGCTTTAATATGAGCAAGTTTTAGCTATTTCTAGTTTTGTCAATACCAGCATTTCATATCTTTTATTTTCAATTGAACAACCAACAAATGTACCCTCAACAGCTGTCTTGAAGATTGGTGTGTTAAATGGAGCACTTGTAATGAAGATGACATGCCCTGCATCAGTCTACTGTGTCTTATGCTTGTATCTATACATGCATACACATTTGCCGATATCGACTTATTTAGATAGCATTCTAAGCATATCTGACTCTCCAGCTAGCAGGGCATTGGTACAGGGCTTTTTTAAGAAAAATCTTTTATGGAACTGAATTTTCCCGTAAGTCCCCAAATACCAAGTTTTAGGATTTTCGTTTCCTATAGTTCGCCCCGGAGGAAGCTTTAGGGAGGTAGGTATATAATATTTCAATGAGCTTGATCAATCTTTGCTTCACGCTGCTGCGTTAGGATTGACACTGCTCTGATCTTCTTGTCAGCTGTGATCCAGGATGAACATTCATTTCGAGAGAAAATCAGAATCCTTTCACATTAATATTAACAGCATAATTTTAACTTAAATAAGTTCTAACATTTGAAGCAATGCATCTGATCGACATCATGTTCGAGATAGACTTAAGAGTTTCAGGGAGTTTTTTTCTTTAGAGCTCATCATCTCAATAAATCATGGACCATATCAGAACAGAAATCAAGTTATTTGGCGTGAGAAAAGTTTGTTTGATGCGATGAAATAACTTGTGTTTCATAGCGTCGAACCAATTTTCTTATGTCCTCTTTTTTCTGTGACTACGTATCACAGGGTTGGAACCGGCCGGCCAGGCCCCAGCCATGAGTTTTGAAAACTGGCCGTTCGATTAATTTTATTAGACCTATGTTGACCATTAACGATGCATTCACTCTATAGAAGAAATCGCTTAGTCAATCAAAAGAAAAACAACATTATAGAAGCATGTGTAATAAATTTCACATATCTGAAGAGTTGCCTACCTGCCTATACGTATTCTATGTGACATAAATGTTGCGAACTGTTTCTTAAACAGTTAAAAAATCATTAGCTTATGCACTTTATTAAGCGTACTTCATCTCAAATAAAATTTTCAGAATCGTGTAGTATATAGCCTATATGAATTTTTATAGCAATAAAGCAAAAATCAAGCTCCCCTTTCTATTAAGGTCCATCTTGCTTCTATCAACCTTTGAAAGCGCGTGCCGAAGTGCCGTCAACTTCTGCTTAATTCTAGCGCTAATAGAAATCAACCTCAAAAGTAAGAGGAGCTTGATTTTTACTGCGTAGCTATAATGAGCAACTGCACATTTGAATTTATAACTGCACAAATTGTGTTCAGTTGCACGTTAAAAAATTCCTGCTTCGGTATAGACAGCAGGATTGTTATTCACTTGCCTTTATCTGCAATCTGCATGAATATAAGATCAAGACACAAAAGTCTATATCATTTTCATCATTTAATGGAAAAATGGGATTAGGATATAGTGCACTTTGAAATGATGCACAGAAATCCGGTTCTAAATGTTGCATGACCGTAAGAACTGCGGTTTTATAAATCACGAATTCAGTCATGCCTGCAACGCATGAACAACAGCTCATCTTTGAAAGAATAGTCTTAAAATAAATGCATAAAACAATTTAGCATATAAAGCTATGTCTAAAAGTTAAGATTTAAAGTCAGTATTAGGACATTAGTTTAATACTCTCCTTTTTAACCCTTCTCTAATTTAGAAAAATACAACATGCAATGTGCACTATATTAGGCGATGGACATTATTGGACAGTTAGTGACTATCAAGTCCATCTAAGCACCAACAGAAGACACTTATAAATGCTGTGATGTATATGTTACCAAGGCCAACAGCATATTTATCAGTTTGTGAAAGCAAGCTCTGTATCATTATTAAAAAAATGTAAAGAAGCAATAAAAAAGATGTCTTGTATTCAAATTATGGTATTATAACAATTCAATTCAACTAAAACAACATGTTTCTCAACCATGTATAGTTATCATTTGAAGTCTGTTCTGATTCAGTCACCCAACGGAAGCATAGTAATATCATTTCACTGCTGCGATGCAGCACACTAATCGAGTCCACACGCAGCAGTTCGAAGAACACATAACTTCGTGAATTGCCAGCGTATAATGCATCGTGTGCATTGCAATGAATGTGATGCTTGCATTAAGTCGGCGATTTGTAGCATATTTGTCTTTGTAATCTAGAATTTCCATGAACATATATTTGTATTTTTCTGTCACTCTGAAGGAAATGAATTCGTATTACTTTTCGACTTTTCAAAAAGTGCGTTTGTTGCGTTAGGGGTTTTCTCGACTATGCAACTGGCATCTTATATTGGACGACTCTGCCAACTGCCAACAATTCTGAATGACTTTTCTATGAGAATCACGAACGCAGCAGCTTGTCAATGGATTTTAGGCGAGTTTTATTTGTTCGTAATAGTCATTTAATTCCATCCTCACTCAAAACTACTGTTTGATTTCATTTACCAGCACCTGCACTACCGCAGATTCCACCTACGACTTCAGTCTCACCATTCCGGGCATAGACTTCGTCATCACTACTACCTCAGGCAATAAGCAAATGTAGAAATTAGTCATTTACCTCGATAATTTGCTGGCTTTTATTTCATTAAAACGAGAATAAAATACTCGCAGATAGTTCCACAGATTTATGGAAGCTATAGGGAGATTATGGTAGATTTAGGACAGGCCATGGAATATCTTAAGATCCGAACTTAATAATCTTTCGCAATGGTCTGAGAAGAGCAGTCTTACATTGAACCAAAGCAAAACGCGTGGTTTAATCGGTTATTGGATGTTTCCGAGATATTTGTGATATTCAGTCAATCTTCCCGTTCATCAAGTTCCAGCGATCTTTGAAGTTTCTTAGCGTTGTGCTTGACGACTCATTTGGTTGGAAGTATCACATACATTTCATTGAGATGAAATGTGCACAGACGCTCTACATTTTGAGAAGAATTAAGTCTGTTACAATGGACGAGGAATTTCTGACTGTCTACAATACTTTAATACGAAGCTTGATTGAACATGCCTGCCCTGCCTTCATTGGCAATCCTTCAAATGACTCAAAACATCGTCAAAGTTTTCAGAATATGTGCATCAAGGTAAAAGACTCGTTATCCGCTGAAGATCTTACATTACGAAGGAGAATTATGTCAACAAGACTATTTGATAACTTGATGAAACAAGATGCACTCACTGATTTGGTTCCTATCTGTCTTCCATCTGCACGACTGTCAGTTCCTTTCCGCAGGACTACCACGCGCCGCAATTCATTTTTGTCGTACATAAGAATTGCTCAATTTGCAACTTTTTTCGATTGATGACTTTCTTCAAATTAGTATTAACTTAACTCATTTATGTTGTATTTTATATTATGCGTATACCTTTTGATTCACATTTTTGATTTTTGATCTTTCTCTCCTATGTTGGGTATTATTGACTGGCTATGGTCATAATATACAAATAGGCCTATATTTTCAAGGAACCTCAAACACAAGGTATATCTGAAAAGAAGAACATTAGAAACTGCATATTCTATATGCAAATGGCTTGATGAGTGCACCTCACTTTATGTGTAAGTCTATATTTATACTACTAACTTAATAATTATGGATACACATTAGTCATGGTCGGTCATAAAGCACTGCTTGATGAGTCAAGTCAACCAACTAGGGCAATGACTTGTTCTTTCGCACCAAATTTACAAGTCGCACATAATTGCGAATGTGAAGTGTTCCAAAATATCCCCAAATGTATCGCTAGCTCCTAAAATATCCAATTTCAATCTTAACTGGTGCAGGTTTTCAAATCTAATTATTAGTTACAAAAATTGAGATTATTGTGATGTTTATTAAGATTTAAGTACATACAACCCAGAAAACCATAGATTGTTTACTACTTATTGATAAAAGGGCAATTTCGTTCACAATTGTATATTTCAGGCATTTTCATCTCAAAATTTTATCATATGTTTATTAACTTCACTTAGGCTCAGTGCTCAGCAATAATAGAAGGGAAGAATGGCAATCATTTTCTTCGTGAGCGAAGTGAATTTCTTGATCGCCAGTTTTGGCAAAGATTGCAATATAACGTCTGCTTTACTCCAAAATTTGTTTAAGACTGACAGTCAGATGTGACAGTTCTGTGAAATGAGTTTATTTATATTATTAAATTGAAAATGTTGAACATATATTTCACTGATTTTATTCTGTGAAAAATAATGTAATGACTCTCCTATTTCAATAGATAAACCTGTGAATTCGTCCTCAATGTTTAATTTCAGAAGATTTGAAAAAGTTAGTTAAAAGCAAAAACAATAAAACTTGAACAAAACGATCAATCAATTAGATATGTAAATGATGGTGAGTAACTTTAACAGTGTTTGCAGCTAAAGGTGTAGAAAACTTGGCATTGAACGTCGGTGCAGGACGAACGAAGTAAATTTTAAGGTAGAAAGATCAACCCCGAAGTTAGTCGCGATTTTTTTAAGATGGCAAGCATTTTGTGATCAACGGAAACAGAAGCCTAATGAAGTTCAGATTTGTCTCACTTAAAGAGACCAATGAACGATTTCGATGAAAACGTTTCTAAGAAAAGTGCTGCTTAGAATCTGAATTGCATACATGAATGCTGACTCCACTGTGAAACAATCATTTCTCTTTGCGGGTTCATTGAATAGATCGGGCCGGCGTTGCCTTAAGCTTTTTGTCAAAACTAGAACTTCCAGACATTTTAGTATATCTACATAAAAACCGTTCAGATCCTTCATTGTTTTTTGTTTTCTTCATATCCTCCGAGTGTTGAACTGTCAAAATGAGCACTAAAAACCAAAGCTATGCAAGATTATGTATTCTTGCACTGACTATTGTAGGCTTACTCACTCTCAAAAAATAGCTTTCGTTTTTTCACTCGATTTTCCTTCCTTGACAATGTAGTAGCGATATGATTATAGTATTTTTCTGTGTCGTCAAATGCATGCAGCATCACATAAGAAAAATCTAAATTAAAACGTCAAAAAATCTAAAAGCTGGCCCTTGATCTCAAACACCCATGGTATGTTGATAACCAGCGATACCGCCTTTCTAAGGCCCAACAATGTGAATCCTACGTTCTCGAAACCAAAATAACTAAAATATGCCTTTTCTGTTTTTTCAGGAATTCGCAAATATTGCTCACATGATTTTAGTTTAAGAATATGTTTCAAAATGTATGTAATATCACATGTGCATAATTCTTTTAAAAATATTTTCAAAGTCTTGAAATATCATATGATTTCCTATAAATTTGGCAGTTCATCCTAGGCAAAATGTTGAATTCGCAGTTTTTCGCACAAGATGGCTCTAAATGTGTTAATAGAAACGCCGGGTTTGATGGAATGGGCCGTATATCATGATAACAATAGATATTTTAGGATGTTGAATTTTCTATGATGATTGTGATACTGAATGACCAATCATGTGACAAAGTCAATCAAATATTTATCAAAAACTTTTGACAACAGTTGAAACATTTGCTAAAATCGTCTTAACAAACCAAGCAAAAAGATTGTTCTCTTTTAATCATAAAATAATTCAGGTCAATAGTGAGCCGCATTTTAGAAAAATTATGTTGGTAGGACTGTCGATCCAGTTATCATCAAAGGATTTGCGGTGGGTAACCAACTTCAAGAATAATTTCACATATCAACATCTGTGGTTTCCCTTTAATTTAAATCTAACTTTCCGAATCATAAATGCATCTTGCCAAGAATCAATTTTTTATTTCTCATTTCATTTGTAGCATTTACCTTTGTGTTTCCCCACGATTTCCTTTATGTGGGCGTTTACTTCAAAATAAACGTCTTTATTATTATTATATATATGTCATCTTTATTTACCCTCGAAAACCCATTAGGACGAGGTCCTTTTTTCAATGGGGTCGAGCAAATGACAAACGCATAGACAACAATGCAATGAGCAAAAATGGACAGAATAAACTACATGAGTTATATAAGTGTTTGATTTAAAAGAAGAAACTGAAGCATTCTCTCTTGAAAATGTCAACTGATTCACTATTTTGTATTGCTTTTTGGCAGTGAATTAAATAGAGAAGGTCCCATAAATCCAAAAGTATTTTCTCATGACTTGATTCGTTGATGAGGAATCAATAGTTTTTGACTTGAGCAAGATCGAAGGGATATACTTTGTTTGCGGAACTTCCATAAGTGAGACATATAAGATGGGATCATTCTGACTTTAATGGATTTGTATACCATGATTGAGGTTTTGTACTTGAACAGCGCGTGAATAGGCAGCCAACCCATCATTTAGTTATGAAGTTAGTTTACCCATCATTATCTTGGTCCTCTTGAATTGGCTTGCCGATCATTAATGCCAAGTCATCTCGGTAGTATGCCATCACTTCTCAAAGCTTGATCCTTACTCCAATCTCTGAATCTCCAGAATAGGAGCTAGCTGAAAATGCTTGCCACGTATACTCCAGTACAGTGGCATGGCATGAAACAACAACACAATATCTATCATTTCATAGCATGCAAGTTCTTTTACGTCATTCACAACTTTAAGGCTATCAGATGGCCATCCTGCGACCCTGTTCATATAATACAAAGCCCTCATTCTTCCCATACTAACGACTTATTTTCCAGCATCTTGCAATCTTCCTGCCTCCTACCTGCAGGTTACCAGAGGTTGAAGTGAATATTCTTCTATCATTGGGGATCCGTCCATTCATGTATCGGTCTCGTGGGAGGGGTGTGGGTTCCCTCCAGCTCCAATGACTTTCGAGTGAAACCAATAGGAATTGCTGCATTAGACCATATACAATAGAATGATGGAACAGATGATAAAATAGACTATCAAATTCAAAGACATTTATCACAAGTAGATTTAGATATAAACGGAAGGGCACCTGCAACGTTATTCAGATAAAAACTAAAGCTTAATTTGCGTGCAAGTGAATCACAATGTCATACCTAAGAAAATTAAGTTTTTTTGTCTACCGCAGATTTATTACAATACGTCAAGCTACAGCAAGTTCATTTGCAGCCAACAAACTATTCAAAGAATTCATTTTCTTACCATATTACTTTATCTGTACAGTTTTAAGTGCACATGTGAGTCACTTAAAATTACGAAAACAAGAGCAATCACTATCACATGAGTTGACAGTCAATCTCATGAGAAGTGCTGTGGACATCGGCAACGTCAAGATTGCGTCAGTAATTGTCTCCCTTGTCTAACTTAAGTATAACTGTCTCCAGAAGTTCAAGTAAGCAATTTTAATGTTTTGCAATGATAAATGAGTCACTTGATAAGAATGCATGCAAAGCAGTACATCCTGAAGAACACTGATGATTATGAGGATATCGCAATTTGCTGAATTTTCACTGGAAGTGTTGTACATTCCATGATTCTTTTAATTTTTCATCTTCTTGCGTATTTATCTTTTAAAACGTGTCTTGTAACGTTTCAAGTATTGAAATGAGAAAATTACATTGGGAATTTTTGAGTTTTGATCCTGAAATCATGACATCGTAGTGCCACTGCATATCTGTCCGCTGTCGCATACCTTTTCATCTATTGCTCAGTTGCCTTTTCTTCTTCTTTTTCCTGTTTTTTACTCTTCTCAGATAATACAAAAATGCCTTTTATAGGCCTTACAATGAAGTTTCCCGACTGTTTGCCAATCTGTGATTTCCTATAAGCTTGTCTCAAAAGTATCAAGCCCATAGAGTAGGTATATTAGGTTGAGTGGTA
Source organism: Prostheceraeus crozeri (assembly GCA_907163375.1). Taxonomy (NCBI): domain Eukaryota; kingdom Metazoa; phylum Platyhelminthes; order Polycladida; family Euryleptidae; genus Prostheceraeus; species Prostheceraeus crozeri. Next base: position 101,003 of record CAJQUW010006185.1, read on the forward strand.
ACTCCGCATTTATTAAATCCCCAATGTGTATACACTTTCGATTTCATTAAATTAACTCAAAGATACAGTTGGTATTGTTATCAAATGTGAGGTATGCAAATTTTTGCAGTTTTGAAGAAATTGCCACGGAATTTAGTGATCATGATACTAATGCAGAAGAAATGATGGTATTTTACAGATCCTCCATGTCATGACAGCCTTGGTGAGGCAGTGTTTGTTAAACTAACAATTCCATGACCTGCTATTGCTTTCATGTTGAACCTCAAGAGAATCTTAAGCGTGATCATATCATAAGCAACCTGCCACTGGTAGAGATGTGAATGGGTCCACATCACCATTCAGATTCATGAAGTGAAACACAAATTTAGTGAATCACAAATTCATGCCGATGAAAATAGAATTAAAAACAATTAATTTCAGCCTAGAAAGCACGATTAAGATCGCGTCTTTTTCATGAAGACTTCCATTATAATGTGGCTCATGAAGTTCCCTTGACAATCGGCTTCATTTCCACTTAGTTAGAATGCTTATCAGCAAATATTCATTCCTTTTGATATCCAACTTGTTTCATACTACTTATATAGGAGTGTCATCTCGGTAGTATGTAAATTTGCCAAATTTTGACTTCTTTAAAACTGCTCAAATAATTCTTTGGATAACGGGAGCGCAATCTCCGCAAAAAACTGAATCTTTTGATAAAAAAATTTCACTGTATATAGATACTTTTTTGAGTCGACACTCTACCTACTATATCCCTACTCCATGATCAAGTCATTATTAATTATTTATTTAATAGGCGACAACGCGCTCTCAACAAGGAGTATTTATCATCATCACTGATTAACTAAGACGGAGTTTCAGCAGTACTAATTAAGTTAAGGCATTATCAAATAAATAAACGAAGAAATGCACCTGATGTGCTAATGATATACATGCATGAGTAAGAACACCAGCTAACAATTACATAGTGTCATAGAGTGAACTCCACAGAAGAATAAGCACGGTGCACAAGTTATGGGGAAACTGCATCTTTTTCTGTTCTTGTTAAAACCTGTCCCATTCAATTTAAAAATGTTCTATTCATTTACAAGAGTTCCATTCAATTTCAAACCTGTCCCATTCAATTTAAAAATGTTCTATTAATTTAAAAGAGTTTCATTCCGTTTAAAACAAGTCCCATTCAATTTAAAGCATTCAATTCTAAGCGAGTTTCATTCTATAACAAAAGCAAAACTACATTGAAACAGTCAATGATATCATAACATTTCATGATACATGTATACAACATGGAATCTGCTGAATAAGTGGATCATAAAAATAACAAACAATGAAACATGTTATCCAAAAAAGTGCTTATCAACTCACCAGCGTTTGACTAAACAGGCTAAGGCTGAACACCGCATCTCAAGTCTTTCTTGTTCACAACGTCTACGTATAATCGTTGTACAGGTTTGTAATATTGGTCACATGCACTTAAATCACTTTTAGCTGTCATTGCCCTGTCAAGTACAGTTTCTTTCATTGTATAAGTCTGTGCTCAGTTTGGGTGAGATTACCTGAGCTACTCAAAATTTCAGTCTTTTGGGAACTCAGTCATTTTTACACTGACTATTGACCGATGATCAGAGGTATTCGATAGAGCTCAAGGGAGCCAAATTAGGAAGGAGAGTTTGTATTGCCAAGAGTTGGACCAACGACGGACAACCTAGAGCGTGTCAGATATCAGAAAGTCAGGTTTTGGAGGTTTTGGAAAGTCAGGTCTCATCTATTAGAATCGATCGTAGGCCTTCGTCATCGCTTCGGTTCTTATCATTACTGTTTCCTTTAGTAGGAGGTCCAACCAAGTGTATCACGATCTTCCTCGTGATCTGCTGCTTCAAACAAGTCAAGTATGGAAATCTTCGTGAATCCATTGGAACTTCTTCTGATCACGTGTCCCAACCATTGCAGTTGTCGTCGAGCAATCACAGGGTTTAATGGTACATACGTTTTTAACTGCGCGTAATCTTCGCACGACTGCCGCATTTGCTATGTGCTGTGTGCAATGAATGCTAAGGATTGCCCTGCAGCAACGGATTCCAAACCCATGAATTCTCCGCTTGATTTGCTCCGACATAGGTCAAGTTGACAACTACATAATAATACACTAAGAACGATGCTTTCAAAAATTCTTAATTTGAATGTCAGCGAAATCTTCCTTACTTTCCATAGATTCAATAATCGGTTCACGGCGGACACAGAGAAAACACATCTTTACTTTTTTCACGAATCGAATCAGGTGACCTACTCATTTAAAGGATTTCGTTTCTTAAACGCAGAATTCATTTAAGATTGTGATTTGGTGGCATTTCATTTCATTAAGAAATCATCACTTGCATTTTGATCTTGGATATATTCAGTCCATAGCCCTTTGTCCCATAGAGAAAGTATATAGTAGATAGAGTTCCGACTCAAAAAAGTGTCTGCATTCAGTGAAAATTTTTATACCAATAGATTCAGTTTTTTCGGAGATAATGTTCGTGCGGTCTAAAAAAATATTTGATCAATTTTTAAGAGGCTAGAGTTTTGCAAAATATTCCTGTGTTTATATACTAGCGACGAGAAACCGCTATACAAGTAGTATGAAACTTATTGGATATCAAAAAGGGTGAACATCTTACTAACAGGCATCATAATTAAGTGGAAATTGAGCTTATTATCAAGGAGCTTTCATGAACCACATTATAATGCAAGTCTTCATGGAAAGTTCAGATCTTATTGTGCTTCTTGGCTGAAATTTCAAGCTTTTAATTCAATTTTCATTGGCATGATTTATGACTCACTATATTTATGTTTCATTTCTTGAATCTGAATAGTATGTGGACCCATTTACATATTCTATAGTTGATTGTGATTTTTGTCTTTAATCATGATATTTTGATCTTTCAGTGACTGGTTTTGTGATATGATCACGCTTAAGAAAATAGTCTTATTAATAAAGCTGATCATTTACGTAATAGCAACCCATCGAATTGCTAATTTAGCAATCTAAATTACCTCTCCAAGGTTGACATGGGTTGTCATGACACGGAGGATTTGTAAAATACTATTATTCCTTCTGTATTGCTATCATGTCAGTCAATTCCGTGTAAATTTCTCCAAAACTGTATAAATTTGCATATCTTACTCGTACATGTGGCACTGGGTCACAACTCGAGTTCATTTAATAAAATCGAAGCTGTATACACATTGGGGATTAAATTAATGCTGAGTTGCTACTCCAACTAATATAAACTATCTAATACTAGTATTTTAGCTCAACAGCATTACAAAACAGACATTAACAACCCTGATGTGTCTGCATCGAATTGAATCAACTGACATACTCATTTAAAGGATTTCGTTTATTTAACGTGGAATTCATTTAAGATCGTGATGCTATGAAGAAATCATGTAGAAATCATCACTTGTATTTTGATCTTGGATATGTCCAGTCCTTTGCCCATTGTCCCATAGGGCCAAAAAATAGTGTCTGCATACAGTGAAAATTTTTATATCAATAGATTCAGTTTTTTCTGAGATTAGGTCTTATATTATCTCATTCTGTCTCTTGTGATGACATAATCAAATCCTCTGTAGATCTTGCAGCAACATGACCTTGCGGGTGATCCGTCTTTGTCACTCTTCACTTCACACCCGGTGGTGAGAGAAGAATTCGCCAGTGTTTCCTCATTTCCCTGTTCCTAAGCTGCTACACATGGCAGCAGCTGCCTTACTATGCGCGTGCCTTTGAGTAGTAGTGCTTTGGTAAGCCATCTGTGCCTGTTGAACCACAGTGCGCAAACCCTCACCAAACTACGACTTCACTCACAGCAGATTGAGATAATGCAGGAAGATTTAGTCATAATCTTCTAATGTCGCTTCATTTTACGAAAGTTTTTGTCTCTACCAGTTATCTGCCTCGAAAATTATTCAATGAAACCAAAATGAATACAGCGATTTGTGTTTTATATCCTGCGTATCACTCACTGTCAGCTAGTATCATTACGTAGCACTTTTCAGTAAGAAGAAGGAAATAATTGAAGTTTGCGATAAAAGTAATTTTTCATTGAAAGTGACTCAGAGTATTTTTATTTACTGAAAGCAAGCGAAGTTTTGCTGTCCTTTATTCTTCCAATGACTGTGCATGCTGATAGCATAACTTCGCCATCACACGTAAATATTAGCCTTCTAATTCCAGCATGAAGTTTAGATGTAGAGTAATTGACATTTTGATTTAATTGAGTGCTTTTACATCGCTATGTATTATTACTACATACGTTTAGCCCTATTACTGAAGCGCGACAAATACAGTACAATTAAGCTAAGTGAAATATATCTATTTTTTTAAGTCTTCATCAATTTGAATTCAGTGGCATGGTGTGCACTACATCGATGAAAACGGGAAGTCAACGAAAAATATGCATAAAATTTATGTAAGGTACACTCACATACAGTAAATAGTAGCTACAGCACTTACACAGACTTTTCAAAACTGCTTGTGCTATCAAAATTGAACTAGACTACAAAAATTGTATTCAGTGATATAAAAAGATAAATCTGAATTTTAATAAGTTTTAATAAAAAACTGCATCATTAATTTGAAAAATTGCTTGATTGATACTGTGATTATGAAATTGAAATTTACATAGACATATTCAATCCTCGCGTCGAATTCCTCGAAGCTGCATCTTGTTTACTTTGAATCTTCACTTCGGCTAATTTCTACAATGCTAAGAACAAAAGACGGCATGATAACTTTCATTGTAAACTCCTTTACGATTTCGAGGAAGCATGTCTGACGAAACTTCGACTGTGAGCCGGTCAGCGACCATGTGCCAAAAAAAGATAGTGACTACATGCAGAACAGTAGTTTTGAATAATTTGAAAATTGCATTCAATGATAAAAAATTCTAAATTTTAGACAGCTTTAATAAAGAAAACTAAGAGGTTGAAATTGCATACTTCTAAAGTACCAGTCTGGCAAGTCCCTACTTTAGACTATAAGAACGAAACATATGTAAACCGACTACTGACTGCGTACAGAAGATACTTATTTCGAAATACCAACGAATAGCTGTAGATCAGTGGAGAATCCCTTTGGATTGATGCTTATCTCCACAAAATCAAAAATATAGAATCTGCAGCAGATAGGGCTTTGATGATACAGCGTAATTTAACCCTTCATTCTCAGATTATTTTCAAATTCAATCTGCGGGCGCTCTAGGCATAGTGCGCGGTTGGGATAGGTGCCATTAGATTCGCATCAATCTCCTCTTTCTTTTGGTCATAAATTGGTCGTTGCTTTGTCCGTTGCTTCGCAATGTTGTCCCAAAAAATGCGAGTCGAAATGTCGAATGTCGAATGTTGCCAAATGGACACAATATGAATGAATGGGTTAAGCATGTAGCCTGCTTGCTTTCTCTAAATTGAACTCATCAATGGCGGCCCCTGTCATAATTCAGCTGTGGTTCATTTAAAACTAAGCAGCTTAACTGTGAGACTTCTTCGTAACTAATGAGAACCTCTACAGCACATCTAACAAGTTTGGCATCGCAATTTTAGTTGATTTATAGCCATAATTTGGTGCAATTCCAATAGTTTCAAAAATCTGTTAAAATCGGGGATTCTTCATTTTGAATTGCTAATTATAGTACCTAGATGAGTGAGTTGCAAAAAAGGAATACTGCCATTTAAATCATGATTAAAATGTTCACGCACGAAACATGTTGTATTGTGAATTTTCCATTGATTCGGAGCAATACTTTAGTTACAGGAAGGGACCAAGATGTGCCCGGTGTGTATAGCGTTGATGTTCAGCCCAATAAGTCTCCTAATGCTGAGAGAGAGAGAGAAAGAGAGTAGAAAGCAGGACGACTGCCACCTTGTTATACTAATACTTGCGAATGGTTGAGACTAAACAGCGTGTGACACGAAAATCGACAAACACATGTCTGCGGTTAACAAGAAGGAATAAGAAGTTGTTCCATTGTAAAATTTTACTTCAAAGTAACTGATTTCCTCCTCTTAATCTTCAACGAATATCATAAAGAAAAGATAACAGGAATTTTGTTGCGAATTGAGTCCTCAGCACCTGACGTGAGAAAGACTTGAACGGAATAGTGAAAGGTCCCGATACTCAGCCGGAAGAATATTTTTCTTCGCAAAACTAGTGAAACTTCAACTTATTTCGAAAGTTGAAGAATGCCATCCCTATCTCGCGCGCTGTTCTGTCTAACCTTTCTCGCAATGCTCGACCCAACATAAACTGAATATCGAATGTCAAAGAAGAACAATACTTCGTGAAAGCTGCAACCTAATCTTCGTTAAAACAAAATTGCTTTGAAAAAGAAAAACCGACTGAGTCAATCGACCTGTTGAATGAAATTCATTGCCTTTGGGCTTATAGAGGAAAAGAAGGAGACAAGAAAAATAAGAAGCAATACATGCGATGAAGTTTATTGGTATATATCTCTGCGACAGATTTATAATGATTATGGAATGCAACTTATGAGAAGATGGAGAGGAAATATGAGTATGAATGAGAAGTGTAGAGTATGAAAAAGAAACATGAGAATATATTTCACTTGATAATGCAAGTTGGAATTTTTGTAAGAAATAATGGGAATTCTTCTTTCGATAATTATGCATTGTAGGCTTTTACTCATGAAATCAACATTTTACAAATGCATCAAAAATGCACATTAATGTACTATACAAATCACGGAAATCTGACATAGCTTTTGCTTAAGTTAATTGAGCTAAGATGGAAACCAACTATGTGTTGATCAAAGAAGTTGCACATTTAAGGACCGATCTAGGTCGACTGATTTAGATCTTGAGAGTATTCAATTTTGTGAAACATGCAATCGTTTCAAGTTCTTGTCCAATGATGCTGCAAGTGGGGAACAAATAGGAGACATAATTCATGCACATTTATGTTTAAATTCTCCCTCTATAATAATAATCGCATATTTCGAAAAACCTCAATAACATAGATCGTTCAGCTGAACAAAAGCCGAAAATAAACAAAGCCCAATGAAATAAACACGCAGCATTCAAATTAACAAAAATCAATATTATGTGGCTGAATCATAATCACAAGGAATGAATTTCTTCTTATTAGGGTTTTACATTTGGGCATACGGTATGTCTCCGAATATTGATGAAATTCAGGAGCCATATAACGCAAAGGATGATACTTATCCTGGACTAGACAGCAAACAATTTTGATGTCAACAAGATTCGACGATAGTATAATAGGACGAAGTCTTCGCACAAGCATCTTGATGATCCACAAATAATCCTGTGGGCTCTTCCTTGAGTATGCTGAAAGTACCCTTCACTTTAGATAACTTGTAGAGGAACAGCATAACCAATTACGAACATTTCATTTTCCACCGATATATTTCGCCAGATATTTTCAAGGTGTACAGTGGAGTGAGATCAGTAAGACATGGACACTGAATTCGTTGTGTGATGAGCGTTTACAATTGATTGACAGACATAAGACACTGCACAGACACAGGAATGAATAAAGTCACAATGAATGCACGAAAGCTATGACAAAGAATAACTATTCATAAAAGACAATGAGCACAAAATAAGTAAACTCTAAAATAAAGCGTAGGACATTACTGCTTGCACTACAGGAAAAAAATAAGCAAAATTAAAGTGTTAATATAACAGAGAAAATATACAATGTAAAAATGTCTATCAATAAAATAAAATAATAAATTAAATTTAAGTAAATGGAAAAAATATTAAGCAAAAAAAGGGAAAATAATCATTAATGAAGGATCAAGTTCAATGTAGTCTCCTTCTGAACACAAAAGTCTGACTGAGAACTCTTTCTGAGGAGAGCCTGCAAAACTCCAAGGTGAACTTTATTCCGACATCTGCGTAGAATTCTAAGCATGACTTCGTCGGTATACTCGGTGTGCAGGTGAGTTATACTGCTGCTCAACTTCCTGACTTGACGTCGTCCTCCCTCAACCAAACATGCTTCGCAATTCTTTGGGCAAGTCTGCACTCCGTTCTGCCGATATATCTGCCTCCTCAGGAACATTTATATCTATAAATAATACTTGATTCGGCTTCTGAAGGCAAATAATTCGTTAACTGAGGATACCAAAGATGCTGAGTAACTGGAACTAGTTGATTAACCAAAGTAGAACCAGCGCCGCCGGATAGTGTAGCCGAATGCTAAAGGATGCTCCTTACGCAGTTGCTGTACCCAGTTGTAAGATCACTCACACAGAGAAAGGGCTTCAATACTGACTGTCATGATGACGCTCTCTTTGGTATTCTCCGAATGTGTACTGCCCAGCTGAGGATCTCTGACCCAACTCAACTCCAAAGAACTTCATGTGAGATTGACACCTGATATTTGAAGCAAAGTCTAATCATGAATTTTTGCTTGTGATGCGAACACCTGAGAACATTTGTCTTCTCTCATCCGCATGAACTTTTCTTCAGTAAAAAAGTCTTAAGACCGTGAGCAACGGGTCTGAGATCTTCGTACTTGATGATTCATCCCACTAGTAGCAAGTCGTCTGCGTATTTGGTCAAAATCAAATCCGGAATCAAGAAATCTGCCGTAAAAGATCCAAACACCAGGGGCCCAATGCAGGAACCATGAGGAATTCCACTGATTTCGTCGACATTATTACTGATTAGATCATTCCATCGTAATCGTTGTGAGCGAATACTTCAACTACATTAAACTACGAATACAAATACGCTTACATGCAAACACTTTCTATGAAGTCCAAAGCAAATACAAGCACTTGTGAAATGATATATAAGGGAGAACGAGGAGAAATGGACAGCACTGATATCTCAGCATAACATGACTATTTCTCTTGAGCGCTTCAGATTAATCTTTGTAATATCAATGCAGAATTTACAAAAGATTGTTGCAATGCCACACATTGTTGCAATCTGCCAGCTGCTTTTTATCTTCCCCTAAGAATATTGAAAAAAATAATGTTTCTATCAATTGCGTTTGAAACCACATTGGATTAATTCATTAATAAATAATAGTTGGATGCTTGCTTCAGTGCTCAAATAGGTAAGGCTTTGTCAACAGATAGTTTGGATAATTTACAATGCGGGCAGCGTGTGGATTTGTATTATATTTATTCCTGAAGAAAATTTGTGTGGGGAGAATTGGACTGTGTGGTGTGGTCCAGTTCTCCCCACAAAAATTTCTTCAGAAAACATGATACACGTGTAATGATGCTTCTGACATGGATCACTTTAATGTGCAGATCAAGTTTTTACGTAGTTACGTTGTTAGTTAGTTTCTTTCAGAATATATATTTTTAGTGATTGAATGTTGTTTCAGATTTTTTTTGCACACGAATGATGGGCAGAGCAGATAGCAAAGCGCACTGTATTTTTCGAAATGCCATGAATTGCTCATTGAAAGATTTGGCCTTTAGAAACACCGACATTGTTCGCTTTCCATAAAGAATCATCACAACGCATAATCATTTCCACGAGGAAGCTCAATCTAGTTTAATGAATTACATTCGAAGTTTTGAATAGAATGATTTTCAGTCTCATTCCTAATTCCTGTTGTGAATCCCAATGTGAGCGATTGACACCAACATTGAAGGTTCATGAGGATAACTTGTCTCGGAATGAGCCTATCTCTACCTTCCTTCTTCTACTCTGTCGCTCAGCAGACAAAAATACTTCGCATTCGGCAGTGTTCGCTTCCAAAATAAATTGACGCCATTTGCATTGCAATAAATGCAGATGTAGGAGAGGCAATGTTGGTAGCAAACAAAAGTAATCGTTCTACTCTTGACACTGAATTATGGAGGTTTACCTATTCAAATTAGATAGACATTGTAGGATTGACTCCGTTTCTTCTATTTCCGAAAATATTTTGCCTCGTTTTTATTTAATTACGCGATGAACTTGCTGAGTAACTGACCTAGCACAGTGTCAGACATAAACATCTGTCACCCTTTGATGCTAAAGGACAAAATCGAACATGCCACATTTCTTCTGATGCAACTCCCGGGTTATATCTTCATTTGACACTTCTTACACGATTTCTATTGGAAACCATGTTTGCATGAAATCATCAGTAAAAACAAATTCTTTTTACATGACAATTTTTTATATTTAAAGTATCATGCAAATTATGATAATGTTGATGACCATCCTCTAATACTAATTAACTTTTGAAGAGTTGACGCGGATAACTTTCATGCTGTTCCATCCACAGAATCAGACAGTCGTCTCCTCTTCTGTTTGACTAGAAAGGAAACATTGGAACATCTAACGTTAATGAAATGGCACAATCTGCTGACATAATACCATAGCAATCGAACAATGAGCAGACAATTCAACATTAAACACTTCAAAAATTTTGCGAAGTTTCAGTGACTGTTATCAACCGAATCACACAGCGAAGAGACACAGACGATGTCAAGCTCTACAGAGAAATTTGTGAACGCATTTTCGTGCGCCTACAATTTTTTTTAATACTGATAGGAGGGACCAACAATATCGAGAAAACTTTTGCGCAATGATCTGAATTCTTCGAATCTGAAGGAATCGTTGCAATCGGAGCATTTTGAAGGAATTCACAGCAATCTACAAGCGACGCACGACTATTTTTCCTATCTCTGTAAGGCATTAAACATTTCTTTTTGCCCACTTAGTAAGTTCCTGCATGTTCCATCGTTTTGAATCAGTTTGCACTTCTAACAAGTGATACGTTTAAACAATCTAATTCTGTGGTTCCATCTTTGATTAAAAGAATATAAACTTATCACAAAGTTTATAGTCACAGCTTTCCATAATTTTGTTTCACAGACGTATGACGTTTGTTTGCCCCTTTCACGACAACAGTGACATTCCTTGCAACTGATTCTTACCTACTGATCACTGGTTCGACTGTTCGCGGATGTTGTTGACAGTCATTATACCCGGGTATGCATAAAGTCTGGAACCATAGGAAATGATAAGAAAATGATGCCAATATCATTATACACCGCATTATCATATGCCGCACTACTATGTAACCAAGAAATACATTCTTGGTAATAAACTAGTTAAAAGTATCTTTCCGAATACTTGAATTTTACAGATGTTCACCATGAACATCGTGACCACAGAATCAGACAGGTCGTCTCTTCTTCTATTTGACTAGAAAGGAAACATTGGAACATCTAACGTTAATGAAATGGCACAATCTGCTGACATAATACATAGCAATCGAACAATGAGCAGCCAATTCAACATTAAACACGCCAAATCGTGTTAAGTTTCAGTGACTGCTATCAACCGGCTTTCACAGCAAAGAGACACGGTTGATGTCAAATTCTACAGAGAAGTTTGTGAACGTTTTTTCGTCCGCCTGCTAACTTTTTTATTAATGATCGGAAGGGCCAACATGATCGAGAAGACTTTTGCGCAATGATCTGAATTCTTCGAACCTGGAGCAATCGCTGCGATCGGAGCATTTTGAAGTATTTTAAAGGATTTCAGAGCAATCCGCAAGCGACGCACCACTATTTTTCCTATCTCTGCAAGGTATTAAAAATTTCTTTTTGCCCACTTAATAAGTTCCTGCATGTGCCATTATTTTGATTCAATTTGCACTTCTAGCAAAGTGATACAGTTAAACAATCTAATTCTGTGATCGTGACACTTGAAATCACTGTTGTTAACATTGTGACACGAGATCGCACTAAGATGCGAAGTCTTTTACGCTCAATCCTTAAGTTATTGATTTATTTATGTCACATATGATAGCAACAGCGCTTCAATTCGATTGCCGCTTTTCACTTTGGTGAAGCTTTCATGTGTCAAGCGAGGTAAGCGAGCAAACTATTCGGTTTTGGAACCAAGTTAAATCCCACAGTATGCTTGATGACAACGTTCAAGGTTCGCCGAAGTTGCCTTTGCGGCGAGGTTTATGGGGATGCCGTTTTTCTTGGGCCATTCTTCTTTCTTACGACCATGCAATCGGTGACACATGAAAGTGTTGCAAAAGCAGATATTAACTGAAGTTGATGTAATTGAACGCAAGCATACTGGTTTCAACAAGATGGAACTACGTCCCATTATTTTATGGCCATCAAGGATAGAAATTGACTCAACAAGACATTTTGATGGCTGAATTGGTAGAGGAATGGGCTCCAAGGAGTCCCAACCTAGCTCAGATAGCCAGGGATATACCAAATCAGAAAACGGAATTTAGTTCAGTTGCATTAACGAATCCTGGAAGCATGTTGCAAAGTCACAAGCTACAATGTGAAGAATATTTGATGCAAAATGTAAAATTTCAGCTCGATTTCAGAAATGTCATAATGTTCATGGTGAATACTTTGAATACTTGTAAAATTGCAAGTATTCGAAAAGTTGTTTTCCGCTTACTGGATATTCATATTATAATGCATTTTTTGGTTACATCATAATGCAAGTATCTTGATGTCAGTTACATTTTCCTTTTTTCCATATGGTTCCAGACTTTATGTACACCCGGTATAAATCGATGCTATGAACCCTTCCTCCCAATCTAAATTGCTGACCGGAAGAAGTACATCACAAACGACAATTAATTTCCCCTCGGATAAAGCCACAGCTTAAATCTTTATATCAGTCTAAATCTTGGCAGCATGTAAGTGAAAACTAAATCAAGTATGCTAGAAGGAAACAAGCCTCAATATCTCACCATTGCATCTTCAGTACAAATCTTGTTAAACAGCATTACATTGAAAATCGCGGAAGCTAAGAGTCAACTTCCAAGAATTACAACTGCTTTTCTCCCAAAAATCTCTAGGCTAAAACTCCGGAAAGTGAGACGAGGGGAAAGTAAGAAGAGTAACCGGTACCTGCACTGATGTTGACCTCTCAGAAGTCGCTGTTCTTTCAGTTAACAGAAATTCCGTCTTGTGGGTGTGGCTACTTATTGACCATCACATTAATTGATGTCAAAATATATAGCAGTGCAAAAGATAGCACTGCAAACGAAAGCCTAATGAACATCAGACAAACGTTTGATAATGTTTGAATCGGGTTCACGGCCTTGACGATCCTGGGGAGATTCATCAAACCTAACCTAGGCTACCCATGGTTGTATTTTATGCCCGGGTTCTGTTTCATTTTGACTGTCATTACGCGTGCTATAGGAAAGGTCCGGGTTGTGTTAGCGGCCCGGGTAGCTGCAGCTAAGATAAAATACGGTAGACATTGAAACAATAAATCACCGTAGACATGCATTGTCATGACAACAGCGCCAAAAAAGTGGTGGATTCCAGTGACTGACATTGTTTTGGTACCGGCATCGTACTCTATAGACTTCAATATAATTTCTATTTAGACACACTGTAAGTGATTTTGCTCATCCCTTGTACTTTATTTTCATTTCATTCTTCCCACATGACTTGAATATAGCCTGCATGTGTTACTAAATTTTGAAAATTCAATGAAACTAAGAACAACGTTAACTGAGTAATTTAATGCCGGAAGTGGCAGCATCTGCCTGATGTAGAAACAGGAATCCATTGTGGATAGGAGGCCCTCAGGGAGCCCTCTACGCCACTGCATATTGCATAGAATAGGAATAATTCATGTACATCATCCTATGAAAGTCTCTTTTTCGGCCGCGTTCTCTGCAGAAACTCGTACTGCTGAACGGGCTGGTAAGGCAGAATTGGTTCGTGGTCTATTTGGTTCCATCTATCTAAACGACCAGAAAGTTTCTTTGCTGACTTTTCCTAATTTCTAATGCCTGGTTTGAAACTGGAATAAGATCATAATTTGACCAATCCTACCTAAACTGTGAGTGGCCATTGAAATCAGTTTATACATGATGCGTGATGTATTTCCAAAACTTGCATGATATGATAGAACTACAATTACCATCCACATTCCAGCTCTTCTTCGATATCAATTAGCCTATGTTTATTTGAATCTTATGCAGAACACTGTTAAGCAAAATGGTCCGCATTGAAGGTACGAAGAAATCCGCATCCATAGATCCGCAGTCACTATGTAGGGACCATGTGGTCCTTATTACCATGGGGTCTATTTTGAAGGTCCAAAAGGGTCCATATAGCGACTTGTAGGAAAAAATCATTTAAAGATTCATGGGCCGGATAAATGGTCCTACTATCTTCTAGTTACCTTCAGATACCTACCCATACCGTACTAACCCCATTCTTCACTTTTCTCCACTTTACCACGAGGACAATTTGTCTTACAATTCCTCGGTTGCTCTGTCAATACCGGTATATATAAAATACTACTAAATAGTAACTAAAATTACTAATGAAAATAATAACAATTTATTTTTTCTACAGATTAATCCAATTCTCCTGATCATTTGATAATTATATACTTTGTCCATAATAAAATGAGCCTTAGATGACTTTGTCTGTCATTTCAATTTTCAAAGAAGTTATTTTGGTACCTGTGAAATATGTTCACAACACTTCTTATAAGTACATCGGACCCGTTTTCTCTTTTGTGTCTGACATACGTGCCCATCTGGAACACGGACTGCATTGGTTGCTTCAGACCTTTATTTGTGCCATTTAAATGCGGACCAGATTTTATACAAAAAGGCATCTTTTTAGCAATTTTTCTTTGCATTACTCTACATAATTAGTTATTCTCTTGTAATATCTGAACAAATCATTTACAGAGAATATGCAATTCAGAAAATGTGTCGGTTAAATTTCGGACCCTTTTATCAAGGGTGGATAATCTGCATCCGCATCCGCGCAGATATGATGCGGATCGAACATTTTGAACTTTGCGGATCGGCAAATTGAACAAGACTTCGTGGACAAGTTGAACTATCCACGTTTTGTTTCCACACACTAGCAGCTCTACAAATCTATTTTGCCAACACGGTGCCGGTAGGCTTGAGTAAGGCCTCAACCACACTGAAAGCAAAACAAGCACGAGCGTTCCGAGGAAACCCGAGCAAACGCATGTCCGCAAGCTATCAATCGCTCTCGTTTGCTTTGCTCGCAGTGTGGCAGTCTACAACTGCTGCAATGATGACTTTATATTTACTGCAAGACGCTTTGCTCGGAAACGCTTAGAAAAGCTCGCAGTGTGGCTAGGGCCTTAAACATGAGTTTTAAGAAATTTCCATATCAGTGCGGTGCCTGCTGTGGACCATGCTGTGACGGATGACTTGCAGGTTGTAATCATCTAATATAACACTCAGACACGTTGATGCAGATAGTACTTTATTTCGGTTATGAAGATAGAACTTTATAGTACTGTCATTTCGGCGTTATAAAACTAGGTTTAGTATGAGTTTTCGGGTAGGCCTACACTCAATCACGATTCAGACTTCATTAAAATTGGAATAGATTCTTTATTCAAGAATTGGTTATTTTATCAGGTGCTGCTTACGAATTTGACAGCATTGCTAATCCAGCGCACTGATCCATAGAATCCTTCATTCCTTAGATTGACAATGCTCTAGTTCTACTCAGCAATGCTCTGCAGTCGTCAATCTCAGCATGATTCAGTACGAGCGGCAAATCCTTTCTAGGACTTCTAATCCATACATACTGTTTACAAACACTTTGAATAAGTCTACCAAAAATAATAGAATAGTTGAATAAAACATTAGTTGGTCGAGCTACACGTATCTACAAGTACATAGCCAAAAGTGACTAAATGACATCGATATCAAGTGTGGTGCCCTGTCCGTCGTGATATAAACCCAGTGAGGCCTAATTTCAGTCTGCTCAGGACATTACCTGTGGGTGTGAGTGTGTGCTGCGTGTACAGCAGACTTATTAACATTTCGATTTTCACAGATAACTCCTGGCCTTTATGCGAGTAATAATGACTCAGATTGCTTAAACAGGCTCGTTTATGGACAGATAAAAATAAATCATCCACTGAAAACCGGTCCATAAAGATAGTGGGTTAGGCTACATTGCTAGTAGGCCCTATACATAGCAGCTATTCTAAGCTTACTATTCGCAGTTTTGCATGGGCTGAACCTAGGCAAAATTATCTGTTAGTTTATTGACCGTTGCAGCCTAAAGGATAGGCCTGTAGATGCAAAATGTACAAAAACACAATTTTTCCTTTTAAGTTAATCTGAACGATCTACAGAATAATTTTGATGATTTTTACCATTGCGGATTCCGCGCGGATGCGGATAGAAAATGTAGAATTGTTGCGTATTACAGATTTCGGACTTTGCGGATGCGGATCTGAAAAGTTAAGTTTTGTCCACCTTTGCCTTTTATGCCCTTTATACGGACCATTTTGCATAGCAATGTAGTTTGAGACTTTGAAGGATGTATGCAAGGATGATTTACGGTGAATGAACGCTTTGAATCGATAAGTTGTACAAACGAAAATGGAGAAATAATTGAAAGAAATCTAAAAGTTCAAGATAACGTGTAATTTCCCAAATTCTTGTCCAAAATTCCCACTTATTTTTGAAATCTCCATCAATACGTTTTGATGATAAAAGTAAATAAAATGTGACATGTGTATGTTTTACAATAATGTACATCTAACACTGGAATATAGTGAATAAGTGAAATAATATCCACTACAGCCTTATTTCCTCACGAACGAGTGCGGCCCACGCACCTTCTGAGTTAGGACAACCCTGACAATACAATTTTCTATATTATAATTTTTTGAAGAAAACAACAGCTTAGTGGAAGTGAATTCAATCACTTATGTCCCTCTCTAAATCCTGTAGCTATTGCGTTTGTTAGTGCCACTTCTAATCAGTGTAGTAGCTTTCAGTATATACTGCGTCGTTCGAGGACATACATAGTAAGTCAATGAGGACACAAAGTTGATTTTCGTTTACATTTCGTCATATTTGACAGAGGAAAGCGGATTTATTGAAACTAAAACTATACAGAATGCTTCTTCATGAAGTTGCTCTCGCTTGCCATATCGTTATTTTTCCACTGCATCGTACACATATACTGTTTTATTCATTAGCTATTATTTTATACCGGGTTAATTGACATTTTGAAGGACTCCAACTTCGACTACAGGCTGAGGTAGTACACCGGTTGTAATCATAGATGGCTGCGATAATGCTAGTCTGATAGGCAGGACCTATCCGCTGTCATCATTGTTGTCATGTACATTCTTATAATCATAGAAATAAACTGTTTATCTGAAGTTCGCTAGAATGGAAATTGACTCAAGGTCGCGGCACATCCGGGGGAACTAAGTTGGGGCATGAAGAACCAATTAAAACCTTCGATTTACTCATGTGACTGATTCTAACCCAATGATACAGACGTTACGTTTGCAGGTAAGTGCTAAAATGTGAAAATTTTATGCCGTATGTGTGCATTGCATAAAGCATAAATTCCATTTTTGGTTTTTTTTTGTGTTATTTATTGTTGTCATAGGTATGCTTATAATAACATGCCGGCATGCACTTTTGGACGACTGTGTAATTGAAATAACATTCCCGACTAAGTTATTATTGATTTATTATCTCTAATGCATCATCAGCATGTGTTCTATGTAAAATGTCACGTATAGACCTTCATGCACCGAATGGTAGTGACGTACGCAGCTACCATTTCGACGAACGTTTTCACTAGGGTGAATTATGTGCGCATCCTCGGTTTCACATTTTCCGACAGACTTTCATGGCACCAACAAATCAATGAGACAAACGTGCATCTCGCAGGTTGTGCAGCGTATATCATCCGTTGCTTAAAACCCATTTTGACAAGACAGGACCTCATTGTTGTGCATCATTCTGTCACTGTATCAATGATTTTGCATGCCTCACCTACGTATGGAAATTTACCTGTTGGCCTACTTTGTCAATTAAAGTGTTTTCAAAATGGTGCTCACAGGTTAATTTGTGGTCGCTGATGCCCATGTGTAGATTTTCCTGATTTTTCAATTGTTTTCCGAGAATGTGGCATGAAATTCCTTCATAAATGTGAATCGAATGAGTCTCATCCCCATTATCAATTCTTGCCAAAACGCCGCATGAGGTCTTGTCACTATTGTCTACCTTATTCGGCTACCAGTAGGCGTATAAATTCATTTTTCCTGTGGTTTTGTGCTACAGCCAATGGTGCATTTTCAACTTGCTGAAAGTATTCTTTTTTCTACCTTGTTCTGTTGATTACTTTGGTATCTGTATTCAAACGTGACTTTACTTGACTTCGTAATTACTCGATGGCATATTTCGAAATTGAATTGCATTTGTGATTATCAATTCGTGTAAATAAACGATTCTCTCTCTTTCTTCACCACATGAAGTACATTTTTTACATGCCTTGCATTTCATGAATGATGCACAGTTGCACACTGCGCATATTTTGTCCGTACCATTTTTGTCCGCTTTCATATACGATCTTACAGCGAGATTGCAGCAGTAGCTGAAGCAGGGACGATCATATTTTTCGTTTTGATATGCATGAAACACACTATACTCGCTAGCCATAATCATGAATTTCATATACATGTACACTACTGCTAAGTCGGAGTTTGAAGTGCGATAATTTGATACGGTGTTATGGTGTGTGAAGTAGATGAAATAATTCACCAGCAATTTCGATAACATGTCATTCGTAAGATTGCGAAGCTGCATGTTTATAACATACTGCTTATGCTTGTTGATAACTGCTCAACTATTTGAGAGTATTGAACCTCCGCATTTGCCTATCAGTATTGCTGCTTCACTTGTACTCTGCTCCCGCTTTGAAGAAACCATTATCAAAGAGACTATCAGCGCGTCTAAATCATGCTCATCAATTACTAACATCTAAATTATTGTTTAGAAGCATCATACATTTAAAAGCATGTACATTACAAATCACTTTGAAAACATGCTTCAAACCTTAATTATGAAAAGTGTGTTTGAAGCATGGTCAAGCATTTTCAAAAACAGTGTTTTACAGACATGATAGATTATGGCAGAGACAGAACATAAACTGATTTTCAAAAGTGTGGTCTAGAAAGCATCTTGAAAACAATGTCTTTAATAATGTACAAAAAGTGCAGTTTTAGAATCATTTCATAATCTTTCATTATCCATCTTTAAATGCAGTTTTAAAATATTGTTTTTAATAAGACATTGCATCAAAACTTTCTGTAAGTTGAAACAGGAATTATATTTATAATTCAATACAGAAAAGAAATACGTTTTGTACAAGGTGCATAAAAAAGCTAAAAATCGTCTGTTCTTGATTCTGCGTTGACCACTCAGACATTGTTGACATTGCCGAACTCATTTGGGTGGCCCCGTCTCGATCTGTATCCCCGAAGGCACATTACCATAACTCGTATCAGAGTCAAGCTAATATGCGTTCTGATATAGGTCACTTCCTGTAAGAAGTCAGATTTCCGTTTCAGGGACAATAGGTCGGCAGGTCTTTTGATACCTTGCCTTGCTGCCGGACCGCATCCACCCGAAGAGGAGAAAGCAATTGGCACGAAACTTGAATGTTCCATTTCCTTCACCTGTTGTTCACAATGCGTTGCTTTTCCTGTTCATGTATGGCATAAACAGTTGCTGGTTGCCTTGGAGTCGATGAACTTAATGGAGAGAAACTGACTGTCCAAGAAAGTTCTATGAAAATGGTCATCGTATATCCATTCGTGCAACTATCCACCCAACTGTGACAAGCCACTGCTCTGACCAAACTCAGCGCTTCTCCATTAAAATTCACATATGACGCAGAATCAATATAGGCCACTCTCTTCAAGCGCAGATGAAGCAATTCTGAAGTATGTGAAGTATTTAGATAACAACGTTTTCAAGAGAGTGGGCCTTATTAAGTGCGGGGTCTCATATCATATGGGACACCTAATATTCATCAATTAAAATGCAACATAGCATTTTTGTAGGCATAAGCGTTGTCTATCACTAATATACTATCAAGCAGGTATAAAATGCGACTTTTAATGAAAACCTTTCAATTTGACAATTCGTTTATGTAAATGAAGGGCTAAATTTTCTGAAAAGCGGATGCACGTTCGTTATTTACAAGCAAGGATTACACACAAGAGATCACTCATACCAAGATAAAGGCAAGACTGAAGCCCATGCTTGCCACCTTCTCCACATTCACCAGAGGACCACTAAAATTCCTGATGAAATTCAAATTAATAAATGAAAATGGCATTTTAAAACAATTACTTTGATATAGGTCTACTATTACACAATGAATGTTAAGGCCGTATCTCATCATCTACGTATTGTCTGTTGCGCGTTCAAAGTCATAGATATAGGTCAATAAACTATTCATATCTATGGTGAAATTTCAAGCGCAAAAGGTAGCAGCTAAACGCCAGTTTGTCAAAACGCAGAAGTTGAAAAATGCTAAACTAGAACAGTTCATTCGATATAAACAACGCTTCTTCGTAGACGTTTTCTTCAACTCCGAGGTCTAGGTACATCTCAGAAATGAAATGCTGTTAAACAGCTCAGGAATTGCGATTCCCACAAAAAAGAGCAGAGCTGCATAAGTAGCCGATTTAATCGATTCTCTGTTGATCCCAATTTAATTGATGAATCTTACACTAGATTTTATGGTCATTTTCTCCTTTGATATGGCATTTTCTTGTCACCATCATTTTTCAATGTAAGACCTTTTGATCTACACGTAGGCTAGTCCATTCTCAAGCGACTGTGCTCCATTTCTGAAATGTGCGCATAAGATGTTCAATGTCAACATCCAGCATTCAATATTGGCCAGATTTGTTACAACATTGTTGTATTTGCATTGCTTTTACTTTAAAGAATGACTCCAACTCTTGACTCTAAGACGATTTTATAATGCCTCACTCAAATTTCATGAATCTGTTTCTGGATGTTCCTGTTCCGGTTTCAAAGTGTCGACAAGTTCACGACAATGAATAAGTGTGTACTCTCACTACTTTGGGAGTTGAGTTCTGATAAATCCTTTTGACATTTCATAGACTTTACTTCATTATTCACATTCATTGTTATTTCAGCTAAGCTTCATTCTTAAAATAGAAATTTTATCGATAAAATATACAGAAAAAACACGGAATCAATAGTAAATATCTTTCAGTTTGCATAAGTGTGAGCGGCTCATAATCTGTCGCTCAAGATTTTGGGATCGTGTCCAATTATCATACAGTGATATTTGTATGGCTGAGTTGACCAATATTTTGGATGCAGTTATACAAGCATTTTTTTATCGTAGCGCTGCCATTTTTAACTTGTTGAACCTGAGAAACAGCAAGTCCTCATGACGCGATTCTTTTAAGGCAACTTGCATAAACAGAAAACTGTTCGAACTGTTTTTAAACAGACTTGCATTATTTGTTCATTACTTAGCCACATTGTTTGGTAAATTGCATGCTCATAAAAATTAGTAAGAATTGTTAATTGGGCGTTTTGCATTAATGGTAGCTTTCAACAGAGTTAATGTTTGTTCCTGCCAAACGTGAATTTACGGCGAGACAATCTGGTTCTCTCAAATGTGAAATTCTCTCGGTTGACTCCCCGTGCTTAACAAGCAGTTTCATCTACCTAGTACTTTTTCGCAATTTTTTCAGAGACTTCTAGGTAGCTGATTGCTAATTCTAGATGACCGTTCCATGTGCCATTGTACATTGCAGACGTTCTTTTTCATCTGCAGACTTTCTTGAGAATTCACTTTTGTTACTTTATTTATTATGGCTTACATAATTCTCATTTTCTGATAAATATGATGCCTTTGATGAGCGCTGGAAACGTCGAGCCTGTTTTCTTGCTGTCGGCGAAGACATTCTTTAATTTATTTGGGAGTTTAAATCCAATTTATTACTATTTCTATTATTTATTGCTATTTGGATCCAAAGAAGGTGAACAGCATCCACTCTTTTATATAAACCTAAAAACGATTGAACTCCGACTCTGGCTAGCATCTTCTCGATACCTTACATTTTGATGAATCATCAGATGTTTTTCAACTGTTTTAGACTCGATCTTTTTATGATGTCTTAATTAATTTTGTTGCGCTATAGATCACAAATTGTGATTTCTTAAAGTAATGGATATATCATGAAAGCTATAAGTCTACATCTTTGTATCATTAAATCGCTCCATCTACACTGTACAATATACTGAGATGCGCAATTAGCAAGTGAAGTGAAGCTCCGACAAGTGTTCATTGCTTTTAGCACACTACTGTCATTTCGCCTGAGTTAGTGCATCTGTGAAAATAACCAAATACTACTATTTGAAAGCACACTGTGTATAGATTAATCAGATATTGAGTTTCATCGTCATATTATTTTATTCCTTTTTAATTAATATCTTATTTGTTTTATTAGACTTCAATTATTCCATAAAAGTATGCTTGCAAAAAACAACATTCATTAGTTACTAGACTTAGATCTAATGATATGTGTCTCTTTAGCTAGTACACCCACTTTGAAACACCCACTGAGATAATATGTTGTCAGATTTTCCTAATTATTGAGATGGCACAGAGATAACACGTGTGAATGAAAGGACGGTGCTCTAATTTCATGATTAAGACGAATGTTTTAACTGGGTGTGGCAGGAAGTTGTCTTAGTGAAATAAAATATTGTGAAATTTTCATTTGACCATGGTAAAGAGCATAGAGTAAGTATATTAGGTAGAGTGGCAACTCAGCATTGATTAAATACCCATTGTGTATACACTTTCGATTTTATCAAATGAGCTCGAGGTGAATACGAGGTGGGTATTGACACCAAATATGAGATATGAAATTTGTGAAGTTTTGAAGAAATTACCACGGAATTAACTGATCATGATAGTAATACAGAAGGGATGATTGTATTTTACAGATCCTCTGTGTTATGACAGCCTTGGAGAGGCAATGTTTGTCAAAATAGCAATTCGATGGGTTGATACTTTAGTGCTCAACCTCAAGAATGTATTTTCTTAAGCGTAATCGTATCACAAGGAACCTGCCACTGGTAGAGCAAAACAACATAATCAAAGACAATGACTTTAATTAACTTTAAAAGATACAAATGGGTCCACATCACTATTCAGATTCAAGAAATGAAACATAAATTTAGTGAATCATCAAATCATGTCGATGAAAGTTGAATTAATAACTTAAAGTTTTAGCCAAGAAAGCACGAATAAGATCGCGACTTTTTCATGAAGACTTCCATTATAATCCGGTTCATGAAATTTCCTAGATCATCAGCTTTATTTCCGCTTAGTTGGGATGCGTATTAGCAAATATTCATTCCTTTTGATATACAACTTGTTTCATACTACTTATAAGGCGGCTCCATCTCGGTAGTATATAAATTTGCAAAATTTTAGCTTTTTAAAAACTGCTCAAATAATTTTTTGGACCGCAGGAACGTAATCTCCGCAAAAAACTGAATTTTTGATTTAAAAATTTTCACTGTATACAGATACTTTTTGAGTCGACACTCTACCTATATATATCCCTACTCTATGGTAAAGTGTGTGTGTTATACGTCATGAAATGTGTCATTTTCCCTTCTACTTTTTTCTTGTATTTCCACATAAGGCTTACATTGCTGACGTAACATATCTAAGATAAAATGAGTCCATGAATGTGATTAAGCATCACGGTAAATACCGATGCATCATACATTTGTGACTAGATATTCCCAGAAAAATAAAATGACTAAAATTTAAAATGTTTCAACTGGGATTCGAACTCCAGCATAGGTCTTCTATGCATCACCTCCGTCAACTTCACGGCTGTACGATCTAACTGCTCTAGGTTACTCTACACTGTAAACCAGCACCTCCTAAAGCGAGCTGAATCACCTCCTAAAGCAAGACACTATTCGTAACTAATAAAAAATCCTAAAGCATGCCCCTTTTAGAAGGCTAGCCTCTCACCTCCTAAAACATTTTTTCAATGCCATATTCTACTTTCCCTTGTGCCAATGCATACTACTATCTTTATTCAGCAATAGACGGCTTACGCATTGAGATTCATTGCAGACAAAGCTCTCATTATATTCATTCAACATTTATCTCTTGTTTTACAAACAACCCTCTAAGGAAAAGAAGAACCCTTTGACCCCTGTAGCACTGTTATGCAAGAGAACATGACATTAGTGTTGTACAATTCGAATACATAAATAAACTTTATTGAAATTCACTTGAAATTTATAAAATTGACACCCGGTACCAAAATGAACACAATCACAGGTCTATTGATGTAACAGATACAACAAAATCTCATGTATACATGTACAATGATAATTTTGGACTGACCACGCAATATTCGGTGACAAAAATACAATTGCTGCATAATATAACCAGTGTCGGGACAGCATAAAATGTCAGAATTTTTTATTACAGAATTATGCGGATAAAAGCATGTGAAATCGCAGATCAACAGTTGCAATAAAGATAAAGTAGCAAATAGAGTCTCAAGATCAAGACAATAACAATCAAGTGCTAGATAAGGAAATCAGTACCTATTTTTGTTCAATTAAATTACGATCTGAACTAACGGAAATTGCAGCTCTAAAGCATCATAGAAACATCAAGGAATTATCATAGAAAGATAGAAACTAAAGAATTCAAAGTAATATTGGCACTAAAAAATTCACAGATTTTTGTGCTGATCTTGGTGAAGATGTGACGCACACGAAGAAGTCCTTCCAGGAGTTTCTACGGTAGCCAAGTACTGTCGATTGCGTTGGAGATTATACGTTATAAACAAGACTGAATGTACCGTGATGGTATAGATGCTCCATCCGTCAAAGCACATATTGGACACCATATATTTGTATTCACTGATATTCCAGTCGAAATGATTGCTGAAAAGAAAAAGGAATTTTAGATGCGAACTATAGAGTGAAAGGAAAAAAATAATTAACTTTAACAGACAAGAACGTCAGATTTGCATACATGCAGCAGGCTGAACAAATTGTGATTTTTTCAAAATTCGACGTTTTTGATTTGACAGATAATTGAAAACAATAGAATTTCTTATAAACAGGCATACACAGAGCATATCGTGTTTTTTAATTATTTTTATTACGCAATCTATTTTGATGTACGCCTACATAATATAATTTATCAATGCTGAATTGAATACATGCACATGTACTTTGATAAAATGACTGAAACCTGTTGTTGCAGAAAATTAGCTCCTTTCTTAGTTATTCGATGCTCTACAGATTATGGAAATTAACGAGTTTCAGATCTCCAAAATATAGCACATATGCTAATAATCCATATTCACAAGTACTAATTTTCGTTTGAAAGTTCTAATGCAATATTGCACATGTTTCTTATTGATTCTCCCACTTCAAACAGCATACACTGTCTTGTAAACTGCTATGTGTCGACAACAAGTAGCCGCATACATATTAATCAGGAAAACTATATGAGCGTCACAGCTAGGTATCTACCAAACATGCATGAGCTAAATTGACTTCAGAAATAATAACTGGCATGGCTAATATGGCCCAAGATCGTCGTTAGATATTTGATAAAAATGAAAAAAATGGATGTCACCTTTTCTACGGTAATTTAATGACCATTGTGTCAACGTCACAGGTTTTGGTTCTATGTGAGTATAGTTCGTTTGGGGAAGCCAGTATGATATACTGATAATGTGATGATTTTATAAGAAAGAATATAATAGTCCATTCAATAGGCGGAAATTTTCTTGCAATCAGAAATACCTTATCATGTATTTTACAGAATAGTAGCATTCTAAATTAGTTAATTAATCTTTCTATTTTTGCGTTGATGACTGTTGGGTTTTTCTATTTGTGCTCGAGTCTATCTTTTGCCTTGATATCATGCTACGTTGAGAACTTAATAATGATGACTAATTTGAATAGAGTATGAGAGAGACTTTCATTACTAAAATGGCTTTACCTTTAAAAGTAGCCAACAGGTTGAACTGAATATTTATAGGAAGTCGGGCACTTAACGCCGCACATTAGAAATACGTTGCATCCAATAGTGTCTGTAGAAAAACGGCAGTTAGTTGAATACTGACAAGAAGGATAATTTTTGGCAGACGATTTAATTTGTCAGCAGTATGTTGGCCCTACATGTAGTTCAACATATATTTTGATGAATATTTATTAAGCTAATTCACAACTATGTGGTAGCAGAATTTTAATAGACTAAATAAAAGCGCTTAAAGATTTAATGCGAAATTTTAAGCATGTGCTTACAAAAATATGTTTATTCTTAAATGTCCAAATCAGGAAAGACTGAAGACAATTATTCTACTACATAATGGAAACGAATGTCATTCAATGTCGTCTATTGCATTTTTTCGATGTCTATACTATTATCTGACTATAGATTATCATGACAGTTGGTGATAAATGCTTGCGTTAGCAGGTTATATTCAACTCATCCATGCTGCCAATATACTAAATACAGAATTGTTGTATTTCTGGTAAAATTCATTGAAATAAACGAATTTTCGAATATTCTGAATATAATTGACCGCACATAAATAATACATGTGTACATCAAAGCATTTAGAACTTTGCATTGAATCCTAAACTTGATATGCCAATTCAATTAATCCTTCACATGCGT
Organism: Prostheceraeus crozeri; assembly: GCA_907163375.1. Taxonomy (NCBI): domain Eukaryota; kingdom Metazoa; phylum Platyhelminthes; order Polycladida; family Euryleptidae; genus Prostheceraeus; species Prostheceraeus crozeri. The sequence continues at coordinate 127,552 of CAJQUW010006185.1, forward strand.
GTATCTACTATTTTTCTACCTTCGTTCGGAAGCCTTATTGGACACACCACTTAAATAACAGTGAGTACTTTGAGCAGCTTCTATGAGTACGCATTTGCTTCTCAGAGCTTTTACCGAGCACAGATAACGCGAATGAATGCATAAAAATTCACAAAGACAATGCATGCCTACCTCGAAAATTTGCAGCTTTTCCAATTTATAATTTGCATTATCCGCAAAAATTAATTTGGTCCCGTTATGAAAAGTGGCATTTAAACTATATGTACATACAGAAGTCTTACACTCGATTTACATTAGTGCTGTGCTATACAGCATGCATGTATTACAACTCTTTCGAATGGGCTACCAGAGCAACAGGAAACTCACCTCATTTTTCAGAACTGCCGTTAGTTGATGAACCAGATTGATTAGTGTATCTGTCACGATTGACTGTCGCGAGAAAATGTAGAATGCAGATTTTTGGCCATTTGGTTTCAAGTCTTACTATATTTCTTTTCCATTCATCCCGTATTTCGATCGACGTTGATGGGAAAGATGTAGTCTCCTGGTATGACATCATGATGTCCGTATATTTGCAATTTGCTACTGCACAACTTCAACATTTAATTTCAATAAACAAATTAATTGCAATATCACAGACGGAAAGTCAACTTGCCACTCAAAGTCATAGCCAGCTACATAACTTCGGAGAGATGAAGCGTAAATTGATGCACGTACATACAGCAACGTGAACTTATAATGTCCTCAATAACAGCTATTGTTTTGCGACAGCGTTCCTGCTGTCTGGCAAGCAGTGACTCACGCTCTCCTCTATGCAGCTGCTTACGTTTAGCGGTTAGGCTATTGTTCTCTTCAGTATTCTAACCTACTAATTCAAGATAGCCTTCTGAAATTTTAGTGTGTGGCGTTTTAGGATGCAGATTTCTTTCATTTTAGGAGGTGCCAGATTACAGTGTACCAAGGCCTGATTGATCGAGTGACTCGCTATTATATATGCATAATAATAGGATGCACCTGGTGGACCAATTGGTTTACGTAGACCATACAGATATCACACAATGGACCTAATAGACCAGTCGTACAAAAGGAGGTGATATCCATCTTTGTCATCAGGAGTCGATGATGCTCTTCAAGAAGCTGTTCAGGTCTGCTTCCGATTTTTTGCTGAGGATGCAACTCAACACGAATCCGCACGTCTGCCGAGTTATTTCTTCCGGTTCCGGCGAAAATGAGACCTTCACAGAAGGACCTGACAGGATCAATTAAAAAACACGAGCAAATCCGTTGTGAAGCTGTTTGAAGTTTTCGGCGAAATGAGACCTTCTATGTTTTCTCTTTTTAAATGGAAAGTACTGAGTCTACAGTAGCAATGTTTGACATGAGATGTCTTCAGATTAATGACAGTGAGAAGCCGTAAGCTTTTGATAGGTTTATTGGCAGCAAACATGTTTCAGTAGGCAAGCTACCATCATCAGTGACAACGGTCAATAAACAAGGATGCAATATATACAGTGCGAATGAGACAAGAAAAATCAATATAGGAAAAGCGGCTGTGATTGGCTGCGGTTATTCATTAGGTACTGTGAATGAAGGAATGACTTTATGTACAATGATTCAGCAATTTTCGTGTATGGAGTGCGAATGAGAATTTAAAATTATCTTTATTTGGGATGTGAACATGAAGAGATATTTCGGATGCTGGTCGACCTTTCACGTGTTCGTTTATCCTAGTGAAAATATGGCGACGGGTTTCACCGACGTAGCATTGACTGCAATGCTCACAAGTATACTTATACAGGGGAATGTTTTGGCCCTGCAAACCGAACGACATGAAGCTCAATATAGAAGGTGAAGCAATTTTCAAGCGTATTATGTCCCTCGAACAACTACAAGAAAAAGAAGAAGACGTGAAGTTTCCGATCAAGTCGACAATCAGACTCATATTGAAGAAGAAGCAAAGTATCCCAAGGAAAATCATACAGATGATGAAGACTCTCAAGGCCATCTGCAAAGAAAAGGACCTCTACATCACAAAACCGGACAAAGGCAATTGCGTGGTCCTCATGGACAAAGACCAGTACATAAAGAAGATGGAGAAACTGCTCGAGTCACCTAAATTTTCCCAAATTCCAACCAATAGGAAGAATGTTTTCATTTCAAAGGAAGCTCAAGTCAATAACAAGCTACTCCAACTCAAGAACAATAGGCAACTCACCGATTCTCAATACAAGCTGCTGCGAAGTACCGGTTGGCAGCCAAGCAGACTCTACGTTCTTCCTAAACTGCACAAGAACGTCAATGATCCTCCAATGAGACCGATCCTGTCAATGACTGACTCCTTCTGCAAAAACATTTGCGACTGGCTTCTTGCTCACCTAAAACCTTTTTTGCCAAAGTCTTTTTCAACTAAGGATAGCTTTACAGCTCAAAGAAAAATTAACTCTTTCGATTTTCCGTATGAAAATCCTTACTTAGTCAGTTTCGATGCTGTTCAACTTTTCACTAATATTCCAGTCAATGACACTATCGACCATATAATTAGCTTAGTCAATTTTGATAGATTTCCTATTAATGATAATACTTTGCGTACTCTCTTGCAACTCGCTTGCACTAATGTGCCGTTCCTGTTCAACAGTAGAAACTACCTTCAAAAAGAAGGAATGAGTATGGGATCCTCCCTTGCACCTCTTATGGCTGAATTCTCTTTAAATATTATAGAAAGTAAAATGCAAATGCCGGACTTTTACATTAGGTACGTCGACGATATTTTAGCAGTCTTTCGGTCTCGAACCGAAGCCCTCACTTTTTTAGACCAGCTCAATGCTGTTAATTCATCTCTTCAATTTACGATAGAAGAACCCATAAATGACTCTATCAATTTTCTAGATATGAATATTTTCATAAAAAATGGCAAATTTGAAACCAATACTTTATTGTATACTCATAGCAACTCCTACAGTCCTGACTCTTATAAGAACAACGCGATTAAAGCCTTGTACAATAGATCTCAAAAACTAAGCAGTCTCCCTGCCGACCGCGATTATAACAAAAACAAAGTTAGGAATATTTTTATTCAAAACGGATATCATCCGGATAGAATAAATAAAGTCTTTGAGCGTTGTGATAATCCTAAGACTAAAATAGAGTCTAGCGAAAAAACTGAAATATTTTGGAAGCTCCCCTATGTTTCAACTCTTCTTTCTCGAATAAAACGTAATATTCGCCACATAAATAGTGCTTTAGAAAATAGTATTCTAAGAATTGCCTTGAGCACATTTAAAACACAAAACATGATAAGCAATAAAGATAAAATTCCTTTCAATGAGTTATCTTCCGTAGTGTATAAGTATGCTTGTGAGTATTGTAGTCAATGCTACGTCGGTGAAACCCGTCGCCATATTTTCACTAGGATAAACGAACACGTGAAAGGTCGACCAGCATCCGAAATATCTCTTCATGTTCACATCCCAAATAAAGATAATTTTAAAATTCTCATTCGCACTCCATACACGAATATCGCTGAATCATTGTTCATAAAGTCATTCCTTCATTCACAGTACCTAATGAATAACCGCAGCCAATCACAGCCGCTTTTCCTATATTGATTTTTCTTGTCTCATTCGCACTGTATATATTGCATCCTTGTTTATTGACCGTTGTCACTGATGATGGTAGCTTGCCTACTGAAACATGTTTGTTGCTAATAAACCTGTCTTCAGATTACTTCCTATTTGTATATGTGTTATTATCATGATTCTGATGGATGTGTCTATACGAGAATGTGGTTAAATATGGCTAAAATTGGCCAAAGTGTTGTGTTAGTCGACATCAGGAGGTTTATATATGAATGTGTTTATCTTCATGACAAATGTACAAGAACATGATAAGAAATTACCTGAATTCCATGCCAAACTTTATGACTTTAGATTTAGTATTTTCGACATAAACACAGAAATCTAATTTTTACCGAAAACTTCAAATGCTTCCTATTGGATTTACATGCACTGTCTTTGATCATGTATGACAAGAAGAGGATCTATGAGAAAGAGCTCGGCAGGTGCATTTGTTCGTGGTAGCCACAGAGCGCACATCATTCTGTGAACTTTTGATTTTTGGCCTCGTCCCGTGAAGAAATTCGCTCTGATGGCCAGTCTGACCTTGAGCACATGACCGCTAATATAAAGTGCCTGTAATTCACAGTAACCCCGTATTTGGATATTTTGCACATTTGCTGTAATTGAGGAAGTTATCATGATTTGACCTACTCAATTAACCTTTGAGCGTTGATATGGGTAAATGGTGACCCTCATATGCAGTTCGCAACTAACTCCTACACAGCTGTACTGCTTGAATTTTGATTATAATGCAAGACTTTTTCCTACTTTTTGCCAATTTAGATTATTCTAAACAGAAGACTTCAATTCATCTCCTCTTCCTCATTGAATTTGAATTTTAAAATATAATATCGTCAATATGGGTCAATGCTGACCCATGATAATAAATTCATTCAATAATCAGAAGTTTGATGATTATGGTAGCTCTATTTTTTTTCTTGCAAGTAATGATAACAAATATAGCGTCTTTCATTGCTCAAACGAGAAATATGGCAACTGCTTATATCGTACATGCTTTATTTGAAGGCTACGATAGCCCTTTCACTTGAATGCATTTACATTTAGCTACAGGGTGAAAAACTCCTGGTATGAGCCATGATATCAACGTTAAAACGTTTTGATGACCATCATCGACAGCATGATTTGATAATGTGCACTGTACTGATTCAAATGGAAAATTTTGAATTTTTTTTTGGTGATTGATGTTTTTGCCTGAAATCAGTGTTTTGCAGACTTTCTATAGCCGTTTGAAAAGACTGTGTAATATTCAAAGACCGACAACTTGCCGATCCCTGCATATTAACTTTTGGAACCAACTGCACCTTTTCCATGTCTATGTCAGATCTCTCCAAATGAATTTCAGACATTAGATGGATTTCAGAAATCTGTCAGAAACTCAACTTTGAAAAGATCTTAGATTCAACTGAACAATCTTATATTCATCTGGATATGTCTGAAATTCATTTGGACTGATCTGAAATCGATTTGGGACTATCTGAAACGGAGATGGGTGATGTGCGGTCTGTCCTCAAGGAAGATAGCGCCAGAAGATAGAAACTATCATAGATATTCTTTTACTCATCACAGATATCTTTAGTTTCCAAATATCTCACGAGTTTATAATCCTTTTATCTTCCAAAATGGCCGTTCATGCATAATGCTGCGTGGACGGTGTGCTACAGTGATGATCATAAAGAGTGGACCACCTAAATTTTGTCTCATTTAATGAGATGTGAACAACTTTACAACAATCATCAGAAACAGAAAATTATGCTGTGAATTTGAGGCACCATAACTTCCATAAAAGAACACCGATTTCGACGATCAATACATCAAAAGAATGCTCAGAGAAAGCCCTTTCACCTCGTGTCTGATTCATTGTCATGCTCACAGGTTTTTTCACGTTGAAAAATTGACATTTCTAAAAGTGGCGATTTTCACATTTTGACCTCTGTCCACGTTAAACAATGACGGATACGAATGTACATGTACAATGGCTCATTGAAGAGCTGAGAACATAAGTTCTTGAATGGTGTACAGCTTATCAATGTAGAATGCGATTGAAAGGCATGCGAATCGATTGAAGTCTGACATAATTTAGGTGGTCCGTTTTTTATGATCAACTCTGTATATTATACATGTAATTCTCATGTTCATCAACATATTGAAAATTTGCATCACTATAATTAACGATGCACAATAAAGCTTAACTTTCAAGCTACAAACAAACTCCAAAATTAAGAGCATGATTATTTTTCTCCAGATTTTTCTCATTGCATGAAAATATACCCCATTGTAAAGCAGGATTCACGTTATCCCAAACGGTGTCTGTGTGATTAATAATGCTAACAAACTAGCACAAGCCTCTGGCGGCAAAGGAATGCTCAAAAATCCGCGGACGGGATTCGCATTGCTAAGATCGTTGTAATCGAAATAATAATGAAATCAAGAGTTTTAGACCAATTCTGTTGGCGTGTCTGCCTCGGCCGTGGTAGTAAGCGCACAAATTATAGGTTCTACACATCACAAAAAAAATCAAAATTTCCAAAATTTCCATCACTAACTGTAAGTATGCTCATGTAGATCGTCTTACAATTCTCATGCAAGATGACATTAAAGTTCAGACGGTGACTGATACGAGTGCTCTACACTGCAAAACTATTAATTTGAAAGGTAAGTTTGAATTTTATGATAAGCTTGTATTTTGTGACATCATCCATAAAAACTCTGTAGTCATAGGCAATAGCCATTGTACCGCGGTCCGATCAACCTCGGATTCGGAGTCCTATTAAAGTAATCCCGTTATCCATGGAAATAGATAATTCCGTAATCACCCCCATATCCTCACGAAAACTCTCAAAAAAGTGAAGAATCGAATATGTAACTGCAAGCAAGACCTGCTGAATTATCAATAAGGTTGATCACCTCTATTTTGAATAAAAAGGCAATTTTCATAAATTAAGAATGTAAAAGTATATCGGTGAATTTATTTGAATGTGAGTCAAGTCAAATTAAAAGTTAGCATTGCATGAAGCATAGATATAGACTATTATATTTGAGATTGAGTCGGTTTTTCCTCCTCTATCAAAGACCACAGCTTGCGGACATCCGGTGCAAGGAGAGACTCAACTGACGTGTCACTTTCCTTATCGCAATTTCAAGTGTGTGAAAGAATCAGCAAGAGAGGGAGAAATAATTGCAATAAATCTATCATTTGAGAGTTCTAATGATTGCTGACTATTTTTCCTTTGACCTTTATTTGATGACTGGTCGGCAAATTATCCGAGAAGCTTTGCGGTCTTCATAAAAGACGTTAGAATATCAATGATTGAAGTAATACAGATCAAATAATCCATTCACACAATCACGCTCGATTCTTCTTCATGAAGGAGTGCTGCAGGGTGACATCCATGCTCCCATATTCGATTCGGGCATCGAGACGGGACAGTATAGAGATGTCTAATTTCCAGGGGCTGCAATATTTGCAAGAGGACTGCAGATTAATTTTCTGCACGTGCTTTGACTTGAGCCTTTCATTCTACGATATATTTCATTGCTCCTGAAACATTGGTCACAATAAGTAAATCTACGTCCATTCAGAATAGTAACAAACTTGCCTAGGGAAGAATGACTTCGTTTTATTTTATATGAATATCAACAATATGATGACATCACGTTAAATGAATAATTGGGCAACTCTGCAATTTTGTGCATGGTAGACATTTATATTTTGTTAGCCAGTCTCTATGTCAGGTTTACGATATAACTTAATAATGACTAATAACTAATATGACTTAGTATACAATAGCAATTTAAATAGACCTGATTATAGTAAAGTTGCCTTCAAAAGATTGTGTGAATTTGCCACTTGCGCTAGCTTATGTATGGTAATGATATGTACGAGTATGTGCAGGTAGATGGTGTTTCAATGGGCTCTCCCCTTGCACCAACTTTGGCCAATTTATTCTTGCAACTCTGGAACAAAATTGGATGAACGAATCCCATTCTCCTTCATACTATTCACGATACATAGATGACTGCATATGTGTATTTGATTCAATGAATAAAATTGATGAACTTCATAGTTTTTTAAATAAGCAACACCCTAATCTAAAATTCACAACCGAAATTGGTAACAGCCAGCTAGCATTCCTTGATGTTTTCATAAAAACAGTCTCTACGTCACTTGAGAAAAATGAATAAATAATAGCATTTTCAAATAAAATGCAACATTCATTAGAAGTAAAGTACTTGCTAAAAAAATGACAGCTATAATGATCAACCCGAAACTCCGAAAAGAGGCGCTGCTAGCCTAATGTGCTTCCGAGTGCAAGAAAGTTTGTCTGCTTTCTCACACTCCTGGCAAAAAATAAGAATGCAGATATAGCAAATGAGATGCTAGATGCAAAAATGATTGATAAAGCAAGGCAATGCGCAGTAACTCTTTCAGAAATCTTAATTGAGCGTTGGTTCATCAGCAGAAAGCCGTCTTTTTTGAGTGCTAGGCAGTTGCAATTCAGCGGCACCATGCCAGCATGAGTGTAGTTCTTCAGTCTGCTCAGCCGCTCTAAATGTCACAAATTAATTTAGGTCCTGTCCTCTTACTCACTTTTGATGTCGAAATATTCATCATGTAGGTTTATGATGTAAAGGTTAACGTAAGCACATTTACATGTTGAACAAACAAATTAATTTTTGATGTCTGTAGCATGGAATAATGTGATGATTATGATGGACTGTCAATCATTACATGACTCCAATTGGAATTTTATTACTACCACATGAGTCTTGCTTTCAATTTACTTGATTATAGCCTGCTGCGATTACACAAGAATTATTCAGTTGAAAGAAGATAATTTGCTTTACTTCATGAATCATGATTATCTGTCTTTTGCACGCTTCCCTGTCTTGTATTGCACTATCTACAGTTCTACTCTTTCTATGGCTATTGAAATATTTTTATTTTGCATGTATTAGAAAATGGAATTCGTGTCATACCTGGCAAGTTTGACATTTATAAATAAGCTTACATAGTCGAGTCTAGTTTAGACTGTCGGCTAGATCATCTCGTGATCAATTTTTCTTTTCTCTTCTAAGGATGCACTGTAAAGAGACGAGACTATATGGAAATTATGTAAAACACAATCATGGTTTCCTAATTTTACAATAAGCTTCAGCAATGCGAATCAGAGTACAGAGAATTATTTGCAAGTGCATCCTCAGAGCAGCAGTTGTATATTTTGTCCTCAGAGTATTATTTCATATTTGTAAGTGTGTCTTCATTAGAGCATCAGTTGTAAATCTGCCTTGAGAGCATTACTTGCAGGTGCATCCTCAGAATAAGATTTGTAGATCCCTCCTCAGACTCAGTTCTGGCCTCAGCGCACAAGTTGTGGTTGCATCTTCAGGTCATCAATTACAATTCTATACTCAAAGTCAGTTTACAAAATTGACTTCTTTTACTAAAACAATAAAAAACCTCAACGATCTTTACCATCCATTATAATTGCATAGCAGTATTTGGAAATCAATCTACAGCATACAATTCAAAGCTTTTCCGATCAAATTCATCTCATAATATGCAAGGATATACAGTCAAATCATTAGACCTGTGGTAGAGATTGCTTTTGCGTATTGTGTGAGGTCGATTTCAAATGCCACTGTTATTTAAGTCAACAGATACTGAGAAACAGACTTTGGATCAAAGTCAGAGTAAAAGGTGAACGAATGACAGACAGATTACCACACACAGTTTTGAGGTGTCCAACTGGGTGCCGAAAAACAATCATCCAGACGTAACTTTCTTATTTCTCCCAGTTGTACATAATCAAAACTTCAATTTCCAAACACACAAAATCAACAGACGGATTCTCACAATGATAATGAGAGCCACTAAAAAGATTATTTCCTCTCAGACTAATTGGTGGGAGGGGAGCTGCCCTCGGAATCATAGATCGGATTGTGGGATATGATCTTGCCGTCATGATTCTCAACGGAAAATTAAGCTGTCAATAATTTTACTTTCGCTGTTCTCATGTATTTGTTACAGAATTGGTAAAAATCGTCGAATTGAGTTCAAAAATATTGGTTGAAAAATCCTAATACCAAAATAAAAGCTTATATTTAAGTCCATTTCAAATTGATGTGTCATTGACTGCTCTACACTGTCCGTAGCATCAGTTTTCTCCTTTCGTGTTTAAGTAAATTTCGCAGAAGTGAGTGCAATTTTAAAAATACGATGGAATTCATGCAAAGAGGTTGGCAACCAATAACTCCTACAGAATAATATGCTAATTGTTTCTCCTCACTTTTTTCTGGGTATGTAATGTGCGAAATTTATCGATCATGTTATTACCGTCACAATTTATGAACAAAGATCTTGGTGTACTACTTCTAGAGATATCTATCAATAGCTATGTACTTCTATGTATCTATGAGATTCCTTTTCTTTATTAAGCTGATGATATGCTGCTCATAAAATCAGCAGCTCATAAAAAAATCATCTTATTAGCCAGAAAATCCTTATAAAAATGAGATGTATTAGAACCAGGACTAATGAAGTCTAAATTTTCAAAAAAATCTTTTCTAGCAGACTTTATTATTCATTGGCCAAGTGGCTCCGTAAATTATTGTTCAAAACTCTTTCAAAAAGACGATGAGACAGAATGGTAAGGGAAGATAGAAGATATCAGGCGTACTGAGAATTTCCCTAACTCTCCTAATCCACTCCCGGACATATTTGAGGGAGACGTGAGAGGGAGCGAGGATGCCAAGAATGCTAAGGAAGTTCCTCCTCCTCCTCAAATTCATGTGAGGCATTTCTATGACAAGTGATAATAGCAATTAAGACCTATGTGTGCGTGTGTGTAGTGGCTATAATGTAGTTGATGTTAAAGACAAGCTTTCTCAACTGTCTTCAAACTTCTCCCACTTGTTTGAACATCATTTAAGCACTCCTCTTATCAGATATATAAACCAGATACCGACGGAAGCCACCAATATTTCGCCGAAAACGAGGCTGAAAATGAAACCTTCTAATAAAATTTGACAAAGCATTCGGTCGATCCATGATTTGATAACACACATCAATGCTTAACAATTTGTTCGAAGATCTAACTTATTAACAGTTTTTGAAATGGCTTTCTAATTGTTTTGGATTGCGAATAACGATCACCAACGCTGAAGACTGCGTCAGAAAAATTCATTATCTTAGTCAAAAGTTGAGCATTTGTGACCGATTTGTTAATTCGAATAATTGACTAAATATTGTCGATGGAAAGTATATTCACATAGAGGGTTCATGTAATTGCTAACAACTGCATTATACTGGCTAAATTCATCTCGATGCAACAAACTACAAGAATAGGGTGCGCTGGTACAAATTGAAGAGTAACATTGTGCTCCGCAAATGAACACAAGTCGTCTCTCACAGGAAAATTTGAACATGCCCTGTGGCGCATTTTCCTCTACTGCATATTCTATTGCACATTGCAACCACAAAAAACATATAATGAAGGCAGAGATCATAAAATAGTGATTGCAATTCAATTGCTCTTCAATTGATCTTCAATTGATTGAAGCTGAAATTACTGAGCAATCAGTTGTTTGAAACTGAGGTCAAACCAAACAATTGAATGATTTGGCATTGGTGAACAATCAATCAATCAAATGAAGAAACAATATTATTCTAGCAATTATAGTGTTATGAATTTATAATATACATGAGTCATTGTTGCTTGCGCCTTACACTGCAATAAAGTGGAGGACCCATAATAATCACAGAACACCAAGAAGTATTCCATGAAGAAATATCGTCTAATTCAACAGAGGTGGGGAATAGGACGCTAGGCGGACAAAGGGTGACAGCTAAGTGTGAGTTGTGGCATCACTATGTTCAGCATATACAGGTGCCTTTGCTATTTACACACATACATGTAGACAGTAAATGGCCACTCCCGGGTACGGACCAGTGATTGACAAAAAAATGCAATTTACTTCCTTTTTCCAATCAATGAATTGAAACTGGTATTCCTGACCAATCAATCAATTAGAATTGGAATTACTGAGCAATCAATTAATTGACATCAATTAGTTTTTGATAATCCCTGAATGAAAGCATAACACATTGTGATTTTCAGTACTCCGGTTACCGGTTGCATATTGAAACTTTCCCAATAAAACTAAATTTCTATAATCAAAAGCATTGTCACCCACAAGACACCGCTATTCTTCAAATACTGTGAATCACAGCAACTCGCATCCATGGCGTAATGCTGCTTTCAATGCATACGTCCGTACTACAGTCCATCAATAATATACCGGAGAACCGGATTTCTATCATTACTGCCTATTGGCCTCATTAGACATGGACAACTTATAACAGTTAACGTTGGACCTAAATAACATGCAGGCACGAATTCTATAATGAGCCTTTTCCTCCAACTTGAATCCTTAAAGCACACGTAGTTGAGGGACATTTTAAAATCTCGCGATGACAATTCCAGCATAAGAAATATTTTAAGAAAATCACTTCCTTTGCAGACGACTGAATTTCACGATGTGTCCGAAACAAACAACGTCTTCAGTGTAATCAAAACTCGATGAACATTAAACAAATCGATTCATGAGAAATCAAATATATCGGACATACAATTGCTTGTGACTCGATGCAAAAATCACCAGAAAGAAGAATCCCAGTGGTGTACAAATATTAAACTGCAAACATTTTAGAAATAGGCGCCATAATGTTTTTGCAGAAACAACAACTGAGTTGAAAAACAACCGGAACTTGTACTATGTCATTTGCGAGAATTTGCAATTCACTGCGCAGTTAACACTGACTACAACATTTTGTGGGAGGGCAAACGCTTTTTCGATTGCTTATTTAATAAAGCATGAGAAATGTCGAAAATGTTTCTATTTGCTCGATCTCATTGTTTCAAGCTGCCCAAACAAAAAAATGAAGTTCTATATCTAATATTCAAGCGACCAATTTTTCTTCATATAAAATCAATTCATTCAACGTTTTGTATATAGGCAGGGAAGATAATCAGAGTAGATTGCTGTTTGATGTATTGCAAAATTCTCCCTTGTGCATTCCATTTTTTATTGAATATCAAATTCTGAAATCAATAAAAGATTTTTTACCATTAACATCGGTACAATAGTCATTGACAAAAATGGTAAAGTACGACCTTCAAAATACGTCCGCTGCACTTGAACGATAAAAGGAAAAGAACAAAATTTAGAACTCTAAACACTGTCGCCCAATCCAGAATTTAGATTAATTATGGATAGTGGATTGTTATCAGCTGCTATAGATTTTTAGTGCCATATCCGAATTCAAAATTGCCTCTGGCTTCCTTGGAATCAATCTGCTGTTAGAACCAATATTTTGGTATTTTTCGACAAATTCAAAAAGGGCCAATTATGCAAGTTAATGCCTCAGTTCTCAGGCGATGTCAAGTACGACATCCAATAACTGGTATACATACAAATGCACAAAATGGGCTTATAGGATCATGGGTCTGATATTCTTTTCATTGAATTTTAATATTTGCTCTAAATGGAATGCATGACTCCGAACTCTTTCGTAATAAATTATTAGTTAGTCGTTAATTCGTTAATTGCCTTGTACGGGAAGAAATTCCTTTTTGTTGCCATTTTTCTTTTTAGCGAAAAATTGAAAACACTCCCTCGTAATGGCGATGTTTGATTTATAAGACAAGTATAATAAAATGTCAAAACCGCCCGACGCTTCGTCCGCCGCGGACTTATTCATGAACTAACTGGCATTGGTGAGCGATGGTCTAAATATCAAAAAAATGACTTCTCAACAATTCGTGTTTCCTATTCATGGATGGACAATGGATCCTAATGTAATTCGCTTCAGCCATCCTAGTATGAATAGGGTTGCTGAAGCGATCGATGATATCGACATCAAAGTCGTCTATAGAAAAAGAACTATCAGAATGACATAGGACAATATGATCTGAGATGGCACTCGGACTGTCTAGATTATCAATGCTTCTACGATGTTCAGCAAAGCGGATGCCGAAGGGTCGATTCGTAGAGCCAATGTAACACTTATTGCATAATGTGCACGTACATATTACTTGGCACATGTTGCATTTCTAGGTATGTGAAAAAATAGATCGATCTTGTCACTTTAAGAATTATATATATTTTTAATCAACCTCTGATTCCATGAAGAAAGCCGCACCAAGAGGCAATAATTTCAATTACAGTCTTAGGACAGACAAAAAGTTAAATTTTGGTAGTTTTGTTATTTAAAATTACAAACTTAAAAGAATAAACAAATAAAGTGAGAGAATTATCGAGCGCTTGCTCAATTATTGTGTGAAATCAAATATTGTGCAAAATGACTGATAGCGTGATAATTTAAACTTTATCAGGTTAATGCAGTTGAAAAAAAACTATGACCTCTTGTTACTCAAAGTGAAGGCAAAATTTTGTTCTTGAAGGTCTAGCGAAATTGTATTACCGTTGAAAGGAAGATATAACAGAAAATATGATAAATTACATGCCTGAACCGAAAGTTGTTTGATACGGTCATACTGCCATCAATGACGTATGGTGCAGAGACGTGAACACTGACAAAATGACAAGAATGGAAACTGGCTGTGGCACAAAGAAGCATGGAAAGAGCAATACTACAGATCACGATGAAGAACAAAATACGGAACGAGAGCATCAGAGAAATGACGAGAATCATTGACATAACGAGTAAAATCAGAACGATGAAGGGACACTGGTCAGGACACCTATCCAGAATGAACAACAACAAATGGGCCAAGAAAGCAGCGGAATGGACGCCGCTAGAAAGAGCAAGGCGAAGGGGAAGGCCAAGGAAAAGATGGAGAGACGATATTGAGGAAAAGAGCGTAATCAACTGGATTCAGAAAGCGCAAGATCGAAGAAGCTGGAGAAGGGAGTGGAGGCCATCTGCCAGCAGTGGTACGAAAGGCTGATGATGATGATGATAATATATTATATACGAAAGAGTGGTTAGTTCTCAAGTAGTACAGTCTTATGTATTCAATTTTGTTCCATGCAGCTATTAAGTCAAATGCTGTATTTACTAACTAACTCTCGAATGAAATGCTTCATTCCCCTCGAAATTGACGATTGTGTAGCTAACCGAAATGCATTGAGCAGAAGCATTTGTAAATCTTTTATGTACAATACAATAATAATTAAGACTTGTGTCAATCACTGATGAAATGTAATTGATTAGAATAACAAATTGCTCTGTTTTTCTTCAATTACATTTCAATTACTTTTGATAAATACCGTTGCTACACTATAAGTTTTCCCACCATTTCTTTCTACTCTAAAGTTAATTGCAATTGCTCCTAGGAAAAATAGACCATGTTTGTAACGTTGATATAAAATTGCCACATCTTCTTGCATCCAGGTGCTTTCGCCTCTCAGGTCTGCTCCCATTTTTCAAATGAGGATGCAACTCAATAATTAATTATTGCATTTGCTTTCGCCTTATATCAAAGATTCAAACTGAAGATACGATGCTGATATATCGAGGCTTGTGGACTCTAGGAGACTTTGTTAAGTTGACAATTCTATTTGTGCGAAGATTCGAATTGATTTAAAGATCTGAACCGTGGCCCCTGTTGTAGAAGAAATTGCTGCAAACTCTTTATGTAATATTCAAAGTACGAGTAGTTGTATGCCCCCACGCACATCTAAGTATAGTAACGCCTTATCGACGAGGAGAAAGTAAAGTAATTTAAACTGCGTGCTGAATGAATATTTAACAGTGCTGACTGTAAAGTAAATGCAATTTCTTCTCAATTACATGGCTAAAAATGTAATTGATTACTATTAGAAACTGCTCACCAGAAAATGTGGTTGATTACAACTACCAACTGTAGTAGTTGCAATTGCAATTAGAAAATAGTAATGACTATTACAATTGCAGAACAAATCTGAATAATACACAACTTGACTTTTCCTTTCATCATTTATAAGTGATTCAAATTTCACGACTAAACGTAGACTAAACCCCCTTATGCAAGGTCTTTTCCTGCCTCCTTATTTTTTCTTAATTTTTAATGTCAAGAATAATCATATTATATTGATACCTTTTAATTTCTTAGTATATTCTGAAATTTACGATAAAACATTTAAGATGCACACGTCATAACTTCTAATGTCGTGGAGCATTTAGACAGAAGCTTATTTTCCTACAGATATAAGCATCTCACTGGCACTGCATGCTCATCAGATAATACATTACATACATATCCCTGGTAAAGTCCTTTAGGAATATGCCATTTTACTTAACTGCTATTGATCTGCATCCGATCTTCATTAACCAGAAATGCCTTGATTGTTCTAAGATGAAACTTTTGTCAAAATCAAATTTTCAAACTCATCCGATCTAGGTCAAATTTCAAAGTTTCTGAAGCGACCTTATTCTAAACACTTTCATAAACAATTCATGTATGTTTACAGGGTCAACAAGTTTGTTTGTTGATTGGAGATGGAAATGAATGACAATACATTTTTCGAGAAGGAAGGACTGCTTGAGACTATTTTATTTGGCAAACAAAATCTAGAAGCGCTTTATATCCTGTTCAGTCTCTTAAGTATCAATACACCGATACTAAATCGAGATTGATATTAAATTTCTTTTCAGAAAATGATTTCGGTTTTTCATGTCTTTGGTCGAGTGAAATAAGTATAACAAATTCGAGCTTCTGCCTACTTGAGAAAATTTATTCGCTGGTTTTGTTTGAAACCTCTGAGGCAAATGTTATTCTGAATACATTTTAAGCAGATCAGTCGACCGAGTATTATTTAGCATTTTTAGACTTCTCGATGAAGTTGGAGAAATACAGAAAAATGAAGGAAAATGAAAAATGAGTTTTTTTTATCCATCAAAATTAGAGAAAAACCAGCTTTAGTACGGCCGCCTGAACAGTTTCCCACAGGGAAGAGTTCGAAACCGAGACTTTCAGAAAGCGGTGTTCATTTAATGCACACTCTAAATCTGTACGTCTGCGCTCAGTTCTACCCAGTTCCTCTTCTTCTCTAAGAAGATAAAAGAAAAACATATGTAAATCCAATGACAAGCAGATTATAGTTGTTGGTGAAAATCACTTTTTCAATTTTTTGCTCGCTTAAGTCAAAGGTAATGAGTTCACAGTCATGATGTCTGTTGACACTATATTGGCTTATATTGACTTCTCGTTATTTCCCATCATGTGCATGTGTCACCATAATGCTTCTGATTGAATATGCATGCGAGAATTTGGATAAAATTGAATAAAATTGGAAATTGAACGGAATTGCTTGCCTGATAGGAGGTTTGTTCAATCTGAATGTGCTTAGCTTCATAGATACTGAAGCATGATAAGAAGTGGTCCAAAGACATTCCACACCAATAATTGAGGCTTTATGCGTCGTGTTTTTTGCTTAATCAGAGACAGACAATCATATTTTACCAAAATTTTCGGTCTGTTTCTATTGGATTTGCTTGTGCTTTTCGCTGGTCGTGTCTGACAAGAGGAGGAACCAAGTAGTCCTCAACAGACGCGCATATTCGCAGAATATCATTGAAAAAAATCACTTTTATTGGAAACAAATTGATGCATGAATCTTCTATCACCTTGTTATCGGAGTAGGAACACTGAATGGCACAATAACATATCACCACACAGTTCCGTAAGCGACTAAACTTTCGACAGTTGCTGGTCCAGGACTGCTTCTTTTGGAAGCTACAATTGGACCACCAGTGCTGAAATGCCACTCACTCTCGCAGAATATGCTGGTATTACACAAGTGGTCTTACCATAGAGTAAGTATATTAAGAAGAATATCAACTCAGCATTATTAAATCCCCATTGCATATACAGTTTCAATCTTATTAAATGAACTCGAGTTGAGATCTAGTACCACATGTGAGATATTTTTACAAATCTTTACGCTTTTGGAGTAATTTACAAAGAACTGACTGATCATGATAGCAATACAGGCTGAATAATGGTATTTTTCAAATCCTCCGTGTCATGTCAACCTTGGAGAGGTAATATACTTTGTTAAATTAGCAATTCGATGGGTTACTATTACTTTAATGCTCAGTTTTATTAAAAAGAGCATTTTGTTAAGCATGATCACATCAGAAAACGTGCCACTTAAAGGACAAAATGTTATAATCAAAGACAAAGTTTATAAGTGAACAAAATTATGCTGATGAAAGCTGAATTAAAAACTTGAAATTTCAGCCAAGAAGATAATATGATCTCAACTTTTCCATGAAGGCTTGTATTATAATGTGATTCATGAAAGTTCCTTGATAATCAGCTCAATTTCCTCTTAATTATGATGCCTGTTAGTAAAATGTTCATCCTTTTTGATATCTAATAAGTTTGATACTACTTATATAGTGGTTTCACGTCGCTAGCATATAAACACAGGAATAATTTGCAAAAAATTTAGCTCCTTAAAAAGTGATCAAAATTTTTTATAAAACTGCAGGAGCATGATCTCCGCAAAATCTAAATCTTCTGATCTAAAGTTTTTCACTGTATGCCGACATTTTTTAGTCGACACTCTACCCATGTCTGCGACCAATTTTTTTCATTCTATCGGATTTGCTGCTGGATTTAATGGAGCTTTTTATTCGTGAGAATTTCGCAGTGTAGCTCTGTTTGAATGAGGAGAAACCATCCGATGCACCCGATGCGAACGACCGGAAACTCGACCGGCAAGCAGCTATCTTTTCCACATCTGGTCATCCCAATAAATCTCACTTAACGTTTTACTAAAAATAGAAATTATAGATTTTCGCAAATCTCTGATCATGAAGAATTCAATTCTGAATTTAAGAGCTTTGATCATGAATCTCTTTATCATGAGGCAAATAAATTTGAAAATAAAGGACTTCAATCAAAAATCCCTTGTAGCATCATTTTGCTTTCACCTGCAGATTTGACTTTGTATTAAGCTCTTCAATAAATTTTGCATTTCTAATAAAATACTGATAATAGTACTCTAACAAAATACTGATAACATGATAATGATGGCAACCGTTTTATGTACAAAAAGGAACAAGAGAATATTCAATGTAAATTGTGGAGATTGAGAGAAATTCAAGTCGGATTGACGTCAATTTCATGAAACTATACCTCACAGTTCAACTAGAGCAATTAGACATCACAGAGTCCGATGGCTTAAATCTATCTCATCTATCGATTCAGACATTTCTAAATTTTCTATACCTAAGCACCATTTCTGTGGTAGTGCTTACATGATATAGTAAGCTTACATTCCATGTGATTTTTATTAATTGATCAAATGAGTTTTCTGATTAACTGAGATTTCAGATTTATTTTCTCTCATGTTGTCGACTGCAATTCGACATGAAGACATTTCATCCAATGGAATGGTATACTCTAGTGTACATATATTTTCCATTAATAACTTGTCAGAGAATCCCCTTGTTGGATTCCTTTTTTGTTCCTGCAGTGATGTTTCATCAACTTTTCATCTCAAAAGAATATGAAAGTGAAACTTCCTCTGGGTTGAACATAAGGGCAACAGAAGAAGACTGAGTAATACCACAAAAATAGTTGCAAAGTGGCTTTCAATCTAAAATAGCGTTAAATAGAATAATTATATATTCAGTTGCATCCTCAGTTGAAAAAAAGAGAACAGACCTGAATAACTGCTATTTCAACCAATATCAGGAATCATCAGCAGTCCTAGTTCACATCTCTCAACAACTCCCTATTTAAAGCTGTGTCTATTCAGGTCTGTTTTCATTTTTCAACTAAGGATGCAACTCAATATTTAATTATTCTATTTACATTGTATTTGCATAAAGCAGCATTTATCAATTATTGCAGGCACACTAACTTAGGAGATTTGCCAGCAGTGTGTTTAAAGTGATATTTAATTAAAATTAATTTAAAGTGAGCTCTAATAAGTGATTGATGTATACTATAAACTGCAAACCGCAAATATCCGTTAAAATTAACAGCTGAAATTAATTTAGCGGTTTTTTGAAGTCTGAACTGTAAATATCCGTAAAAACAGACGTTTGTTGTATCTCATATGAACGGATTTTAACTGTTGCGTAGTCACTCATCACGCTATGACGTCATCATTTTAACAGATATTTACGGGAATTTTCTGTGAAGTTTAACGGTTATTTTAGCTGTTTTTAACGGTGTGCAGTTTACAGCGATAATTTTCCACATTATAAAATGTGCGTCATGTACTAGCAAGGTACATCTTTGGCAGCAGTCAAGGTGGAAAGAGGTGTCATCACTTGCACTTCCACATCCATTTCTGCAGTTAAACTTATCGGAGAACGCGAGCTGTCTCTATACAAATAGGCTTATATGTATCGGCATTTGGAAACGGCCTGGCCTCGGAAGGCTGGGTAATCTGCAGCGGTGGAAATGGCTGATGTCAGCTTCACATTCATCTTGTGCGCACATTTATCTCATCACTGAACAGTTGATGGAGATGGACATCGCTATTTCAGCAAGTTAGTGTAATTTTGACGAGTCGACAAGCTGAAGGACAGCACAACAGGCTGCCCTGCGTCTGTTTATCAAGCGCACGGCAAAGGCAGGATAAATAAGCGCAGAGAAATATGTTGTGTAGTCCTTCAGCTTGTTAAGCCATTCTAGATATTGTAAGCTAGTTTGTGCCATTCCGAGACGTACTGACGAGCCCTTGTAGGGCGAAACGCAGCGTCTGCGGCTGCCAAGGAATTTTCGCGCTTAATTTGTTCAAGTCTGAGGACATCGTTCTGTTAGATGGATGACCGAATAGATGACAAGAAATTATGGATGAAATTGAAGGCTAAATCACACTGCACCGCTATCAGTAGGCTATATACACGTACAAGAAAGATGCCGTTGTCACCGTCTTCAAAAATATGAATCTCAGGCATAACGAAGTGGAGCAATACTGCGGAGCACACATGCAATGACGAATACATGCAGATGACTGCAGCATAAATTTCATATGCATAGATGTCATTAATAATTCTATTCACATCACTTTTTAGTGTGCAATGTATTTAGTTATTGTTTTATTTGCACATCACAGACAGTAGTAGACTAATAATGAACATTGCGTGATCGATGGAACGGACTGAAAATAAATAAATATCCACTGGAATCATTAAGTCATACTTTCGTGCGAATCTGAGTACTAAACGGAAGAATGATGAAGTTACCGAACTTAAATTCACAGAAGTACTAAAATGCTTGTTATGTACTAGTGTGATGAAATATCAATAAAAGACGCGACACGAGGCCAAATTCAGCGTGTCAGTGTACAGCTGCAGTAGTTGACGGCGTGCTCTTCGATCTGGATAGTAGACATTTGTTAGTCTTCCCATCTAGTCGACGGTGAATTGAACTGTGACTGTGGGAAGGCTAACCAAGACGCCAATGAACACGTCAACACAGTTGTTCACAGTTCTTGTAGGGAAACTGACACTCGTGTCGCTTCTGTCTCAGGTAGGGAGTGCTCACAGCTGGTAATGACGGTTTGCTGTGATCCTGCATGTCGAAGTGGGTGAAACAAGAAACGACCCTGAAAAAACCTGACATTTCATCGATTTCCTCTTAATGGGCCTAAGACATTAATTTGGATCAAAATCATCATTTGAGTGCACTTGTCTGGAAAACAACAAGTTGGAAGGTTTTACATGTTCCTGTGACAAAACTTATTTCTTTTTTTATACAGACTTGTTCATGGAAGCGTATTTTACATACACCCTTCTGAAATTCTTCGAAACCCGTATTTCACCCTCGAAATCCTTTTTAAACTTTGAAACTTGATCTTTATCAGTTACTACTATCTATTGCTACTATCTATTACATCTCTATTAATGTGATTGATTGAAATTACAAATTATTCCGTTTTTGCAATTGCATTTCAATTGCTCTACAATTGCTCAACAAATGTTCATTGTTCTACAACTGCCGGGTTTTAATTTAGCCATTCACAATAGGCTTTTTATTAAATTTCTTTTTAAAAGTTGCGAGTATAAGTACATGTATAATATCAAAGTGTCATCATGAGGAGTTGTTGTAACTCATTATTGACAAGGAGAATAAATTAATTTACACTGCATGTTGAATGAATATTTAACACTGTTGACTGCAAAAAAATTGAAATTACTGCCCATTATTGGCTAAAATTGCAATTACAAATTGTTCATCAGAAAATGTAGTTCAGTGACTGTAATTACAATTATAATTACAACACTAGTTTGCTGCTAATAAACAGTCAGTACGCATTTCGACCAAAATCTTCTACGTGTGTTGCCAACATCAGCCCTTCAGTTGCCAAGAACTTAGATAAGTCTTGTCTCTGTTGTCATACACTTGATCTTTGATCTAACACGAGCTTTTGATAAGGTGCCTCACGGGATATTGCCGACTGTTATATCTAAATGCTTGATGGCATTCCTGAATACACACTTCATTGAGTGACTTAGTACTTGCCTGGAAAAGAGAACTCTAATTTTAACTCTAACTTTAATGACTCACGAGAAGATTGTTACACTGTCTCGATTGCCACATATCGTTTCGTGTCCACAGCTTCTGTCACATCTCATCATTTGCTGCAACTTTTGCTTAAAAATCTACGTTTATTGCGCGAAGTACATATTGGCGTTGTGAAGCAAGTTTCAGCATCTTGTCGCGAGGTGAGAGTTCCAAGTAAGTTCATCAATCCAAATTGCACCAAGGATCTTAATCTTTTTGGCTACACTGACATTGGTAGAAACACAATCTGCAGTAGATCCTCTGTGGAAAGCAAGCCGCTGGAACTTTCTTGAATTCAGAGACACTCTATCAGAGTTCAACCAACTTTGAATGCATGGCAAATTATTTGGCAAATTGATTTTTCGAAATATTAATTTGCACAATATGACATCATCTGCATACGAGTATAATACCATAACTGATTCTGCAGTAGCATTCGATGTTCCCATAAACACAGCAAATATAACAGGGGCAAAATACTGATACTTGAAGAATACCGGAGGGAACGATTCTCGTAGAGCTGACAACACCATCCATCTTGAGCCCTTGTAATGGAATTCGAGAGTAACTCTTTAGCCAAAGAAAGAAATCACAATTAGAGCGTGCATTCTCTGACCGATTGGTCAAAGATTTGACAAGATTCTATCAACGGTTTGGATAGATCTGAGCACTTCTGAGCTAGGCATTGTTGCCTGTTTGCACAAAGTGAAGTGGTGAGAAAATAGAGAATAACCAAAATCATGCAAAATAGGTCACCACAAATAACAATGCGTGCACTGGGATCTCTCATCAACTCAGTACCGGTATCCAACATATCAACAATGAAATGACTGTCTTATTTGATACACTGACCTTAAATCCAAGTGGGATGTACCTGCAAAGTAGAGCAATATGCAAAGACAATATTTACAACTCTGATTTGCATGGGCAAGTCTGTGAACATATGTAGCAAGGGAGAGGATATATATGCACACACTGCCTCCGATGCGACTCATACTGTCACAACGAAGGATACAGCCATTAATACAGATTGCATCATCCAGGGATGCGGAGTTGGAGTCCCGGAGTCCTATCATTTTTGCTGGATCAATCCTATCAAATGATGCGATTCCGGACTCGAGCAGCACATGCAAAGCTTGCAATTTTTGAGGGAATGAACCGTGATAGTGAAAAAAGGATTGTCTTTTCACTCGGTGATTTCGTAGAGAAGACAAGCCTTCCTAGTCTCGATCACACCTACGCACCAAAGGTCACATCAGAGACAAAAATGAAATATCAGTTTGTTTCAGAACATTACCTCTTGCCCTCACGTTAATCGTGTGTGATGGCTCCTCCAAAGCGCATATTAAAATCGAAAGTGTACTCATATTTTTTGGAGAAGGATGGAGGACGTTCCTGCCTGGTAGAGACTGGAGAAAAACCGTGTGAAGCACACATCAACAAGATGGGAGGAGCCGAGTCGCGTGCATCCAACTTAAAGCGACATTTGATAAATTTTCATCGCAAATGATTGACAATTGATACAGCAATGATCGCTAGAAATAGGTTCAGGTAAGCCTACAATGATCTATGATGTAGGTTATCAGTTAATTTTTCAAAGAACTGGGCTTTATATATAATAAAGATCTATTTATTTATATATATATATATATATATATAATAAAGAATTGCCACCCGGAGTCGGAGTCAGAGTCCTATCAAAATGATGGGACTCCGCATCCCTGGTATCATCGCAAATGATTAAACACAACCACAACTCTGTTATCAAAACAATACCAGGATTGCACAAGATAAAATAGCACATAGTTCATCAGTTTTCAGGGAAAGTGATCTCACGTTCATGAATAAAGTTGAAGGAGCCCTTTATCTTTGAAATGCGCAAAATCCGCTGCTGAAATTTTTCCAACAATATACCTTGCGGAGAAACATCACACCCTTCTTGTGCTTGTCAAGAATTCTTCCGTATATGTAAGCAACATTCAATTGTGACTCGTGATTGAATAATTGTGGTATTCTGGACTTTTCTCGACTGAGGTGAATGAATGAAGCGCAATTAAACATGCCTTATTGAATCCGTCGGATGGCACCGAGGACCATGAAGCACAACACCATCGCGCTGCCACTAAATCAGATCTGAGCTCCTTGGAGGTGGGTGCATTAAACTCACGAATATTGAAGGTGGCGCCAAGACACACTGGCACAACAGTCAAGAGAATTGGACCTTGATCCGAGAGAGAGAGAGATCGTGTGATGGTTCAGGAGCATTCCATTGTTACTACACCGGGACTTACAGAGCAGCGGCTAAATAAAGCTGAGAAGTGATTGGATTCTGTGCTTCTCGACTGCAGTCAAGTGATCGAAGGAGCAGCTAAGTATCGAACCAGAGCCATCAGCTTTTTCTTCGACTTCCGCAGAGCATTCGACAGCTTTGACCCGCACTTTCAAGGAGATGCTGATCACTTATCGAATTCATCCACGTCTCATCATCGAATCATGGCACCCTATCAAGCGACTGCGGCTGGTGGTTTGACAACAGACGGCATGACTGATGAGCTCTGTGTCAGTTGGGGAGCTGTACAAGGTAATGCACATGCCCAATTGCTTTTCTTGCTTCTTCTGGACTGCGTGCTATGGGTGTCGAGAGCAAGAGTTTCCTACTTCCGCGACGGATAAGAAGAAGGGTGCCGGAGCAGATGACTTCTGTACTTGGATACTCAGACGACCTGGCAACTGTCTTATCCAATCCAACGCTGCGGATTAACAGGAGATTCTCAACAACTGAAAGATAGCCTACAAGATAGTGGCCTACAAGTTAACTCAAATAAGACGGAGGTAATTTGCGTTCCAAGACTGCATGTTGAGAATCTTCTTACCACTCTTCACAACACTTGGCAGAGATTCACATACTCGGGCGGCCGAGTGCCGAGCTGTGCAGAGGTCTTATTGCACCGGAAGCGGCTGGCATAGACAGCGCTTCGAAGGCTTCGAACTTTTTTTTCTAAGGAGGACCTATCCGACGAAGCTCGTGTAAGTCTATTCAGTGTAAGAATCGAGACTGTCGTCCTGTACTCAACGCTATCTGTTAGGCAGTGACTCGCACTCTAGAGACAGAGCTGAACGGTGCACAGCCAGATCTGCTGAAGGCTTCTTTTAACGCAGAATTATACCGACGAGTCAGACTACTACCACCAAGTGAGAGGTTCGCAGGGATCAACTAGCACTCGCAGGAGATCTCATTCGCGCGGAGGAGTCGTGTCATCAGAAGGCGGTGACAAAGTCATTGAAAGACTTTTCCTCACCTCCTAGTTCATGTGATGATTGCATTGTGCCAGATCATTTGTTTCCATCATAAGCATGTGCGCTAGCAAGCGATGGGGCACACGTTCTGACGCTTTCTTCAATTATTAATTTATTTTTATTCATCTTATACAAATAAAACGCATTTGATTTGAAAAAAATAATTGAAAAAGCGAGCAATGCATGAAGTGAAAGATCAATGACAACTGTAGTTATGATCTGCCACTACAGGGTATTCTATGTATTCCGCTTTGTTTTCTAGGTGCGTCTTTGATTGGCGTAGGGATCTCTTTCCATGCTGTAACATGCATATTGCAATGTGCAGAAGATGTCGTAACATTGATTCCAGTGTCCAGTCCTTCGGCCGACGTCGATAAGAAATACTTGATTAAATGTTGCATCGAAAATGGGCTAAGCGGCAGTTATATCAAAATAAATTTACATTTGTTCTGAGAAAGCAAATTTGTCGTCCTTTGAACTGCCGTTGAATCTATGTTGCGAACTTGTTCAGAGCATGCAGTACATGTGCGCATTGCTTGATGCATGTAGTTGATGAGTATGATATGCGCATGTGTTTGTTCATATGGTGCTCTATACTTCAGGGAGAGAGAGAGAACAGAGGATCAGTAATCCTACTATTAATCCATGGATTTCTAAGGGAGGCTATTGCGCAGCCTGAATCATATACCTAGAGCTTCAGCAATAAGCTATATAAAAAAGTTACAAGACACATAATGGCATGCGACGCAGTCAAACACAAGGAGATTCTGCAGCTCTTAACTGGTAATATCGCTGCTGTCGTAGTCAAATTCCGCTCAATGCCGCATTTCCCACTGTACCATCGTAGAAAATTCATAATTTATTTATGCATACATGTGCATGTACATGCATACATCTTGTATGTATATATAATATGCTCAGTGGGCAAAATGAGACCTTATAAATGGTATATCAATACATCTTAATTTAAATAGAAATATTGCTTTTGCGTTCAGCACAAATAAAAATAGGCTTTATGGGACTTCCAAGTTTATGAGAAGAAATATATTAAGACCCCCCCCCATTTACTCTGCTCCAATTTTTCTCATCGCTAAGAGAATACTGACTACGTCAATGAATAAAGCCATCTCTACACGCCAAAGATGTCACACTTTGGAAGGTGGGAAATTTCTGCATTTTGGGGAATTAAATGTGCACGCCAAACATAATTCCTCTAGTTCACCAAACGAGCGATCACATTCATATTGATAAAAGCAGCTCTCCTAAGCAACTGTAAAAGGTAGTTCCCCTAGTACAAACTCTAGTATTTTATCATAACTCATGCTTCATAATTTCTCGAATATTTCGGCCTTTTGCGATTGTTTCTTCTATCAAACATTAAAAAAAACAAAATACCTCCGTAATACTGATAATCCTAATTTACCACTAAATCAACAGGATTCCACCAAATATTGGTGGTTACGGAATCTCCTTGCGTTTGGATGCAGTAAGTTTGCGAATAACATTCTATCGACGAAAACAGATATTAATTTTTCACTCATGAAAGTGTCTTTCAGGTTGTCGATTAATGTACCAGGTTAATCAAGTGAGGAAAACGACGCAAAGTATAGAAAAGCAAATGCGGAAATTGAAAAAAAAACTGAAAGAATAGAAGATCATTTTTTCTCGTTTGAAACAAGATCATCTCTAACATAGGCTTTCATCTATCACTTATTTTTTATTTCCACCATTGTTTACCACAGCTTTATTCTGTCTTTATCGACTCATTCAATTTCTTTCTCAATTCAAGCGAAAATATACTAAGTGAAGTATGAAATTCCAATTGGCTTTGATTTTTGCTATATGATCGACATGCTCAAATTTCTTGTACGATATTACTTAATATTCTGTTTGCAGTACTCTGATTCTCTTATGCCAGGAAATTAATTGCGTTTATAATTTGTTTAGTGAATAAAAAGCACATTGATCTTTGAATAATTTTTATATAACTGTCAGTTATCTCAGAAAACTAGAAGGATAATAATCTTCAACATAATAATAACCTTCAATATTGCGTTATTAACTTTTGAATCTTGAAATAATTCTGAAATTAGATCCCATGGCCAACGATTGTCATCAATATAGAGCTGAAAACAAACTGCTATCAAAGTATTTCAATGTCTGACTTGCAAGGGCAAGACTAAGCGCAAGACATGTGTGTTAATCATGTTGCTGTGATCAATAAATGAAAATATGTTCTACAAAGTAATCCTCATCTAGGATCACATTTTATGTTTAGGACGCCAAGTGTGGCAACTTGAGATAATTCCGCCAACTTTCACAAAAAGAAAATTTATTTCAAAGGAAATAACTAATCATGCTTAACCATACATTCATAATGCAGACCTGTGAATCAAATATTCTAATGAGTATCTTGAATTCATTCATAGATCTATCTGTAAGGTGCGATCCAGAGCACTGCGCCGTTCTGCCAGATACCGTCTAATTTTTTGCGGCATAAAAGCAAATATTTTGACATGATTTTTTAACCTACTTATTGTTTGACATTTCTAAGTATTTCATGACTTTCTGATGATTTCCTAAAGGTATTCGGATTTTGACATTTGTGCTTTGAATCGCTTTGTTTGACATTGTAATTTTGCCATTCAAGAGATAAAATTGTCATAGAATCTTTTCAAGCCATATTTTTAAAATGCATCGCGACTGATAGATCATGATCAAATAATAGAAATAATACCCACCTGAAGAGGACTTTAAACTGAAGGAACGCTAGTACCAGAAGGCTTCGTCATTGAAACCCGATTCAACTAAGTAATTATTCTTCTTATTTTAATTCACGCCTATCGTAGATATCCGACTCATCTGCTGAAGATTCTATGTATTGGTCAACTCATTTGTAGTTTTCAATCTTGCATTTCAGAATTAGATGCTTGTCTGAATTCATGTACAACTGAAATTTTCATTTCTCGCATGTAGCTCAATATATCTGTGTCAATTGTGCCATTTTCAAGTATTCCCACGAATACCTTTTTGGCTACGTTGAACATCGCTGACTTAGTAACAGCAAAAAGAAGGACGAGGACAACCCAGCTTTCCGGTGGTTGTTTAATTCAGTCGTCAAGTCACTAAATTGTCCGTTGAATAGAATTGAAATTCACTTAAATATCAATAAATTATGACTCAATATGGCAGAATATGTTTTATTCCCGTTATTAGTGTGCTACTACTGCCAATATAAAATAAAGCTTTCAATTATTTCGACATAATTACGCGAAAAATGTTTTAAGCATCTGTTTTGAATACTTTGCCTTCATCATTTATGTTTGATGAGATTGGGAATACCAATTACATTAAATGCAAAATGCTATTTTTTAAATGACTTCGATCCATAGAATTCTGATTAATATTATTTCGCGTTAGTTAAACTAGAACGGTCACAACAACATCGCAAGTGGCTAAGTCGTGACTATAGCAACGGTACACTTATGACTCATTTCTTAACCATCAACAAGCCCCAGCTGTGCCCTCTAGTAATGAAACTTAAACAAATCGAATAAATCGAATTTCTATGACTTCGATGTATTTCAGTGATCTACACGATCGCGATTATCAAGATTGGATGTAAAATTTTGAAATTGAAGCAAACTTACAGCACAAAAGGGGAAAATGCTATATGCATTGAAACCGAGGAATTGTTTGATATCGCCTGAAATAGGACTATAAAACTTGCATGTAGAAAAAGCTATGCTACAAACATCAAAGGAGATATCTAGCAAACGCCAATAAACCACTCCCAACCACCCAAAATGAGAAGAACTATAGAAATTTGGAGTTCTTCAATTACCAACATTAAATCTGCCAAAAAATCTGACATTTGACTAATAACTCGCTACATCTTCTACAAATTAATATGTGTGAACATTCTATAATACTGTTTCCCTTTAATATTGTTTCTATCGCAAACAAGTATTATAATTCAGTACTATTATCATCAATGACATCTTAAATAATTAAACGATTTATTGGCTACTCAAATTAATAGCTCAAATTGCAAAATAATGTAATGAATGACGAGAGTCACTCGGGGCATCGTGCTATTGGATTTAAATAATGCCAATGATTACAGTGAAGTTAGACGCTTCTCTTATTTTGCGTATTTGAAACTTATTTAATATTTGTTTTTGCAAAATAAAGGTCTGAGTATAGGGACTATACCATACCTTTCATGCATAATAGAGGCAAAACGGGCGGAAACTAGTTTAGTGTGTTTATATGTTTATTGAGTTGATCCATTTGCTTGTTAAGAACACACATCTACAATAAGTATTGTTGCTTTTACACAATGAACCTGACGACATTATCATTTATGAGCTACTGAGTCTATAGGGCTATGTAGATTTTTGCTATAGATTCATTTTACGGGTGACTTTTCATAACATCAGAGTCCAGAGCTGTCCCACCTTATTCTATCATCAAAAATCAGGAATCACTCTCTCGACAGAAGCTGATGGTATAACATGCACATGAAATAAAAAAATTTCCCCATGCGCACCATAGATACCGGTTATTTTACACCCTCCGAAATTAT
This sequence comes from Prostheceraeus crozeri, assembly GCA_907163375.1. NCBI lineage: Eukaryota > Metazoa > Platyhelminthes > Polycladida > Euryleptidae > Prostheceraeus > Prostheceraeus crozeri. Next base: position 157,608 of record CAJQUW010006185.1, read on the forward strand.
GCATGAATAGTGATTACTCTATCAACTCAATATGAAATAGTGCTTAATGGATGGCAGCTATAGCACATAACTGGTGCTTGATAACAAGCCTATGTCATAGTCATCAATTGCTAGGATATCATTTAGGGTTGCAAAACATGGTTAAACTCATTTTAAAAAACACTTTAAAAGCTCAATTTGAAAAAATAGTTTCAATGCACAAAAATACGATTATAAAGTCATGTTTAGATGCCAGGTTCTTGATATAACATTTAGATGGATGTTTTTAAAGCTGTTCTTATTCTTTTGACAATGCGTTCATGAAATTGATATGAAAAACCTTTTTCATTTCAAAAGAAAGAATAGCCTATCAAGAATAGATCTCTGTTTTTGAAGTTTGTCAATCATTTGTTGAAAACTCTAGCATCTTTGAGCCCAATTATGGTGTTCGATGAGTTTGAAGGACGGACTAGTTTGCTTTGTTTTCATTGACAGGGATTTTTCACATAAATGTACTGCATGTACTAAATATTTTGTGTTTTCAAATAAAGTATATGTAATTATTAATACCTGTACTACATGTACTGAATAATTTGTGAACTGCTAATAGGTATACTTGTACTTGATAATTTGTGTTCAGTACAGTGCTCAGATCAAGTCCTCATGCGGTGAATGTAGCTTTCTGAACCTAGCACTATGTTAATACAATACTACTATAGTAGAAATACATGCACAGTCACATACCTATTAATAAACTGTGTAAATGTATTTATGCACTGAAAATTATTATATGCACTGAAAACTCGGTACTGACAAGTAAGCCTCAATACTTTATGAGCTTTTAACTTTGCACAATGCTTTGCATGTAGTGTAGCCACTGCGATTGTCCTAATGCTCCTAATAATGTTCTAATTATGTATGTAAATGTACTAATATACCGTGTTTTTACAAAGCTTGTAGGTTAAAATACTCTATGTGCTGAATGATTTGCAATGCATCTGTATTTTCAAACGGTTAGACATAACGCTCTAATTTTATGTAATGTCAACATCTGGCATGTCATACTGTAATATTAAAATTTAAACCTTTTACTTATTAGGAGAACATGCTCATTAAAAGATGATGACGTGAAAATTTTCTGGTCCGCTCTCAGATAACGTTCCGAGACCCCTGCCAACCATTGACTCAGCCAAGAAGAGGGAGCTAGAACAATAGTGAAAGACCGCTGACTCGTTCAGACTGTCCCAATATGTACTCATTCTCTCTTCAAAGTCAGGTGAATGCGACACCGCGGCACCGGTGGGTCCTTCTGAACCGCATATTATCCGGAGCTGTAAATCGTTCCTGCACTCAATCGGAGCCGTGGCGGATGACAAGTGTGCCGGTGAGGCATTAATGACCGCATGTCTTCATCTGCGTTTGCATCGGCATCGCGAGAAATCTGAAGGAAGAGTGAGACACTCTGCTTTTAAACATTATTTGCCGATGTTGGAAATTAATTCATTTAAAAAAAGACAATCTATGGCCTCGCCCTTCCAAGATATCGCAGAATTTTCTGTCAAATCTAGTAGCGACTTTCATAGAAAAATGTCAGGTAAAATATCAGTTGACACACCTACTTACTCAGTAGCAATGCATACTCTATGTATGCATTATCAACTATGCATGTAACAATGTAATATCCAATTATCCTTATTATACTCGATGTCATTAAACATACTTTTGTAAACATATCAATGAATTTTGGTCAGCACTAAACATTTTTGATATTCTTATTTCCATGATATATATGTTTCTTCGGATAAAATTAATGTTTTACGTTTTATGCGTGGCCTAGGAGATGAATTCATAAAGCACTACATCTGCTATTTCATTTCCTGAAAAATTATTTCCAGACTATGCATCACACAGCTGAGTAAGAAATCTAGTGAACTTGAATACGTTTTCATCACTTGAGTACTCTCAGGCAAAATTTTAAAAAGCAGCTCTCAGAAAATTTATTGAGATGTAGAGAATTGTGACGATGTGTGCCCTTAAAGCGCAAGTAACATTGTCAAAACATTTGTTTTTTTCGGATGCAGTGCATTCTATGATAACTTGAGTAAAATGTCAATCAAGAAAAATACTGACAGTCATTGTAATGCTATATGCTAGATTAAATTGTTAACCTCATGAAGAAAGAGATAGAGACAGCGAATTTTCTGAGTATCTCATTTTGAGTTATACAGTTGACTCTTGATATAAGCGACACTTTGGGACCGGCTGTTGTCATCGCTTCTATCGAGAGATCGCTTACATCGACAGTCCATTGTATGTAGTTTGAGATATGTTTGTCGAGATGCAATGAATTTTAAAAACCATAGTCAGTTGAGAGATGCGAAATTACAGAATTACTAATATCACTGCATTTTGTATATGTGATTTTATATTATGCTTATAATATACCGCTAAAGTGTTACTCGCTGCATTGCTGCACAATGAATTTTGCCGTTTACATGCGTGTTTTAATTTCAATAGATTTTAATTGAGGTAAAGTTCACTGAAAAATAATTTCTCTGATTTCGAAAGATCCCTCATATGTTTCACCGTATATCAGAATTTCACTAAGGAAGAAGAACAAACATATCAAAAAAATGAAATTTGAAGAAGGCGAACGCAATCAGCAACAAAATCAATGAACTCATTATACAAAGCAATGTCGCTTAATTAAAATCAAGCAAACCAAATGACATGTGGATCGAAATCTGGAATATCTCGAAGAAAGAAAAGAAAGCAACAAACAAAAGAAACACTACATTTAATGTCGACAGACGAATCTCCTGATGAAATGACTCATAAGAAAGAACCATCGCGATGATGCCTACGAGTACAAATATCGAAGTCCAAGAAACCCAGATAGCCTCAACAAAATTGAATATGGCATCAACTGGCAACGACGTAACACCGTCATGGTTTCTACACCTATCCGCAGATAACATTTGCGAGGCACCTGATAAACCAATTTCTCCGTTTAAGAATCGCAATGGAAAACAGCTCAGATAAACCCAATACCAAAGGTATTAAGACCTACAAAGCCAAGTGACCATCGACCAATTTCAAATGCACCAGTGCTGTCGCGACTATGCGAAAAGATCATAGGCAGGAAGCAACCGATAGCGGAGAACAGCTTTTACTCAGACCAATTCGCCTTTCAGACCAACAGCGACACTTAGACCATATTACAATTCTGATAGAGATTGCTACGAATCTGGACTCTGGAGAGAACCGGCACAGCACAATTAGCCGCTTTATATTTCTCTAAGGCCTTCGGTACAGTAAGGGCTCTTCCACAATCTAAATAAATTGAGCTCGCCGGGTGACATTTTACAGCAGCTCTTATGGCAATTGAATCAAATGAATACGTATAGGATATCACACTCATTTCAGTAGATAAACGCTGAGAATCTGCGAGTATCATAAGCTATCTATTCTCCGAGCCGGAGGCGAGGAGAATAGATAGCTTATGATACGAGTAGATATTCAAGCAGCGTTTATCTTCGGAAATCAGTGTGATATCCTAATTTATATGACCGATATCTTAAAGGGAATAGAAATTCATAAAACTCAAGCGTTTAACACTGCAAATGTTGACAACATGAAAGACATGTTTAGTGGAACTTTCTCAAACTGTGTATTCAATGTCACGTTTGAGACGTAAGAGACAATGTGACATGACTCATCATAGTATGATGCTTATTGTTGATAAATTATTAAAATTTGTTCAATTTACTAATTTATCATAGTTTCAATATTTTACTATGGATCTATGTACCCAATAGAATAAACGATTATATTCTATCGTTAAATATCTACAATTCTACTGATATCGGTCATATAAATTCTACAAGGAAAAATTTGAAAGATAGAAATCTCCTTACATCTATTCTACTACAAATCTATGTAGGAAAGCTTCAATTCAAATAACTTTGTGATTTCACTATTCAGTGTTACATTTTGGCAATAAATATTTTGAAATTTGTTACGACGTGTTCTGACTAGTATGCGGCATCGAGTACTCGAATGAAATATGCATATCAGTGCATGTATTGCATCATGTACATGTATATTACGCAATATTAGCATGATTTTTAATGTAGTATTTATTTAAGCCTAGATGTACCTAAAAAATACACCATTTACGCATAGAACTGCTCATGCACGCGAAAGGCCATCCTGTAACATTGGCCATAGAAAGCACTGGACGACGAAGGCTTGAATACGTTTTTCGCGCGAACATTTTTTGTAAAATCGACCTCAAACAAAAAAAGGTTTTGACTCTTTACTGTTTTGCTCACTTCAAAAGTGATCTCCCTTCAATTGGTCAACATTTGACGTCGTTTTCACAAATTTGCTAATCAAGATGACTGAATGAGATGACCAGAACTTCTAACATTATTTGATGTACCTAAGTAAAGAATAATCCATGAAATAAATGCTCATTTTAATCAACGATATGCAACTTCATAGCATGGACTTATGTGAATACATCCCTCTCTGTTTGACTCAAAACTTAAAACTAAAAATTAACCTCTGTCACTTCTCATTGTTTGATTTCGATTCATGAATATTTGTAGAACATGCCGATGCTGCATCTACTATATCTAGTAAATGTGAACACTGAATAGCGTCTAATGCACAGAATTAGAAAGGTCGTGTCTTCTTCTGTTTGACTAGAATGGAAACATCGGAGCACATGTAACGCTAATGAAATGGCACAATCTGCTCACATAATACCGTAACAATCGAACAATGAGCAGCCAATTCAACATTAAACACCTCAAATTGTGCGAAGTTTCAGTGACTGCGATCAACTGGATCACACAGCAATGGGACATAGATGATGTCAAGTTCTACAGAAAAGTTTATGAAACAATTTTCGCACGCCTGACAACTGTTTTAATAATGATCGGAAGGACCAACATTATCAAAAAAACGTTCGCACAATTATCTGAATTTCTCGAATTTGAAGAAATCGTGGCGATCGGAGCATTTTGAAGAAATTCACATCAATCCGAAAGCGACGCACGACTATTTTTCCTATCTCTTGTAAGACCCAAAATATTTCCCTTTTTTGGTCCACTCAGTAAGTTCCTGCATGTTCCATCGTTTTGAATCCCTTTGCACTTCTAGTAAAGTGACGCGCTTAAACAATCAAATTCTGTGGCATGATTCGTGTGTGGCTGAAGGCGCGTTCAGTTCGAACCACATATAAAATTTCATTCATGACGAGCTTCAATTTTACATACATGAAGTATACTAGACGAGCTCAAAACAGCTCAGTCTCTCCATGAGTATCCTCATATAGCTGCTGAATTCTCCATTTCTCCATGCACTGTCTTTTTGTTTGCCTTATTGAGATTTTTAAAGGCACTCTAGTAAATGAATAATTTCATCTAAGCGACTTTTCCATTGTTATATTATGCGGAATGCTCCACTGCACCGAAATATTTATCTATCTGAATAGTGAATGCAGGTTTTCACATTCTCTGATCGGCATGATCTTCTATGTACATGCATTTACAGGGTGCTAAAGAAAAATTCAATCTAAGAATTAGGATCTGCCAATGCATGCAGGATTTCTTCAATGCATGCTCCGGAGAGATTTTGAAAAAAATATAGAACAACACCATATTTACATTTTTTGCGGCGGTTCGCAAAACACAAAACACCTCACCCTATGATATTGAATAATAAATCAAAAAAGCAGCAAGACTTCTGGCAAAATGATTTGTGGAAACTGCCATGCTATAGTTATTTTGATACGGGTCCTCGGAATCACTACTCGAGCAATACCATGCTCTCTTAAGACATAATAGAATTCATGGATGATAAAATTTCATTTTGATTTAATTACTGGCATTTATCATTTTCAGTTTAGTATATTGCTTTTACCTCATAAATTGACTGTACCAAAATGCCAATGCTAGCTTTGACCCTTTCTGCTGAAGTCTGATAACAGATGAAATCCGAGACAAGAGTAGAGAGTGTGTAGGCTACAATTTCAGCCTCAACAATAGCCAGGAGTGAATAATTGTCAAGGATAAGTCTGAACAACTGCCACTTCCTAATTTTTTTAGATAAATGATCAGAAAATCAATCCAAACTTGAATGTCGTCCAAAATGTCTCGTACGCAGTCCAGTAAAATATTTGCCTATGCAAATGCATAATTATTATACTATTGAGCATATGCATAGGCAGAATTTTTTACATTCCATTGATAGACCTTCTCCGATATTAAAAAATGCAACGCAATTCAAAATGCTTGTTGGCAAAATTAATAATTATGTTGCTGTTCGTTTCCAAAATTTTCATCATTCAGGTCTGCAGCTCAATAACTGATACAAGTAATAGTTCAGTAAAGTTCTCACTTCGCTTGCTACCCACACAATCTCGCTCAAGTCAAGTCAAAAACGAAGTTGAAACGAACGTTTTGGGAAGCTATTGTTAATTGAAAGGAAGTAGAAATCGTATTTTTCCTTTCAGATTCACACCTTAAAAAGCTGAGTTAAATCGTCTCTATTATTTCTGTGCAACTCGTCCCATCTCAACTCTTCTTTGTGACTTTCTGAGCGTAAAATTGCGAGAAGTGATATTATTTTAAACAAATCTTCCAAGTCATTGCCTATTACAATATTTTGACGAAACTTAGAAAAGAGACTTTTTTGTTTTCATCGTCATAATGCCAATGCTAGAGAGGAGAAACCGTCTTCTTGTCAAACATCTGAGAGTGGATACAGAAATTCAAATATGTCATCAATACACGTCCAGATGTATAAATTCATGAAATATTTTAATTTTTAGTCAGGTATGGATCTCTAAGTAATAGGAGCCAATTAGATAGGTAAGAAACATAATTAATGAAACTGTGGCTTAGCATTCGCTCGTGAATATTGTGCAAACAGATATTTTTGAACAGTATCTGCATCATGCCAGGAATGTTCTATGATGGATTTGATTTTCTCATAGCAATATTTCAATCTAAGTGGAAATAATGCTCATATGCTGTAGGGCTCAAAAGAAGAGTTCAAAAAATTTTCTGATAAATTCGAGTCTCAATTTTCGGTTCTCTGCATGCTTCCCGAGAAGCTTTTTGAAAAATCATAGAACAAACACCATATTTACATTTTAGCGGTTACTTCGCATAAACACCTGCACAGTCGCCTTATTGACAATCCAATATCAAATTCAAGGCACAAGAATATAAAATTGATTTGATATCATTTAATTCATGTGATTTTGAAGGTGCTACCAGCATGTTATGAATGTGGCTAATTCCTATATGATATAGCTTTCTAGATCTATATGTAGGCCTACTGGAATTCTAATCACCAAATCGATGTAGCAACGAGGAATTCATTTGCAATAATTCATCTTCTAAAAATCCGCTTCACGTCCTCGGATTTCTACATTTTCTCATCCATCTGTCTTCATAGAATTCTGTTGCAACATAGTCTAACGAGGTACGTTCCTTTTATTTGTCGCCAAAACATATTCTTTTCCCTGCCACCGCCCACGAAGCCGTAGACTAAGGGGTCATGGATTTGGCTGAGTTGTAAAAAGCTTCAGTATGTTTCACCAGACTATGGTACAAAAGCATTCTACCATGCTCCATGCCATCTATCTGATGTAAAAATGTAGATTATTTTTCCTTCAAATAGTTGCTGAAAAAATAGCATTTACGATGAGTATAGACTAAATACTGGCTGCGCTGTATGTAAATGAAATACATAAATATGATTGGCATTCATAAAGAATCACCTAACATATATTTTATTTATGCTGCATGTATATTAACATTAAATGATAGACTTTTATCATTCTTGAATACGACATGTTCGTTGAAGTTCGCGATAACGAACATTTGTGTAGGGCTTTGAAATAGCGGGATAATCTTAAGCGCATGCTTAACAAAGCATATTCAAGATCACGCTGCCCTTTACGAATCTACATGTAATATTATTTCTTCAAATAAGCTTTTCCATGCGTGCACATATTTGTTGAAAACGGTTTAAAGTTAATCTTTATTTTTATAAAGATGTATGAAACTCTAATTTTTCCAATTTCGTTACTCAGCTTGTAATTTCATTTAGGATTTGAAAGTCCTTGAAATGAAAGTCCTTTTATTGAAATGCTTTGAAGCAAAGAAACTCTCTTGTTTTTATGAATGCAGCATTTTGCGCCGTTTCTTTTCAATTGAGCAGCCTTTTTAATGAATCGACAATCTCAAAGGATGTCTTGATGTGTGAAATAGGTCACATGAAATATCGAAAACATGCTATTCGCAAGTTTGCCATGTCGTATATGAGCAGCTCGAATTCTCAGAAGCATGCCAAGCCTTCGCATCCGCCTCTCCAAGGAAGTAGGATCACAGATAAGCTTGTCTTAAATCTGCTCTCGTTATGATTTATTAGCGGCCAGGCCACCGCCGACGCGTTCTAAGCTTACAACTCGCGAAGGAGCTTCTGCCATAACCTTCAGACGGACCAACACGTGAGCAAGCTATCTCATTGCCAGGTAATCAGTCTTTGAAGCGACAAAGAGGCCATCAATGTCCGAGAAGCATCGAACGAAAAACAAAATGTCATTGCTGCATTTGCAGTAGAAGTGTCTGTGGCGAACATGGACGACGCTATTGTCACTCAAGTGTTCAATAGATGGTTTTCTACTATTTCTTGTGTAATTTCAAACTAATTACATGTAATTGTTAATGATCAGCGTTTATTCTATAAGCGCGAGGTAAAATTTTGGCAAATTTGTTGATGTTTTTCATTGATCAATATTTTAGTAATAATCTTGAATAGAGGCTATATACCCTTGAATCATTTGTTCATATTTTTAATGTAATGTATTAGTGGCCCCACCGCATTATTAAGAAGGAAAATTCCCCGTACTTAGAGGGTTAAAGTCATCAAATGCTGGGATCCACTTTCAGTTCAAAAAGACATGGCGCATTTTAAAGCATGTTTAAGAGCTCATGCCTACAGCACGGATTTCATGAAACTATAATTGAAACAAGCTTTGAAACAATGCAAAACAACACAGGTATGAAACCAAGTTAAAAGCTTAGTGTAGTTGAGCAAGTGACGGGAGATCATTTTTATGACAGAGATAGAAAAAATGTAATCAAAACTTTCCTTTTCAATTTACAGGCCGATATAATAATGCAAAAGTTAAGCGTATCGAAGACAGGCCTTCGGCGTCCAGCGCCTTCAACGGTCCATGTTCGGATGGCTTCCAAAAGCTTAGTTGTAAATGCAAATTTAGAACATTGCTTTAAAGCTATTTTTGTCCTTTTCAAATCTATTCAACTGATATGAACAACGGCCTATTATTTTGCAAAAATGAAAAAAATTTGTCCAAAGTCAATGTATGTATGAGGCTATGAGCATTAATTGCTTATATACACTACGTGTGTGTGCAACTAATGACTGTGCATTAACAAAATACGCATATAAATGCTAGTCATCAAAGCCAAAATATATAATGTATCTCTGTTTGAAAAAGCTTAAAAACATGCAAAGTTTTAAAACTTGGATTTAAAGCAGCACCCTAATCTCAATTAGTGTCACTTAGTTGCGCACGTGCAAGATAACTTAAGACTCATTACATTATTAATGCCCGCAAGGTAAAAAATCGGATTACCTGCACCTGGCTGCGCCCCAGTTAAAGTAATGCCTTCACTGACTATTATTTATTTAAGCAATTATAAGGGGAACCTGACCTCCCTCTTCAAAGCTGGAATATTTCACACGCCAAATTAGGTTAAATTTTGTTATTCTTTATTAGATTAATTGTATCACTTTGCATTCCTACATATCCTGTCTTCGCATATTTCTTTTGTCTGATCGTGTTCCTACATATACAGCATAGTAAATTGATTTACACTGAGCAAATTCTGAAATTTTGATGCTAAGTGTCATTGTCATATTTGTGTGCAAAACTATCCCAACGAATGTAGTGAAACAATCTCGCTTCATTCGATTCATTCTCTTCGTCTTGTTCCCAATTTGTGTTTTTAACTTTAAGAGAATTCTAAAGAGACCTCATTCTTAGAATAAATTAAGTACCTCCTGTTGCACATTCCAAATCCCGAGGCGTTCAGACTTCGATGTTAATGATGTGTTGAAGCGTTCTCATGAAGAGTATACACGAAGTATGCCGTAAAGTTATGTTATGATAAAAAATATTTCCCTTTCCGCCAACGACTCCAAGGAATCAATTTTCATCTCTTAATCAGCCGCGTATTTCTTCTGAATTTCTGCATATTTTCATTTAATTTATCTTATCCTTAAGAAAACTGAATGTTTCATAATTTCTATATAACAAACCAGACATCAAGCAAATTATTCGAACAATCTCAAATGAAAGGAATTTAATTACTTTCAATCAGTTTCAAGCAACGGATATTCAACATTTGATAACCTAATTTTTAATTAATAATTAAGTTTTATGTATATGTTGAAAAGTTGATTACTCACCATAACCCTCAGTAGCGCATTGAGCATTACTTTACAGTCCTTGTTCAACTTTACAGTCCTTGGTCAGCACTTTACAATCCTTGCGGTCAACACTTTACAGTCTTTGCGGTCAACACTTTTCAATTCATGGTGAACTTCCATGGTGCAAAGTATATTTACGTCAGGATTTCATTTTCTCTATGAATCATTTTCATTGAAATTACGTTGAATGTCCTTGATAAGTGCTTACATGTGGCATTTTAAACATAGGAGCATCACAATGTGCTCAATTTAATCATATCGACTTAATTTAGAATCAAAAATATCAAATTGTCAAACGATAATTATTATTAACACAATTATCAACATTATTTTGGTTTTCTGTCAGATGGCTGACAATATTCATTAAATTGACTCCATCGATCTTCCTTTCTTTTGCTATTAGATAGAGATGTCATTTCCTTCATTATCATTTATGTGGTTCTTTTCATTTTTCAGTCTCTATTTGGTTCATTAATAGAATGTGACGAAAACTGGAAACTAAGATATAACTCTGATCAAATTTAAATTCAACAAGTCTTCTTTTGCGATCTTTAGCGTCCTATACGTGCAGGATTATTATGGTGGATCCACGCGTGGAGAAAGTATCATACGTGCAGCCTATGACCATTTCTATGGGTAATACCTATTTTCTTGAGAGAAGAAATATCAACTTTTCCTCCCGCAGCTATGTTGTACAGCCCAATGATAGACAGATAGCTAGGGGAGGAAACGTTTATCTCTTCTCTAAAGAATGTAGCTTTTCATTTTGAGATTTGTAGATGTCTATTGTTCATTATAAAATTGATGGATGTAGCGCGAAATCTATGAATGAGCAAGTCAAGGGATTGTATCGATATCTTGGTAGTCCCTGGCCATGGACTCCTAGATATATAGACTGGAAACTTCAATGAAATCTATGGTAGAGTGTACATTAGTAGGTCAAAGCAATCAAAATTTGATTTTCATCTTCATCATCATCATCTTGGTTTATGCTTGTGCAGCTTTGAACTGCAAAAACCGCCAAAATAATATTGTTGAAGACGGGACATCATTCCATCGATTTCCTTTGCATGGTCAAGAACTTTTAACGAAATGGCTAGTCAAACTATCGAGAAAATATTTCATTCCCAATAAATACTCAAGGATTTGCTCAAAACGTTTCACAGAACATGACTTCATAACTGAATCATCCGACTCGAATAAAAGATGAAAAAGAACTGAAACTTTATTACAAAGAAAGAGGTTGCAGAAAGACAGTATACCAGCAATCATATTTAATATATAAACTTACCATCATATTTTTCAAACACACTTAACCGAAGAATTGATCCTCCAACTTCGAAGCATCGCAAAGATGATGACATGTCTCGCGAGCAATCACGCATGATTCAGTTTGATAAAGAAGAAAAAATTCATAGTATCGAGGAATTACATGAAAAGTTTGGAAAATGTTGTACTATTCCAATAGGTTTCTCAGCTATCAGAATTGGTGATGCTATTGAAATGATTCTGTCTGTTTTGATAGATGCAAATGAGCAGCTTCCACAGTTATTGGCTTCTGTGAAAATTCAACAAGATATGAGCTTCTCTGTATTTGTTAGAAACAGATTAATTAGTGGTGCTGACTATCGACATTTGATGAGGAGTGAAAAGATCGAGAATCTAACTGACCTTACCAATTTACTTGCATTTGGGAAATCAATCTTTGTCGACAACAATTAATCTGAAAGAGGTCTGCCAGAATATGTTCAAGAAATTACAACTTTATTAATGAAGTTTAGAGAATCAAATGAAGAGATGAGTACATAAATGTGATTTCTTCAAGACTTTTGCAAGAGCCGCCGATGAGTTCACAGATCAAGTAGCTACTGATGACGAGAATGGATCTTCCAGACCATTCTTCCCAATTCTGAACCGTGGTGGATTTGCCAGACCATCAAAGAATACTTTTGATATTTTTGCAGTTTCTTTTGCGACATTTGCTAAAGTTAGGCAAAGTGTTGAAGCAAAGACAGTATATCTGTCTTGTTTAAAACATTCTGATGTTCTTTGTGAAATCATTCACTATGTTTTAAGCTGACATTTGGTTGTCACTCATTGTAAAAGAGGGCACAATATACAAAGAAGCATTGTCACAACTTTGTGAAAGAGTCATCTGAAGTGACTCGTGAACGGAATAAAAAACTTACAAAATACTGAAATACATAGTGCTATCTCATTAAAATAATTCTAATATTATACATGTTCTGATAACTTCAAAAGACGCATCATATTAGATTTTATAAAATAAAAGCAAATATTTCATTATACCTACTGTTGTGCACTCATGAAAAGAGTTTCCTGTCCAGATAGTTTAAGATATCTAGGAGTCCATGCCCTGGCTAATCACAACTTGTCTATAGAGTTCTATGATTTGTCCTTTATAGGACTTTGGATTGGAAACGTTAACTGCGGGAGGGAAAGTTAACTTTCTGATCCCGTGGGACTGAAAAGTTGATTTTTCCTCCCGGCAGTTTACATGGAAGAGATATCTTTTCACTCCCACACAAAATGAAAAAGTGTTTTGCATTTCTAAGTATGCCCATCGACTTCTTAAGGTCATGGCATGGCCGACAAATAGGACTCTAAGATATCTAACATCTTTCAGATGGAGATGACTGCATAGAAATAGATTATCTTCAGTCGACTAAAAAATCCTTTTCAATACTCTGAGCCATATCAATGTCTCGATCGCTGCGCTTTCTCGACAACGATATCGCTCCTCGTACTGAAAAGTTGACTTTTTAATCTTCGTGAAAATAATTGCATCACAGAAATTTTTTGAAATAGGCAATGTGCACGTTTCTAAGTAAATTTGAAGGAACATTTTAGTTTCATCTTGACTTCCCAATTCCTTGCCATTCATATCCAGTGCCAAGCACGATATTTTAGTATATATCAGCTGTTTCAATGTTATGTTGCTTTCATTCGATCTGTTATACTTTATGCATATCCGTCTTTTTGCAATTTACCCAAGCATCTTCTGAACAAATTGTTAAGTATGGAACGTCGCCTTCATCGTATCATGGATATTCCATTTTCCCATTCCAACTCACTTGATACGATTGGTAATCGAACTTGTAAAAAATTATTGTATGATATTGTTCAAAACGCGAACCATCCCCTTCGTGAGATGTTTCTGGTCAAACCAACTGGTCGCACAACTCGAAATTGTCTTCCTTTTCGCCGTCCGCTTTCAATAACTAAGCGTTTTAGCATGTCGTTCCGGTCTCGATCCGGTGCCATTGTATTGTATTTTCTTCTGATCTTTTATATAGTGTAATGTGCTCACCGGATTGTATAATTGTGAGACAACAATAAAAAGATTCATCATCATCATATCATGCCCAGAATTTTCTCTGCTTGAAAGCATTAGAGCCTACATGTTGACTGCTGATAGCAAAAACATGACATATATTCCATTAAAGAATAGGGCCCTATAACTGACAGTTTCATTTTATTAATTCCTGAATCCCCCCCCCGAAGTCTGCAAGATTATTTCCTAAAAATTACTTTTGCTCTTGAATCTGAGTAACAGTAATATATAATCTGAGTAACAGTAAATATAGACGCGACCTGAGGTCATTGAATGCGACTACATTTTGAACATTAAGATAGTGCTCAAGATCGACAAGAGGCCTAATCAATTTCTTCTGAAATTATGTAACACAATCAAAGCAATGTCGTCTTTTTTATTGAGAATCATGTACTGACTAGTATGAGGGGAATACCTCATATAGCTCTATTTTGTATAGAAATATGATATATTCGATTTGTGAAACATTCGTCAAGCTTCATTTGAGTGAGAATGAAGTGGGAATTTTATAATATTTCTCCTAGTATGATGATAGGCTGGTAGTACCTAAGGTAATCTAGTTATCATACAAGAGGCACACTATACATTTTTATAGTCAGAGAAAGTGATTAATTTCGCACTAACTTAACAGAATATTGCTTCAAAATTGATTTTATAAGCACAGTTTAACGTAGATGTTCATAACTAAAAAAAAGGTTTACGTTTTCTAACTAGGGATGTAAAACTATTCTGATATCATTTGATTGTTTACCTGAAACTTTGCTGATCGATAAGCTATCATGAAAAACAGAACATTTTTGCATTTTTTCTATGTCACAAGACTGAACATATTAGTCATTTGCGTCAGCTGTGAAACAATAAAAAAAGACTTCATACTTCTGATTGCGTCCTCCAAAAGCAATAATACAGGGTGTTTCATAATTACCTGCCAAATTTAGTGACATTTTTTAAAATCGAACTAATATAACGCTTAAGCTCAGTAGTTAATGATAAAACAACACATTCTATAGCAAAACATATAATTACATATGCTCAAAATGACAACCGTCAGCATTTACACATTTCTGAAAGCGATCACTAACTGAATTGCAAACTTTTCTTGCTAGTGCATTTGGTATGTTACTTGCTTCCTCGAGTGTTATCTCGCAAAGCAGTTATCGTGGACAGTCTAGTGCCATAAACCTTTTCTCTAAGGTAACCTCAGAAGAAGAAATCCATCGCGGTTAAGGCGGGAGATTGAGGTGGCCAATCAATTGACCAGGAAGATCAAACCCCTTTTCTCTAAGGTAACCTCAGAAGAAGAAATCCACCGCGGTTAAGGCGGGAGATCGAGGTGACCAATTAATTGACCAGGACGCTCAGTTGTCCAGAAGGCTCATGACATCCCGCTGACAATGAACGGGAGTACCATCTTGCTGCCAAAAGCCAGTGTTAAGATTCGCGGCAACAATGGTAAAACATCTTGTAAGTGTCAGGTATGACTGTCCGGTGACAGTCCCCTTCAGGGAAAAATAAAGGGCCAATAACACCATTCGAACAGATTCCTGCCCACACCATGTCTCCTTGAACTTTCATTTCATGTTCATACATGTGATGCTGATTTTCCGTGTGCCGATAGTGGCAGTTGTGTCTGTTGATCTTACCATTTGCTCCTTCTATCCAAATTATGGAATCCAGAAAGTTGGGATCATCACGACACTGGCTATTGAAAAGTTCACAAAGCTGTAGTCTTCGATCCATATCATCTTTCATTAATTCAGCGCTCATTCTACGAAGTGACTTAATGCTTGGACTTGCAGTACTTGCAGTTGCAAGATCTTGCTTGGTTCTCCTATGTCGACACTGACACAGGTCTTCCCGCACCAGCATGTCCAACGGATTCGGTAGCTTCGAATTTCGCGCTGATGGATTTTGTGCGAGGATGAGTTGGCCTTGTTGCAAAGATTCACTGAAGTCTCATTGAGTTTTACTGATGTTACCACCTGCTGCATAGTAGAGCTGAACAACAATGATGCGCTCATTTATGCTCACGTGATGATCTCTTCGAGATCGGTCAGACATTTCTGATGCGACAGCATTGAACCAGAACTGATATTAGCATGAATTGTAAGTGTTGATCACAAGTCATAAACTAATCGATCGTTCATGGAACAAAGCAATGATTTTTCATTAGTCATTACATCTCTCACCAACTGACGGTTATATTTCATCAATCACTGCATTCAGTGAAACAAATAACAGCGTCATAAGTTGGAAATTCCTCTTACACCGATATTAGTCAGGTAAATATGAAACACCTTGTAGTTGCTAGATTTAGACTGATTGAGTTATTTCAGAGAACATTATTTTTATCGATTTTCAAATCAGATTTGGCCAATTTATCTGATAATAATCCAATATGTAATTGGCTACGAATCATTACAAGCAATGAAGGAAGTATGATAATAGATGCACACAATGCAGTTTACTCAAATATCATTTTAAACGGACACGATAGTAGAAGCACATGGTGCTGGCGAAAAAATCAATTGTTACCACACCTTAGCATATCGCAATTATGGGATTCACAACTAATACTCGATAAAAAATCATTTTTAAGGATTACAAAGGTCGATTAACTAATTATCAAAGGAAATAATGGATATTCCTGATGAAAAATATCCATTCTCGGTTGAATTATTTGGAGTTACGTCTGTTTGAGGACAACATAAAATTATATCTAATCTCAAACAACATAACAAATAAAGTCCATTTGATTTCTGTCTTCATCACGAAACTGTATTCTTTAGATTGTATCGTGAAGACAGAAATTAATTGGAATTCATTTGTTATAAAATAAATATCATGTAATTTGTCATTCCCCTATATTTGAATTATTTACAATGAGCCAATGCATTTTTCACATACATATCTGAATATTTAAATTAAAATCTTAAGACGAAGGATTGCAACAATCGCATCATGAAAATTGACCAAGGTTCCTTTTTCCCTTTGATATTTTCATGTACAGGTGGGATGGAAACAGAAGCAAAGAATTTCAAGAAAAGAATGACATCGAAGATCAGCGCAAAGAAAGGGGAGAAGTATAGCCAAGTGATAAGATTCATAAGACAAGATTGAGATTTGACATTCTAAGAACATGTGTCATCCCACTGAGAGTGGAGAGAGGTGGAAGCAGAAATGAAGAGTTACGAACAATTCATGATTTGGATTTTGACTACCAAACATTTAATTTTCAATGAGACAGTCATTTATAGCGCTCTATTTATATTTTAATCGGAAAACTTTAAGGTAGATGATGAAAAAGTGATAGGTAGCCTATCGTTCTGTATTATGTACTCGTACATGTAATTGTTTGATTTCCAAATATTTTTTAAAGAAGTCACATCTGAATGTTGATATCGATATTATATTGAAATTGAGATCATTAAACCACAACTTAGAAGTTGTCACTGTCATTTATGGAAATCGATTGATGTATGACGAACGTCAATGTGAATTATGCAATGATTCACGGCAGAAAATCTGTTTCATTTTATTTATGATTAAATGTTCAAAATATCAGAGACTACGACAGGAATTGGCACTGGCATGATGCTACTGCGAAAGTACAACCGAGTTATACAACTTAATGAATACGAAAACTCCTAAAGATCTTACTTAAGTGCATTGCGAAACTCTCTCAAGAAACTAGATATTAGGGAAAATCTGCTAAAGTGAGTACAGGATCACAATTTTGTGTTATTCTTGAAATTAATGTCACGCTTAAAGATTATTTTGTACAATGCATCATCAAGTCTGATTCATTTCTTGGTTGCTCCTGTCTATGTTTCCAAGATCTTCCTAATAAATGTTTATTGACTTATTGTGTGACTAGAAAAATAGCATTATGTGCAATTGCATGCTATCAATGAAAAACATTGATAAAAATCCTTTTCAATTGAAGGCCCCGATATTCTTAGTTACTCTAGTTATTCCCATGCAATTGATTAGCAAAGGTAGCTTCATACCTTTATTTAAGTAAGCTTAGTATGATAGGAACTTTTGACACAGTAAACTTCCAATTAAATTGTTATCACAGAACATGTGCTCTAATTTACACATCAAAGTAACTATTGGAATTACCGATTCATTTTATTGGCTGTTCAATTGAAAAGGAAAAATGTAAAATGTTGGAATCGAAAAAGAATGATTTTGCTGGCAAAATATTTTGGATCTAAGTCCGAAGTAATAAGAATATTTTGTTGAAATATATAGATGCGTTTTAGTGAGCAGGTTGATCTCATTAAAAATCATTGTGGAAACAAAAAGTTAGATATTTTCGTATTTATGGAATGACGCACCGCTGCCACCGATTGACTTACGCTGAAAGCGCCACCACCGAGTAAAATGAAGTCAGACCAAATAAGCCATTCTTTCTCATGTAATTTTCGACGGCGAGAATAAGGTCCACGCCGACAGACGATGCCATGTTGTTGTTCTTTTGGTCAAGATATACCATAAAAATCGGCCCTCTATCTAGCTCATGTAAATCGGTGCTATTATGCAAATAAAGTCGTTAATGTCACCCTTGAAAAACGATCTTTGATCAGGAAAATATGAACTTAAAGATTTTTCACTTACTAGTTTGAAATTTGTTTCGATTGCAAGATAATTAGCAAGAATGAAGTCTCCGAATTAAGCAAGAATGTGATGTGACAAAACTGCTTTATTACAAAGGGCAGTCACAAATTCAGTAATGAAGATGTCTTCAATTAGTGAGGGCCTCATCCCACTTCCAAAAATTGCTGTTCTCCTATGATTGCCTTTCCTTGCCCCTTCATCTACCCAACTCTTCCTCTTGCCTTCGCTTGTACCGTCTGTAATGTAACTTTGCTCTCAAGAAAGTCTCAATTCAGTAATTAAGAACACTGCAACAAGCGGTGAAGGAGTTTTTGAAATTAGTGCAGCAAACTGATGAAGAGATGGTTCTGAGTATATGAGAGAGAAGGAATGGTAGACTGAGTGTTTACTATTTGATGTTGATCAACTATCAAGAGAGAGAGCAAGAATCGACAGTATTAGAAGATCAAAGGAGAATAAATTGAAAGGAAAAGCGGATTCTATGAAAATGGATAACTTTCTTTAATCTTCTTCAGTGTACGAATGCATTTTACTGGTGCAAATCTAGCGATATTAGAATATTTAAATCGCAGAAAAGTTTTATCATTTTCCAATAAAAATTCTATTTAACACTTGCTAACTATAGAAGAAGCAATGGCAGCAATCATGATCACAGAAACGATCAAGGGCCAGTTTCATGTTTTCTTTAATGTCTGATGAAGCTCTTTCATGTAATTTCATATAACATACAAATACAGGAATAGGCTATGAATGTTTTACTATAAAATCATGAATTCGAATGCAATTCCACAATGATAGATTAATCAAATGTGATTGACCTGTCGATGGATCATCTGACATAATGAAAATATTTCTTGTTTCGATCAATTATTTGATTTATAGGAATTTAAGATTAATGATTTTTTGCTCACAAATTGGGGCACTTCATAGCTATAGGTGGCGTACTCATTAGGGACTCGGGTCAGAGCACTTAGCGGAGGTTGCATTATTAATGGCAACACATCATACAGCTTCCGCCTAAGAAGAAAAGTTTTAATATCTCTTTCCATAGACAACCTGGAACACGTACTTTTGTATTTGTATTTTAAATGTATTTAAATGCATTTTTAAGTATTATTTATTTCTGTTTGTATTTCGAACTTTCTAGAGTGAGTTTATGCATTGATGCATGTTCTCACTCGCAATTCATCATTTTGAAAGAAAGAGTAGTATAAGGTATTTCCGATATAGAAATACATATGTGCGTCTAACAGCACTTTAATAGTCTTTGCCCAAATATAAAACCCATCTCTAATATTAATGCATGAAATAGTAGGTACTTTCGCCTTTAGAAGAGAGTGCTGTTACTAAGCCTCAATGGCTACTTTGTAATATAAAAATTTATCGAAAAGGATGTTTTGTGCCAAAAGTGCATCAGCTATTCTTCCAGCATTTTGTCATGTCTTGTCATAATTGTGTCTGGGATCTAAAGAGCCTCTATGATAATTGGCTAAAACTTGCCGGCTTATTGATGAATCTAATAGATAACTCAATGACGCACAAGTCGTCGTGGTTAAAGGGTGAAAATGTAAAAATTGTATGCTTCATAAGATACACTCTTTGTACTTTCGCGGTCTGTGATATCACGTTCTTGAAAAAAACGAGTATCAACATGTTGTAATTCATTCTGCATGCAGTCGAATCGGCTTCAATTTAATTGTCTTGTTGAAGGTATATCCATATTACATGCAATTTGTCGACATCATTAGCAATAGTCTATTATCTATCGCTTTAATATCAGGAACGATTTTTGAAACGTGCAATTTAGATGCGTTAGACAAACAAATTACAAAGTAATTAGTTGTTTTGACTTCTATACATATGTACTCGACAGTGATGGATGATTGAGAATTAGTAGAAAATTACAATGTGATCAACTTTTGCAGTAGAAACTGACTTGTACCTAGATGATGAGCTTAAGATTTCTGTTGCTTCCGTGGATTTGCACTAGCAAATGGGGTATTTTGTTATCTAGTTTGTGATGATCTATAAGTTATGTCAGTTGTAGTTCGAACGTTGTTTCAGACTGTAGAGATTGCTGACTCAATAATTAAGTCGCTCACATGGAGCTCTACCAATGCCGCGATGTAAGCGGGAAATTTTTCTACATGGTCCATTTCATAATTATTTAGGGGGCTCTTTATTTTTGCTTTCTGAAAAGACAAATAATTTGGAAATGAACGGCCTTTATAAGTCATTTCGCGAATTAACTAGTTATTTCGAAAACTAACGGATCTCGCGCTTCAACTGCAACAAGTTGACTGGTCAGTGCCAAAAACGAAATGGAGGTTCGATAAGAGCAAATGCGGTGTATTACAACAAAAAAGTTGACATTCAAAATATCATCGATTAGTGCATGGAGGAGCTTTTAATCGAAAATCATGAACAAGTATTTATCTGTAGTCAGTCTTTCTTCTTTTGTACTACATTCGTTCAGGAATAGATACAACCTTAACTTACTTTCATTAAACATGTACCGGTATATATATTTGCTCATACTGTATTTACATTTTCCGCTTCTCTTCCATTCTAGAGACGACTAGCTTCACACTCTTATAACCCGACAATTTACTCAGGGGAAATGAGATAAATATTCTTGCTAATGTCTTCACATTTCCCAACTGTGCTCCCAAAAAGGTCGCCACATACAACAGAAACGCATTCGGAAACACAAGGAAGGTCTTCCCTAAACGTTTCACCATTCAGAAAATTCAACTTAGTACTCGACTTCTCCCATCCAACATTCCTCTTTTATAGATGCTCCCGGCACGAGGAAAAACAGTATTGTGCTCAAGTCATTTATTTAGCAAGCGTCTGTAAGACAATAGCTGGAATAAATGTACAAATGTATTTAAAACTAAAATAATTAAATAATTGATTGAGTCAAGCAATTTGAATTTCACTAAATTTTCTATTAACTTGGCATCATATGCTATAGGCACCAGCAGGAACAAGTGGTTGTCGAAAATACACATTTTCTGATGATGTTTAACAAATTTTCAATGTAGCGACTATCTAATATTATAAGTCTTGAAATAGATCATGAAGTTATTTGAAAGCTTTGAATGATAAATTAACTAATCATTCCTATTACATTAAGGCATGGATGAAAATCCGCTTATAGAAGCATAATAACTAAGAATAGTGCATGCCGGTAGACCAATGACGTGATGTCATGGTTATTTCATGGGACGTCAGTCTTACTTCTGAGGAAATGTTCTTCTGCTATCTCGTCTATACCGGGAGCATACTGCCTCAACAAAAATTGCAGTGGCTATAAGCGTCGATGATTCGGGTAATCGTCAAAATATAAAAATTCAAAAAATTTCTATATCATCTCCATCATATCAAGGAAAACGTGTCAGGAAATCGAACTTCAAACTTGTCAATGCCGATGGGGAGGCGACTTTTTGCCGCATTTTGTTATAATCCTTTTACGACTTCATAAGCGATTTACTTATGATCTATTTCAGAGTTGAAGGTTACTTCAAGGGTTTGAATATCGTCACTATTTGCAAAAATTTCCACATTTGCTTTCATTGAAACACACGCAGAAAGTACTATCTCCTAAAGTTCAGAAAGCATTAAATCACATCATGATCTTACCATAGATATCGAAGACAATGTTGAAAATTTCAATGTCATTTAAGAATTGCCAGTTGGTGGCTTTTTAGCAGTTATGAACTCAAAGCATGTTCAAAACGAGAAGATATAAATCGAGAAAAAAGAAAATCTTTATAATTCAATTCGAAGATCCTTTGACTTGTAAAACATCCTTTCACAGACAATTTGAAGAAATCATCCATATTTCATATAGGTAAAAAGTCGACTTCTTAGTAAGTTCCTTGTAGTATGCCATAGTCAACCGTTTTGACATCGGCTATTAAACACGCCATTTTTAGTCAAAACATTGAATTGCAATTTATGGTCACGCACGAAAATGAGAGAATTAGATTGAATAAATGACACCATTGGCGATCTCATTCACAAACTCAGTCATGCACGATTATCATGTGAACAGTGTTCCTACTATACTTCGCAATGTATATCTTTGGCATGCATGCAGAAGTTCATGACTTAAAGTAAAGGCCGAATCAGCCCATCGGAATCTTGATGCTCTATAGAGTACAGTGTGGACAAGGCTACAAGGCTAAGCGTCACTTCTTTTTAATTTAAAGGCCGCATCACATCCTACGTGTTGCGTGTTCAAAGTCATAGATATATTGTCAATAACTATATTCATATCTATGATGAAATTAGAAATTATCTATTACAAATGTACTCCTAGGTTATTCTTCTATGATAACTCCTGTGTTAATGGTTTGCCTCAAGCCGCTAGCCTCATGATTGATGACTATCTGTGCTAATCATTGTAAGAGGATCCCTTTACTTCACTTCACTGAGATAAATGTAAAAATATATATAATATACTTCACACTTGCAATTACAGTATTTTTGACCTTTTCCAGCACTCCGATGGTTCGCTTGGCATACAGGAATCTCATAATATACTTTAGCTCATATAAATCGCTTTTATATCAATTTTAGCAACTTTTTTATGTTCATTCTGTCAAGGAAACAAAACACTGATTGCATGGTGAAGAAGCTTAAACCAGGTGAAAAGATAGGGCAAGCTGATGTTTGCAAATCTCCATAATTACAGACCGTCTCATAAATAATTGCAAAACGTAGTTAACCCATTTTCAAATGTAGTTTCCGTGTTAAAGTCATGGTTCGATTTGAATAAACGACATGCCATGGCATTTGAAATCGTATGTTCCATACATTATTTTGACATTATATTTTACTTTCTTAAGTGATCAATAAAGGTCAGTGGACTCTATGAAAGAAAATTGAGTGTTTTCTTTGATGCAGGATTTTAACATGAAGACGACAGTTTTTTTAATGAAAATTGACAGACAGTGGGAACTACCCATCAGCTTTTTCATGATACAAAGATTTCAAGATTCGTCGAGTGTACAAAAATATAGTACTGATATGCTTATACGAAAAATGTTGCTGAAAAATATCTTTGGCACCTTGGGTTTTGGGTCGACCTTGGGTAAGTCATACAAAACTTGGATTTTCTGTACAAAACATGCGTTTTCTATTAGCGCTGAATATATGCAGATCAAGTTACAAAAATTAGTATTTTGATTTGAATCTTAGGAGAGCTACACGATAAGTGCATAAAGTTCTGATATTTTATCAAATTTCCACTGGATTCACAGAATATTTCAAAAATGAGATACTTGTGATTATTAGCTATTTCATTCTGGGCTTAACAATACCGCGCATTGAAAGATCATACATATTGTATCTACTGTAAGCTTAGATGTATTTTGTTGCATTTGTGCATATTGAATTTTTATGTATTCCGTATATTTTATATCTTCGCAATTATCTTCGCTCCCTTAACTTTCGGCAATAGCCGACATTTACCCAAAAATAAATTCATTCAGTTTTCGTATTCTAAATATGTTTAACCATGCACTTGCTGCGCAGCTATAATATTTATCAAGTTTGTTTATATTTCTGAATGATAAAATGAAAACAATTGATTTGCTATGAGCAATGTGTAATTCAATCATAATTAAATCAAAGATCTTCAATTAGTCAGTATATCAGTGTAGGTTAAATTAAAAGAAAACTTTGTGACATAATACATGTACTTAGGCTAATAATTACAATTATTGCAGTAATAAATCGTTTCCCACTAATGCCACACTTCTCATTGGCCCAATAGGAGTTTTGGCCTATAGAAGAATCTTTATGTCAGCACAAAATACAAAGAATGAAATTCGTTAACTTGATTTCATTCATTTATTTAAACTTGGACTTTGGTTTTAAGCTTTGACCCCAAGTTTTGGCCCAAAACTTGTATTGGGCATACCCAATACAAGTTTTTGTCCAACCTTGTCTGACACGACTTTTTATTGATGAAGATGCTCAATTTCAATTAACCATATACGATGTAAAATGATGTGCTTATTATTTTAAATTGGCAAACGCTCAGAACGCGTAGAACGATTAGAACGCTTAGGTTGAGTCTGGTCAGTTGTGGTCAGCCGACTCAAAAGTATGAACTTTTACCTTGTGATTGTTGATTCACATGTACATGAAATTACAATTGATGTACGCAATTACATAAATTGCAGACTCACATTTTTCCTATCTTCGGCATTTTTAGACTGCCGAGTATTAAGAAGTTAGAGTCATCATGAAGCAATAGTTCAAATCGGTTTTGAATGCGAGGCGTCCCTGTCTTCCGTGTGAGAAGACTCCAAAATAAAGAATATTACAGCCTAATATGACAAATAATTCAATAAAGTCAGGCAAATATGCTTCCTATTTCGTTTCTGATCATAAAAATATACCCACACGAACATCACCGCTTTACAACTGGCTTGTCCGCTTTGGTTGTGAACTGAATATAGGCACGGTCTACTATATCAACTCAATATCACGAAACAGTTACCAGGTAAGAAACACTGACTTTCCTAATATAAGAGAATGAATTCTATACACATCGGTTCTGACAAAAGGAAATTATCCTTACCTTGCAATGCCCTACTGCACAGGAAAGAAAGTTTCAATTGTGCTCACTTCATCCCGTGCCTTTCTTTTATTTTCCTTGCTCGCATTCCATCGAGTTAGTATCCCGTCCCTTTTTAATACTTAAAAACTCTTCAATGACAATTACTTTTCAAGATAAACACAGGTTCTCATTAGGAACCGAGGGAAAAAGACTAATTATGTGAAAAATCGACTGAAAATAAGTATCTGCAGGGCACATGCATCTGTGTATAGGTATGGTATAATATCAGTACATGGTTATTCAAATAATGAGTCTAGCTATTCAATTATGTAATAATACCATGAGGCTCATGTCAAAGCTGTTCTAAACTAAATCTAGGTTATCGAGCAGTCACATAAAGTGTGATTCTTTGTTCCTTAGAACAGCAAAAATTCAAATTTCATGTAACTGCTCGAACGCACAAATTAATCACAATAACATATGCATGTACTAGCGCGAAGTGCAATTATGTAATTATGCAACCGCATATTTTAATGTCATTGTACCTGGATCTTTTTACATTCCTGCTGTCCTCCACCCTTCTTGGGAAAAATTTTATTTCATTAATAGAAGAGGCATTCAAAAGCAGTAAAAAAGGCTTTTTGACATCCGTGACGACTGATGTTGAGCCGGCCCAACCACGGAGCGAGCCTGGCCTGTTTCTATTTCTGAACATGCCTTTATATTAAGAAGTACAGAATGCCTTCGGTGTTGAATCCCCATGCTGCCGAATGAAGCTAGCGGAGACGTAGATCATGTATGATTGTGAAGTATGCTGGTGGTTAGGGCAACTCAATCAAATAGTAAGTGCCCAATTTAGCAAGTAGAGTGTTCTTTGTGAAGTAGAGTATTCTTCTAAGAATCAATTGGTTGATGGATAATCTAATGTTTGTTGAATAGTGGTGAAATCACAGAATTCGACTGGTCATCTCTTCTTTTATTTGACTAGAAAGGAAACATTGGAACATGTAGCGCTAATGAAATGGCACACAATCTGCTGACATAATGCCATAGCAATCGAACAATGAGCAGCCAGTTCAACATTAAACACGCCAAATTGTGCAAAATTTCAGTGCCTGTTATCAACCGGATCACACAGCAAAGAGACAATGTCAAGCTCTACAGAGAAGTTTGTGAACGTTTTTTCGTGCACCTGCTAGCTTTCTTAATAATTATCGGAAAGACCAATGTTATCGAGAAAACTTTTGCGCAATGATCTGAATTCTTCAAATCTGAAGGAATCGTGGCGATCGGAGTATTTTGAAGAAATTCACAACGATCCGCAAGCGGCGCACAATCATTTTCCCTATCTCTGTAAGCTATTAAAAATTTCATTTTTCCCACTTAGTAAGTTCTTGCATGTGCCATCGTTTTGAATCAACTTGCACTTCTAGCAAAGTAATACGCTAATACAATCTAATTCTGTGGGTGAAATACAGGATGATGCAGCTCACAGCAGTTTCAATCAGTGATGGGCGCAGTTAATCGATTCCGTTCGATTAATCGTGCGACGGAATCAATCACGCGATTACTGAATGACCAGGAATCGCGCGAATTTTTGCACTATGATTTCTTAATGAAATTCACTTGATGAGGAAGAAGTAAGGTTGTTTTCCTATTTACTCTTTTTCAACATTTGAAAAAATTGCACTGAAAGTAAATCTTGCATCTTGTTGCAAGGGAGCTGGTATATCGGACAATGCAACTATGGGATAAGACAAGTCAAAGTCGTATAAATAATTAATAATGTCTAGGAGTTGTCGTGTGACGCGATTTTCATTTCCACACTACAGTTCATCTCTACGGGAATCCTGTGGGTATTTCTACACTACGCAGGAATGCATTATTTTATACAAAAAGTTGGAAATGGACAACATCCAGTAATAAAGCCCAGAAATCAACAAGCAATTTGCACAATATACTGTGGGAGGTTGGGCGGGTAAAGCGATTTTTACATCTATAATATGGTGCCATCTTTATTACCGCCATTATTTTTCTATGTGCTCTTTTATGCATTTCCAAGCACTGTTTACATTTATGATAGCTTTTGCACTTTAATTTTGTATTTTAGCTTTGCCTACTTTATGCTCTTCTTTTCATGGCTCACGATTAACGCGTATGCCGAAATATTGTACATATATATTGACTTGGATTATCTTCTGTCAATAAACTTTCATTGGTGTTCGTCAATTTTTTTATTCATACATAACTCACAACACTGGCGCACAATCCAAATACCATTTTACATATTCGTGCAGTAGTCTATAGGCTGCACGATTTACATGAATACATGTTGTCAAGTTTAAGTAGATACCTATGATATCACATCTCCGCTTTGAAAGAATGTGAATTTTAAATATCAATGCCTAATTTTCTTTTCATATGCACACTATCAGCTTAACTCAGCAACAATTACATTCTCATACCTAAACTGCAGACATGAGGATTTGCTGATATTTTGTCAACGGTATTGATCTAATTACTTGATAAATTGATAAATGTCTATTACAAGATTATTGGAAGATGCAATAAATGCCTGCAGCTATGCTCGATAAAATAATAAAGACCAAAATAATAATTAAATAAGAATGCATGTAGGTATATTAGTAGATACTTCATAGCATGCTTGTGCTGCTTCATAGTAGGCCTAGATTTAAATTTATAAATTACTTGAATTTCTAGTAATAGACTCTCAAGACTTTTTATGTCCTGTTTGCAACTTCTCGTGTGTTCTAATTGACAATTATGCTGTATTCCCAAACATTTACAAATAGAGTGTCAAGCTAAACAGGGTAGCAAAACATTTAATGTCTAATTAGACGCATGACTCCATGTTAATGGAAATTTTTCAAATTCATAATGAATCTATAGTGATCTAGAAATAAGAAGCAATGCCCGCTAGCTGTAAACTTCTAAATGAATTTGAGAAATTTTCAAAGTAATAATTGCGCGAATTTCGATTTATCGTGCCCTAAGTTGCACCCGCCATTGTTTTCAATTCTTTTAATTACGGTTTACATCTTAATTTCGGCCAAAGTGTGTTTATTTGGCAAAATCTGATGCGAACTCTCAATGACTTTGATTATTGTAGGATGATGTATGCTTGCGAAAAACCAAGGTCTTTCGCTTACTCTAAACAGATAAACACAAAAGACACAAGTCACTAATTTCAGAAACGAATTATCAATAATATTCTTTGTCTATAAAAAAAAGAACAACTCTGACAACTTAGCCGCCAAGTCTATCCAATTGTCAAGAGATGTTCTTTTAGATCTCAATATCCCTTACTGCATCAAACAAACGCCGTTTTCATTTGACTTTTATTCATAAACAAAAATGCACCAACTTCGAGAAGAGATTTATGATTCGCGTGAAAATGAATATTTGATCTGTTACAAAGACTAAACTTCTAATGATCTAGCTGAGTGCTTGTGTAAAGAGTAAAGGCAAAATAGTCGAAATTCGAAGATTTATTCAATTTCGGTTCTATTGATTAGTAAGTGCCAAGAAACCTATTATATGCTAAATCAGGCATTTATAGTACTACATTTATATTAGAATATCAAATCTCGAAATTTAATAATTCATTTACGAGAAAGGGAAATCTGTATCGGCAGAAGGTCTCAACTACAACTCTGCAGATGCATGCATTTACTGTTATAAACAAATTTGCGTATTTCTTAGATTAAATTTGTCAATAGATAAAACAACGTAATGCATTCTACAATCTACTAAAAATTGCTCATCTGATGTCAGCTATATTTGGTGAGTTCTTGAGCATGCTTTTTGGCCGTAACGCTGTGCCCCTGCAAATCACCTCGAATTCACAAGACTTGGAAAGACCACGCGATGTAGGGCTGTCGTAAAAAAAGATTGGAAGAGCTTGAAAATTGCAGTGTTTTTGAAGCTATGCAATGTATTCATTAGCTAGCTATTTTGTCGCCTATGAACTTGCTGCATAAGACCTCTATGATAAGACCAGCATCGATTACCATCACACCGTACAAACTTGAAGTTAAAAAAAAGTGATCGAAAGAGGCATATAACAAGATGCTTTAACAAGAATTTCCGATATAGGCTACAGGTTAAGCCGATGCACAACTGGAAATAAAGGAGATGTTTTGGAATACAAAATGAAGTATACTCTATGGCTCCACTATGTTGATGTTGACACAATCCTATTTTCGTTTGTGTACCATGAAAGCGGTACAATCATTCCTTATCTAATTTCTTTGCATTGGCCATGTTAATACTGTAGGCCTATATCCGAAAAATGAATTTTCTTTATTGAACACTTGCATCTTACTCAGCTTTCTAAAAGAATAATAATAATGCTGTCTTTGCTGATTATGTGAAAGACTTCTATTGAAGAGCTGATTTCGACTTTTCAATTGCATATCTCAATGTCATTGAAATGAAACTTTTTTATCCATTCCTTGCTTTCCACAATCAGCAGATATTTCAATTCAGTTCCAGTCAATAAGGAGGCCAATTCCTCAATTCAACTTTCTTAAGTAATGTTGGCAGTTGACAGTTAATTAAAATCCATGAGCATAGACTGCTATTTCATACGTAATAATATTATTCAATTTACTGACGGCTTGCGTCTAGCTTAATCCTATACTCTTCGTCAGCACTTGGGAAGCGGTATGAGGGCTCACATGTCGCAGACAACCCACAGACCCGCACTTCCAATATCATTTTTGAACGCGTTGCGAGCAGGTGCAGAACTGCAAAACAATAGAGGGCAAATGCTCGTCCACTGAAGCAGTTGCCTATGAATAAGCCTAATGATTTGCATTCACGTATTGTCGTCATCAGGTTTACATTATCTCCAATGCCATAAATTAGCAGGATCAGTTCTGAAAATAGAACAATTTCGATCGGTTTCTTCGATTTTAGGTTCCAATTTGGAGTTGAGATGAAGAAAAGAATGAGATAAGGAAATCCGTGACATTGATTTCATATTTATTTAGTGCAGGTAATTCTAAAAGATTGATTGCTACTTGGTCGATGAATTAATATTTCCGTACAAAATAAACTCATGGTGAACTGATTAATTTTATGCATGTTCTCTCGAATATAGTGCGCGGGTTGCAGAATTTTCTTTCAATTTTAGTGCGGATTCTATTCGAGGGCGGATTCCTTTTCAAGGTGGGTTGTGTGACTGCATTTTTTATTTGTGATTTAACTTTCGATTTTTAGCAAGTAAATGCAGACAAGTAAACGGAAGTGAAGTAAAAGCGGAAACTTATATTGAGTAACAATGTGGCAGATATATTTTTTGGTGTTTGAAAGAATCAACTGGGTAATGAAGTAATTGTGATCTACATCGTATGCTTGCTGATAGTTACCTAGAAATCAGGAACTTATATTTTAGATAGACCAACTTTTTAGTAATATTAATTATCAGTAGTCATTGTTAGCAGAAGAGTCAGATTTGTATGCAGTCACATTCCAATGACAGTGATTATATAATGAAGGCCCTTAATATATATATATATATATATATATTATATATATATATATATATATATATATATATATATATATATATATGATCGTGATCATTTTTTTTCTATTATTGTGCAGGTTCTGTGTAGGGGTGGGTCCTGCTCGAGAGAATGCGTTGTTCATGTGGGCTGCATAGCAATCGAATGGGTTACATAGGGTCGATTGGGATTGATGATTCCTGATATTGGATGAAATGGCAGCTATTCAAGCATGTTCCCATTTCTCAACTGAGGATGCAGCTCAATATTTAATTATTGTATTTACATTGATTAGGTTGTTTATAAAAAATATACAATATTTGATATATAATATAATACATAATCAATATATATAAAAGTAACAAATTCTTTATGTTTCACTTTCGATCAATTGCAATGCATGCTTTTGCAGAAGGTTATCTTTGCTCATTAAATCTGAAATCCATTTTTTGTCACAAATCGATGAAGCTTTACCTGCCTGATTAACTTCTGCAGAAGAGCTTGATTCTTTCAGATGACCCTTAAGGATATTAGAAACTTAATTTCATCATTTCTGATTTCCAATGTCTTTTGTGATGAAGCTTATATAGAAGTATTCTATGCAGCTAGTTCTTCCATAAATTTACTACCTAACGCAAAACTTTCAGCTTTTTTGGAATAGCATTATGAAACTTTTTACACCAAAAATACACACTCTCCTCTTCCATTTATCTCTGACAAAGTTGACAAGCGAACAAATAAAGATAATTTTGAAAACATTTATGATGGAATAGCGAGAAAAAAACAGAGCTACAAGGATTGCTTTTGAATAACATCCGCGACAGCAAAGCTGCAATTATCATAGCTGTCTAATAACAAAGAAGTCATTGAAAGTCACTGAAAGAGAGTCATTGAAAGTGACTTTTTTTCAATGACTTATTTTTGCTTCTCAAATTGCATGTATGTGCAGCAATTTTTCGGATATACCATTGGAAACTACACATCCGCTGTTTCCTACATGTTGAGAACATGTAACCGACAAATATTTGCAAACATATGTCAACTCAGAAATTTCAGTAAATATCCCATCAAATGTAAATAATCTATTTATCTACAACTTCTCGAGGCCTTTTTTAATTTTATTGAATCATACATAGACCTACAAACATCTTCATATTGTATTTACTGCTGCATTTTTTATTAGCACATCTATGATCAATTTACATACATGGGGAAAGCAGTTAAAACTAATCGATACAGGAACCAAACAATTCTTATATGGCATTAGATGCGAAATGGCTGCTCGAAAACGTCCCTTATTAAAATTGCAGAGAAATTCATCAGTAATATCATTTTACAAATTAATTTTACTTCCGGAATATAACTGCTTATTATCCTCCGAAGTCAACTTTACGGATGATGTTGTGAGCAAATTTTGAATAAGCAAATTAATGAATCATTAATCAAACATGAATTTCTTCTTCTGCACATTTGAACAAAGAAATTACTACTCAAGTGATAAAACATGTGCAGAACATGTTGCCTATGAAAGTAAAGCAACAAAATATTCAACAGTCAGAATTATTCTCAGCAAAAGTAATATCTAAATTCGGATATGTCATCTGCAGATTTGAAGCTGCTAATGTGAGTTCAATCATTGCATCACGAAGCACACAATTATCCATCCGTCGGCCGCTTGAGGCAAAAACCCAATCAAGAATTGAAATCATCTACTGTATACATGTATGTAATGTATCACAATATTCGATTTTTATGCTAAAATGGAATGCAAAAATATCTATGAACTGAAATGTATGATTAAATAGCAAAATTAAAGCTTGAAAATTGGATAGCTTTTATTTATCGACGAGTATTATTTATGTAAGTCAGATGCATTTTTGCGTGGTCTTAAAAAATCACCTAAGTTAGGTAATACTAGGCCTAAACATATTCACGCATCAGGAGTAACGGATGACTTTTAACTCTTTGTTGATAGCATCACCATACATGTATGTGCTCAGGAATGGGCAGTATATGGATATTAATGTGCGAGTAATTCATGTCATATGTTACATAAAAAGCTTGTTAATACATTGCCTCTGCATTTCAGATATGACTTCCGTACTCAACTTGCCCTTGATATGCTCACATTTCTCATCGTCGGCTGGAAACTACTTCATTTCGCATATTTTCTGTAATGAAACAATGCGGATTTAAAGTTCAGACGCTTGCCACGTCAAGGCTTGCTTCTGGAAAACGCGGTCGCTGTGTATTCTGTCCCGAGTAAAATGTTTGAAAGTGAATTCAACATGCGCTGTGTGCACATTATTAACAGTAATGATCATCAAAACACAGGTTAAAAAATAAAAAATGCTTAGAGAAAGATCCATAATTTTTTATGTTAATTGTATTGTTAATTACCCAATATATTTCGCTGGCTAGCGGACAGCATGATCACGAATGCAAAAAAGGAAGGTTTTGGTTTCAAAGTTATCTGTAGAGCTCATGTTCAAAACAATGTCACTTGTCTTATCTAGATATCTCAGATCACATCATCCAATGCATTACTTTGACTGAACTTGTCGTAGGCGTGTATGTTTCATCAAAATGAAAATCATGAATAGACATTATATGGTTGGCACAAAAGTTACAAAAGATAGTGAGAGAAAGTAAAGACTTCACTTTGTTTCCACTTCTACGATGTCTCCTGCATACCGCCCACTATAATGCTCTGCTTTTGTATAATTATCTTCATTTTTCGAGCATAAAGTGAGAGCACTCCCTCTTTTTTATAATCGTCTATTGGTCTGTTGGTAAAGGTTAAAATAAAATAACGTGATAGTACCCTGACGTTTCGTCCAGCAAGGACTTGTTCGCAGGTTTGACAAAGCCATGTACGGGGTTTGAAATTGGCTTATAAATACGAATGACCACTCGTCAGCTCCTGTTTGCGATTAATGCAAGGTTGATGAATGCTAATAAGCTTAGCTTCAGCAATACGGGTAGAAACTGGATCATAAAGACATTGCATAATAATGATGTCAAAATCATCAATAGTTAAAATCGACCAATAATGGTCTTTCTTCGCATGTTCTGAGAGGGCACTCTTGCTATCCTGATTATGCAAACTACGTTTGTGTTCCGAATATCTTGCACTTAAAGTGCGATTCGTAGAGCCAATGTAGTTTTTGCCGCAATGGCTTTGTCAAACCTGTGAACAAGTCCTTGCAGGAAGAAACGTCAGGGTACTATCACGTTATTTTATTTTAACCTTTACCAACAGACCAATAGACGATTATAAAAAAGAGGGAGTGCTTTCACTTTATGCTCGAAAAATGAAGATAATTTATCACCTCCCGTGCATCGTCATCAACCATTTTGTATAATTGCTTTCTTTATCAATATGTCTTCGTTCATGACATGATTGCATGAAAGTATATGAATGTGCAATGAATTGGATGAATGTATTTCTGAATGAGCATCAAATTTTCTTACATTTCTCTAATGCTCTTTTCCTCTTTCTTCCATTGATCTACTTGACTATCCGCTATGTTTCCAGTTACATTCGCCATATTCAAGTTTATAAACCACACCATAGTGCTTATGTCAAGCTTGCTCATGTCTTTTCTTCATAAACTCTTGCTTCAAAGTTCGAATAGGTCTGTAACCTGTTGTGGGTCGAATTTCGTTAAGATGCCGTTGATTCATTCATAAACATTTGGCACCTATGGCAGAATGCAATCAGGTTTTGGTTTGTCTTGTGTTTCCTTTTTGTTTCTGTGTTCTTCAATTGCAAAAATTCTATTCAGCCGATAAATGCTGAAGTTCATATTGTTTGATCCCCTGTTTATCGAGGAAGCAAAGCCTGTAAACTATTCATATTTCCAATAAGGTGTCATAAATTTCATGGAATTGCTCTAGCTCAGCTAAGCATTGTAGACGCAGTTGATGTCATAGGAGCACGAAAATAAACAGATTTCAAGTTTAAGTACTTTGGGTTTCCTGAGCAACGTTTAGCTAGATTTTTAGCTACCAACAGCTAACGACTGAAATATTTAAAAATATTACATTTGCGCTTGCAATTGTTAGTCTCGTGATCTTAAAGTCGGTTTTCATGTTTCATATTGGGAATCCTGTATTCACAAGATTGCTGGGAAAAATAATCATACAGGTATGTGCGAGCATGAGAAATGCGATTTCGAATAAGTTGAAAGCGCACGGTTTATTTATGAAGATGATATACTTGAAATACCTGATTTGTTCCTTTCGCCAACTGAAGGATTCATATATGAGAATCTTTGCGACCAAAACTTAGTAATGCAATCAAAATCATCATCTTAAATTAGCAACATTTAATTGTGCGTGTATCAACAAAGTTAGCATTATTTGACTTTGGAGGTAATACTCTCATGTCCCATTCGCAATACTCAACACCACAACAAACTTCCCACTCTCTTCTCGTTGTAGGCTAGGCTCATGCGAAATCGCTGTCAACCCGGGCCACTTTCTTGTGCATGCACCCGTCGGAGAGAAATGAGTTGTGCATAGCGGAACTAAAGCTATTGTTGTTTCACATGAGACGCCCATTATTTCTCCCTGCAAAGACTGCGAAGAGAAATGGGAAAATTTGAAGTGTTGCATGTGAGTGAACGGTTGAAATTCAATTGCAGAAGGAAGACGGAGGTGTATTCCTTTTCTCCATGTGTGCCTCTGCTTGATCATGCTTGACTATGACTATGACCGAATAATCATTTAGCCATGGGGTAGGACTCCCGTAGGAGTGAAGAAGAACTGGGCTGTAGCTGAACGCTACATGTATAAAGGAACAGCTCAATAGTATGTAGCAGTAAAGAAAGGCAGAATAAAGATACAAATCGCTATGATGTCATAGAAAACTGTGATTTTGCACAGTAATGCCCTGTTACAGCATGCTTACAACATGAATGTGGAATGACTGGAATATCTGCGTCCTATCACTCTGGTCGGAGTCGAGTCCTATCAAATGAGTCCGCCATATTGACCCAAATGAACAGAATGGCTCCTATCATCAGATGACCCGAAGCATGAAACAAACATATAATGCTGTATATCCTTGTGTATATCTGTCACTGTCATGATGTCAACTCGAGCCTCCATCGAACAAAAGTACAGTCAACAATGCAAGATCACTAGTCGGGGAGTAAGACGTGAAGTGAAAGTGAAAGAGGATTGTCTTTTCGGGCACATAATTGTGTGAACAGTTATTTCTTGAATTATCTAATGAGTAGTGAGTGCATTATCAAAACGAAGAGAATTATGTTTTCTGATCGCTATAAGCATGTCACTCAAGTTATACTGTGTATTGTAGGCTACAGTAGATCGAATAGAACTACAACAGCATCCCGATAAATAGACTGCAACGAACAAGAGTTAGTCATCTTTTTCGAAGCTTGCCCCGTCTGTAATTTTCTCCATGGAATAACAAAAATTAATTGATTGCCCAGAAACACCAGTTTCAATTAACTAATTGGAAGGAGCAATTGAACTGGAAACAAGTTTGGTAAATCCTGCTCCGTACCCGTGAGCAGCCCTTTAATGTCTACATGTATGCGTGTACTACACAACTCATGTTTTACTTTCACTATGGGCCCTGTATCCACTTAACGTCCTCTCCACCTGTTGGGTAGGACGATTTTTTATGGAAAAGTCTTCAGGTGTAACAATCATGACTCATGATAAACATGTATTATGGGTTCATAATGCAATTGTTAGAATAATATTGCTTGTTCATTTAGTTGATTGATTGTCCACCACTTCCAAATTCATTCCTTTGCCTGGATGACTTCGGTTTCGGTTGATTGATTGCAATTGTTTTCAGCTTCAATTAATAATTGATAGCTGCGACCATAGAAATATATTGTTTATCTGAAGTTGACTAGAATGGAAATTGACTCAAGGTCGCGGCACATCCGGGGGAACTAAGTTGGGGCATGAACCACCAATGAAAAGCTTAGAATCGCACATGTGATTGATTCTAACCCAATGATACAGCCGTTGACAAGTGTATCTAAGTCAAAATGCGTGCGATTTTTGTGCCACTATTGTGTATTGCATGAAGCTTTACTTCCATTCTAGAGGTTTTATTGTTATCAATTTCTATGGCTGCGGCCGAATAAAAAGAGACATCACGGTGAAATGCGTGCACAGGTTAGATGCAATGAATAAAACTCAAGACACACAGGGACGGAAAGATAGCGCAAAAGAATATTGACAATAGAAACTATCAGGGCAACAATAAACTATATACAAACTCTGAACACAAAGGGTTGGTGCACTATTCAAAATATACAAGGCTTCTAAAATACTCAAGGAAGTGACATTGAAAGAACTGTGTAAAACAGATAAATAAGACGGAAAAGACAAGCCTTTAAAATCATCACCATCGACTGCATACACATGACGGTGGCTCACGGCTGGACCTTCTCACGTAACGTTGCAGTCAACGAGACAAATGTTCCTTTGTCCGTTTTTCTAAGTTCCTGTCAGTACGGCCAATGTAGCGGCTTTCACAGTCACATTTGAATTCATAGATGACATGTGACTGACTGACAAGAGGAATACGATCCTTAAGAGAACAAATAGGAATATGCCAAGTGTCAAAGGAGAAAATTAAAGGATTTTCTGTTCCGGGTTATTTTTCTGTTTTTACACAGTTCTTTCAATGTCACTTCCTTGCGTATTTTAGAAGCCTTGAATGTAAAGAGTTTGTATATAGTCTATTGTTGCTGTGGTAGCCTTTATTGTCAATATTCTTTTGTGCTATCTTTCAGTCCCTGTGTCTTGAGCTCCTCTTGGATTCCTCACAACATTTTCCAGATCAGTATGATTAAAGATCAATTATGATTCCAATGACAAATTGAACAGGTAGTGACAACAATAACGTGATAACAGTTTCCATTACCGTATATGCTCGCCTATAAGTCGAATTTTTTACCCAAAATTCATTCCAAAAGTAGGGGTCTCGACTTATAGGCGGGTCCCATTAAATTTATAACATTTTTCTTCTGTTACCGCAGTTACCAGTGCGCGCGCAATACTCAATACATCGCTATTCATATTCATCGGTTGCTCCAGACGATGTTGACTGGCATGACTGAATTGTGCTTTCGTTATTATGGACTGTGCTAACAATGTGATCGTTCTTTTTGTTTCAATATTTTGCCATAAGCTTGCCATCAAGGTGGGACGTACCCATATTTGTACAAGGACCTGAAGATAAGTGATTTCTTAGTTACACGCTCATACAGGCCTATTATGTGCGAAGGGTTTATTCTGATCTGAAAGTAATTTGTTCGTGTAGCTATATTAAATGCACATGATTACATGGGCCCATCATCAATAGCGACTGCAGATGCACTTTTCCATTCACATCCATTACACATCAAGCTAACATTATCTGACCTATTTGATTAACAATCTTCTGACTGACATAATTAGCACTTAGCGCATGGGGCAAAGTAGGCCTAGCACATAATTTCAACATCTTGTGCTACCTAAAAGGCCTACTACCGGAGTCGGAGTTCTATCAAAATGAGGACTCTGCATCCTTGCCTATCAGCGTTATACTTCAGTTTGTGCAGTCATTGCCTCGTTAACATTCAAAAAGGAATACTCAACTCATTTTCGTCTCTTAGTTTTTCGGTTTTGTGCAATAATATTAAAAAATAATAAGCAGAGAATCATTTACTTCTACTATTTACAATGCCAAGGCGAACTGGCTCTATGTTTTTCTTTTGTGGCTTTCAGTCGCACAACAGGCCAGTATAAGCAAAAGCAGGGTAGTCTACTTTGCAGTCGTTCAGGTTACTCTATCATTTTGAATGTCACAAGCTAGTTTGAGCTATTCTTAGCCGCACTGTTGAGATCTTGTAGGACAAAACGCATGAACTCCAAATTTTAGATAGCTTATTTTCTACGTATTCCACATCTTTCCACCAATTTTGAATAACATCGGCTTCATACTTTCGTCACAATGAGATTTCAAAAATTTGAGAGCTGAATGCCCCCCCCCCCAGCAGAGCGTGCTTGAAAAACAACCCAAGGGGACGGGATTAAATTATCCAAGTCTGAGGACATCTTTCTATTCTGACATAAGAACTGGCACTCTGCAAAATTTGTGTAATTAGTATGTGATGTGTCCCTCTTGCATATGCAAAAATTCATATGAGCGCATTATGCAGCTGAAGTATGTAATGAAATCATAAATGGATACACGTTTGCGCATCAATATTTTGTTTGAAATAACGATTTCTATCATAAAAGAGACTTGACTGGAGTTACCGATGCAGTTTATTTTCAATTGATTATGAAAATATTGCAGTTTATTGTATACACTATATTTCTCATTACAAGATATGCAGTCTGCTTCATATTATTGCTTACACCTCTGAAAATGTCGCTTTTCGTCAATATTTTATTATCTTTTGATTTTAATTGAACAATAGAATTTCCGTTTTCCTCTTCCTTTTCAAATATTATACTCAAATGAATAACATCAGCTTTCCAGGAAGTAGCAATATTCCTTCGATGGGATTATAAAACGCATCAAAATTAGGGATAGCCACATTGAGAACGGATCACATCCTGGATTCTTCGTGGGATGGTTGCAGAAATGGTATTTTTGTATGTTTCTGACATTGAACAGCCAGATGGCAGCAGCTGTGGTGCCACGTACAACTTGATTATCTCCTGAATCACGGATGTCATACCGGAAACGTTGATCTCAGATACCAGTTTCAATTGAATGAGATCCGG
The DNA here is from genome assembly GCA_907163375.1 of Prostheceraeus crozeri. Lineage (NCBI taxonomy): Eukaryota > Metazoa > Platyhelminthes > Polycladida > Euryleptidae > Prostheceraeus > Prostheceraeus crozeri. The sequence goes on from CAJQUW010006185.1 coordinate 196,984, forward strand.
TGAATTTTCCAACCATTGCAATACGGCAATTTGAGACTTATTCCAGAAAGCATTGCAACTGCAAACCTTTGCAGAATGACAGAAAGCAAGTGTGTGAATTCATTGGGGAGCCAGTTCAGCATCGGAGCATAACACGAGAGGTCTACAGAACAACAGACAGATGTTTCTCTTTTCTTCATGCCCTCGTACACATGAAGCCTATCAGCAAAATAGTCGAATATTATTCCCCATGCACATCATTACTTTGTCAGAGTTCTTCACTTGTTGTTGCACTGGATGTCCGTGATTTTGATTTTGCACATGCCTAGAAGAGCTGTATTCAAACAGGGATTCGCTTGAGAAGCAAAAATGATTGATAAGGAAAGGATTAAAAATCAATTAACAAAAATGGTTGTTGTTCTTTCATTGTTGCGATTGGCTTACCTGAATAATCATACTCACGTCATATCATCGAAATCGAAGACATGATTTTACCAGTAGGCTTATACGAGCGAAATGTCGTTCAGATTGGGAAAATGGCTTGCACGGATTTTGCATACCGTTAACATAATTTTTACCATGCTTTATGCTGCTGACTTGAATGAGAACAACAGTAGGCCTCGAATCTTTTGAACCCATTTTTCGAGTAACAGCTCATAACTTCATTGCCAAGTGTGAGAAATTCATACCTATAAGTTTTTTTAGATATCTACCAGATAGAAGAAACTCAAACTTTCATCGACAAACACCCGTTTTTAGAAAGCCTCAAGCCCATAAACTTTGTTAAGAACAAGATCATGATACATGTCTTTGTTGTAGACATCAAACAAGTCGAACATTAGCTGAATGTGAATATAGGAACTATATTTACGTTTTCTTTATACATACTATTACATACATTTTCATTGAAATAAACTACATCGGAAATCTAGATGAATATCTCCTTGTATGGTGATGTGGATGAAAATTTAGGGGTGTTTGCAACAATGTGAAACAACTATGTGGTCTCATTGATCTTCTATCAGTAATCCTTGGGCCTATAAAACAGACTGATTCGCTTCTCGTCTTCTGCTTAGAGAAAATGAGAGAGAAAAAATGATATGTCAATTGAAAATCAAAAATCACAAATTCACATAATCAAATTATGTACCCCGGTAACAACAACAAGTCAAATTAAGTCAACAAAAATTATTAACTAATCTTGTAACTAAAGCAACACAGCAGTTTTATCTACGGTTTTTTTGACACATTAGCACAATACCCGTCCGTTCATCATTTGATGGTTATATCATACAAAGGGTGATCTATACAATGACACTCCTGATAAAACTGTACAAAAGTCTCATTTGGCGCTTCAAAGGATCTGTCGAATGTATTTTCACAATTGCAGTCGGCATATCAAATGATCTTCTTTGCGCGCTTAAAAATCTTCTTAACAATGGTATAACGTTCTGCACTTAATATTCATAATAGTGGAGACGCATAGAATAAAATGCATTCAATAGATACCGTGAACACAGTCCATAGTTCACAATGTATAATGAATTTCGCAAAACTCTTTGTACCTGCAAACGTCTTGAACATCTTACTTTAGCATCCTTGAGATACCCTAGTCACTTTAAATCATTTCTCCTATCTTAATCTATTCAACAACATCAAACGGTAATTTACAATCAAAATTGTTTCCCTTTTATGTCTTTCATGTCCCTTAGTCTTCATAACATTTAAATTAGATCCATATCTGTTGCTCATTTCACAATACGCTCAAAAATTCAGAAGATAGTGCTGCAACAGAGTCAACTTCTGACCCAGCAAAAAACTGGGTACATTTTACATATGGCACCACTTGAAGTTAGAGGAAGAAACGTGAAACCTGATACCCTGGAATCTGTCCTCTAAATAGGAGTTCAGCAATTATACAAAATCGAGAGGAAAACGCAATGAAATCAATTTTTATAACAAATTTTATGAAATATCTTGTCAAAAGCTTTACTGAGATCGTCAAACAGTTCGTTGTACTAGATCTCGGTTTACACGCAACTTAGAATGACGGAAAAGATTGCAAAAGTAATTCACGAATATGACTTAAAATATGTCGCTCGAAGAGTTTCGCATGAACACTAAGTAGCGCAATGAGTCTCAATTGCTCAATGGTAGGATTTGGCACCTTTGGCACAGCAGATACAGTACAAACATTGAAAAAATTGGGTACTTTCTTATATAGAATACAACAATTGATTATGAGACATAAAGGCTCACAAATAAAGGGTGCGCTGTTGCCATCAGAACCGGTAGCTTTCATACGGACAACTTTTTAAATCAGGAACAGCTTCAGTTACAACTTCCTTCAATTGAGTATGATCCAATGCTGGGGCAGGATTTGAATCGCAAAAGTCAGCCTTGTCAACCGCGTCTTTTAACGCCCGCATCAATTGAGCTTTGGAAAGTTTATTCAATTGTGTTGATGACATACAACGGACTTGTAAAAATGAAATGTCGTCAGACAGAATGAATGCGATATCAGTAAAACTGTCACTTTCTGGCCTCGACTCAAAACTTCTGAACTGAATGTGTTGCTAAATCGACTACTTAAACTACCTGGCTATTGACTCAACGGATACCTGTTTCCAATAAGGTAGATAAATACTGAATATCGATGGAAATTGTTTGATTCGATATCTGTGATCAACCGACTTTTTGGATTTCACAAGGCCTTTATTCGACTTACAATGCAAGTGGTGGAGCTAAAGGAATCAAATAAAACACTTGCACTTGGAAACTTGCTATCACGAGGCGAGATTTACGTAGCTTCATAGAAACATGTTGTCTATCTGTAGTTGCGTAGATTAATAACTAGGGCAATTTTTTTATGACCTAAACATTTTTGAAATATCATTTTAAATATACGAAAATATGCTCTTATATGACCTAAAGCATAATCCACAACAAAACCAAAAATCGACAAAGTGATGTTACACGAAACATCGTGCAATTAAAGAATAACAATTCATTTTCTCGAGAGAAATTTGACCCCTTACTTGAGTTGTAAATAAACAAAAACACCAAATTCATCAACGAGCGCTTATGTGCCTTCTATTTCACGTTGAACATGGAACTATAAAGTGAACTAGATATCTTTCTGAACACAAAGGTCGGGTGCAAACCGTTTAATACACAATGCCTCGTAGATGGAAAATGGCTAGAAACTACGAGGACACAAAACAACCTTAAAGCGTTCCAATGAGTGATCAATCATCATCATTACAAGAACATAATTGAAGATGACTCGTGATGGCCCTGGATGCTGGCCGATTAGATCGCGGTCGACAGCGGTTTGTGCAGTGAAGCCAAATAGGAACATGCTCACGAATTCTGTCACCAAGGGCTAATTGCTAATGTTGCAAAACTGGCAATTCATATATGAAAATAGGAAAATTTGGAAATATGAATAGATATGACGTAGCAGAAATATTATGACAAAAATATGCAAAAATATGACGTCATAAATAATTGCCCTAATAATAACTGATGACATGCGCACTTATCATACACAATTTGGTAACCAGCAGTACGACGAATTCGGTGCAAGACTGTTGCAATTGCTATAAATAGACATGCAGGAACGCTGGGGAAATCCGCATTAGAAGATCTGGCACAGCACACGAATGTGAGACATATTCAGAAAATCGATGCAAGCGTGAATGAATTCAAGAACATCGCTGGAAAAAGTTTTTTGCTCAAAATTAGTGGAACAACACACAGAATTAGGTTGTTTAATCGTATCACTTTGTTAGAAGTGCAAACTGATTCAAACAGATGGCACAATCAGGAAGTTACTAACTGGGCAAAAAGAAATTTTTAATACCTTACAGAGATAGGAAAAATAGTCGTGCGTCGCTTGCAGATTGCTCTGAATTCCTTCAAAATGCTCCGATCGCCACGATCCTTCAGATTCGAAGACTTCAGATCATTACGCAAAAGTTTTCTCGATAATGTTGGGCCCTCCGATCGTTATAAAAAAAGTTAGCTGGCGCACGAAAAAACGTTCACTAACTGCTCATTGTTCGATTGCTATGGTATTTAGTCAGCAGATTGTGCCATTTCAGTTACGTTACATGTTCCAATGTTTTCTTTCTAGTCAAACGGAAGAAGAGACGAGCTGTCTAATTCTGTGGGAACAACATGACAGATGAGACAAATACCAGTCGATTTATGTAAAGCCTGATGTAAATTAGCTGCGGCTCGCAGTTCATTGCAACGACATCTCCCAACTGCATCGTTGATTCAAGTCGCTGGCAGTTCGTCGCTGGTGCCTGTACATTAATTTTCTGAAAGGATGACGTCAGTTGTCGTTGAACATGCTAACTGCATGTCGTTGACATCATTTGGAAAACATAACATTGAATGACGCAGTTTGGTTCTGTTCACAGCTTTTGAGGCAACGGTCATTGATCAAACTGAAAAGTTGATAGCCAAGGCTGACCTACAGCATTGACTACAAAGACAAAATCTTGAAAGAAAATTCATAGAAAACAGTCAGTGACTCCTGCGCTAATGACCGCCGAGGAAGCGCAAACGTGAAAGAGGAATCTCCGGACTCTCCGAAAACAGAGGGAGACAGCGCGAGCGAAGTGAAAGTGCTGTCATTAACCCGCTGAAGCCTGTACGTAGCAAAAGCTACATCGGTGAAGATCACGCTTTTTATGATTTGATATTGAAAACTGGATTTAATCATCGTCGACAAGATCACGTACCATGATTGATAAGGAACTTTAGCTTGGAAAGTATAAAGCACCAAATTTCGTTTGAATGCGCTGTTAAAGGCGCTTTTCGTATGGCAACTATTGACCTCACTAAGGCTTTTGAAAGTCTGACACATGAATCTATTATTGAAGCCTGTCTTTTATCTAGTCTTCCTAAATTCTGCATTAAATGGATTTTCAGTTATCTGTCTGACCGAGGTCAGCGTGTTTTGCTGGATGGGAATTTGTCTACCTTAGTGCAGACTAACTGTGGGGTTCCTCAGGGCAGTGTGATCGGCCCGTTACTTTTTTCGCTTGTCATGAACTCATTGTCTCTAACTTGTAACAACTCGTGCTTTATAAAATATGCAGATGATCTGACTGTGTTACATTTTCTGAGAAATGAATGCGAGGATCAGCTCCAGGTTGAGATTGATGCAATATTTGAATGGACTACTTCACACAGTTTGAACATCAATCTGAATAAAAGTTGTGTAATGGACGTAATCTCGAAAAAGAATATGATTTGTGAGCCTATTTATTTATCCAGCCTGACCCTTGATAGGGTTAGTACTGTGACAGTCTTAGGTTGTAATCTCTCATCAGATCTAAAGTGGAATGTTTTTATTGATTCGGTAATTAAGAAAGCGTCCAGACACATGTATCTTTTGTTGTGTTTGAACCGAGCCAATTGCCCTTCTCCTTTGTTATTTAGAGCTTATTGTGTTTACATCAGACACTTACTTTTGTATGCTTTTCCTGTAACATGTAACATGACAGAGAATTTAAGAATTCGTTTGTCACGGGTCGAGAAAAGAGCGTTTCGTTTAATTGATGATAAATCATGTATTAAAGAGTCCTTGTTTGCTGTAGGTGACAAGATGTGTCGTAATCTTTTTGAGAAAGTTTTAAGAGAACCTCATCATCCACTTCGTCCCCTTTTTTGAACCAAGGCAGTTGTCGTTAAGGAATAACTGTTGTCTGAGGAAGCCTTTGGCAAGAACAAAGAGATTTCAAAGCTCTTTTATTAAGTATTGTCCATGATTTTAGGTTTATGTGTACTTTTTTATCTTTTTATGCATCCACTACCCTGTCGAATTCTCACCGCTATTGTGAGTCTAAAAAAGCTTTTTGAATTGAATTTTGAATTTAAAGCAAAATTAAGCCTATTCAATAGACGCATTTCACCGTATTTCCTCCTTTATTTGAAAATTGGACGAAACCACCATCTCATTGCATTTCTTCTCAATGTTGTTATGTGCAGGAGAAGCAGTTTTTGACGTCTCTTGTTCAACGCAGCCGGCATTTTCTTCGATTCAACCAACGATATCGTTTGTATTGTACATGCTTGCGGATGACAACATGCGACAGCTGCGAACTGCAAACTACAGCCTCATTTTTCGAACTGCAAACGACTTACTACGAACTTCAACTGCAAACTTCGAGCGTCGAACTGCGAACTGCACCTAATGTACACCAAGCTTAAATTCCACAACCAAGCGAGATAAGAAACCATTGAAAAACGAAGGTCAACACTTGATGAACCAGAGACCCTTACACACTACAGCCGTCCAACGTCCAGTGTGATCGTACAGTGGGGGACATGTAGGCGTAAGCCACATGCTTGATAAATACTTCTATTAGCACTTCAATCTTCCATCCAGATCGTATTTATGGAATGTTACCTTAACTATAGTATATTCTCACAAGAAGCTTTTCCTATTATGTATGTACGCAGGCTAAGAAGCTCTAAAGATGAATAATTTGCTAGGTAATCATTTCACTCTGTGAAATGACCACAAAAGAAGTTGATTGCTAATTAAAACTTGATTCTTGACTATTGACATTTAAGACTAATAGAATTTATTTGATATACTGGCATAAATAGCAATCAAAAGCTTTTTCAGGCAAATTTCTCATGGTTATATTCACAATCTTAAATTTGAAGCACCTAACACCCACGTCCATTTAATGTACTGTGACAGCAAATCAAATGAAAAATAATTGTCGCAATCAAATGTCGCAATCTGCGTAGGATGAATGTCTTGATGACAGCTAGATACCAAATCCGAGTACAGGCCTACGATTAATCAGTAAATTGCTCCAAAAACCTGCATAAAGCCATTCTTTCCACGTATGTCATTGTGTCAAATGATAATAAAGTAAACCAAAATCACTGTGCAATATTTTAGAAATTAGAATTCTCAACCTAATTTATCTGCTATAACATACTATCAATAAATACAAGTTTGTTTTTTAAGTAGAATGTTAATAAAGTGTAAATCATTAGGAGAAGTTAATCTGAAATCTCGCGGATGATTTATTGATACTAATTAAAGTTAGCTTCTTAAATATTCTTCAAATTATTTTATGCAAATGGAACAATATAGTTTCAATGAATATTACAGGAATTCAGTTGCAGAAAAATGCATACAATTAGTTCACGATCGCATGAATTTAATTTAAATGTTAACACAAGATCCAACGTTTCGGCTTTTTAGAGGTTTCAATATAAATATCGATGGATCAACAAAGCATGGATGCAAGGATGGGGAGTAGGCCAGGAGTTTCGTCATTTTGGCTGGAGTCGGAGTCTTATCAAATGATATGATACACCATCTCGATAAATTACATTTTGAGAAATTGTCACAAACATTTTTTTTCAAACGATTCTTCTTAACCGTCTTAAAATTCATAAATTATAATTTATAAATTTAACTTTGCTGCGTTTTTCGCACACATAGGTAAAACATGACTTTCTGAAACAATGCATATACAGTATGTATATCGTCAAGACGATGAATAGGTTTGTGTATTTTCCGACTATTCTATAGAATTTGAGACCTAAATGTGAATTACAGTTGTAAATCCAAATGTGACATTGCAAAAGCAAATGCGACATAGCGAGACTAATCGGAATGTGACAATTCAAATGCATAAGTGCGTCATTCATATGGCAAATGTGAATAGAATACAAAGCAAACGAAACGATTCCAAACAAAATACAACTATTTTGCATTTCTTAACTTCTGTCGCGGGCAAGGACGCCGGAACGAGTTTAAGGCAGCTGTTGCATCGATCTCAAGGAGGGCACTTTGATATCGGCCTACCTCTTACACCTCCTAAACCAATATTTTATACATTAAATATGTTGTAGGATTCTTATGATTTATACAGGCACCGGCCAACTTTAAATTGATAAATATTCCATGCTCATCAGACAACAACCATTTCAGGTAGGCTATGCATGAGTACGTATCGATCCTAAAAATCACTGAACTGCCAAATTCTGTTTATTTACTACACGATATACAAATGTGCGTACCCGACACCCTTTTACCGTATGACAAATAGAATCTCTAATTCGTTTAAAGATGTCATAAAATATTAAGTTACTCGTTTTTTTTCACTTGGAAATATATCCAGTGGACAATGCAACAGAGCTATTCTATCGTAGGCTATTGCTTTTCCGGTGTAAAATGAATACGGATATATCAAGCGCATACAAAAATTTCAACTATAAAACTTGCTCTAAAGCTATTGCAGCTCTGGAGAAATTTCACTTATTGGTCAGTTTCGTCCACCGGTGTGTGCGGTCGTTCAATACATCACTTGCAACTCTGCAAACAACTTATCAACAGAGGACTATTGTATTATATCATTTAGTTCACTTCGCTGCTCGCATCGAGATCCTTTTAAAATTTCCAGGGGCTCGAATGTCTAAAGAAAGCGAAAGTGGTAACTTTGTGCATGGAGATTGATTTGTCCAAGTGTTCAAATCCGTAGCTACCACC
>CAJQUW010006186.1:0-307750 GCA_907163375.1 Prostheceraeus crozeri
TTGTAGTGGACAGCGAAGAGGCAAAATCAGACAACTTGATATTGTGAGATTTGTATTAGTTGTGAATGCTTTACAAAGATTCAAACTTTATATTGACTTCTAATATCTACATTTGCAGAGGGGCTATATCAATGATATTACAAATCACCTAGACATCTAGTAACTGTTAACATAGACAGTGACGTAACATAGCAAAACATAGACAGTGATATCACTACAATACTCTCCCCCAAGACAAAGGTCATAAATATTTCAGGACATAAAAAAATTAGGAGAACGAAGAGGTCGTCCGAAACTTGAACGCGGCGAAGAAATGTCTGAGTCAATGTACGCCGGTTTGAGACGATCGATTGATACCCAGTCCTCACGACCTGAATTCAATTGAATTTTATAAGCTTTGTCTGAACGTTGAGCTACCTTGAATGGGCCTTTATAAGGAGGTGCAAGTGGTGGGCGGTATGAATCATCTCGTATAAATACGAATTCACATGTCTTTATTTCGGTGGGAATTTGAATACCTCTCGGGTTGGATCGAGGAGAAATTGGTCGAAATTGAGCAGCAGCATTTCGAGCTCGAAGTAATTCCAAAGATTCGGAGTTTGAATCATCAGGAAAAAACTCCCTGGAACGACAATGGCCTCGCCAAACACCATTTCTGCGGGAGATGATCCGATATCGACTTTTGGGGTAGTTCGTAGACCAAGAAGTGTCCATGGTAATTGATGAAACCAATCAGAAGTTGAACAACGGGTTAATGACTGCTTCAGTGATCTATGAAAACGTTCTATCATACCATTGCTTTCTGGATTATAAGCTGTAGTATAATGAACTCTTAAACCCATAACAGATGCCAAATTTTTCCATAAGTCGGAAACAAATGTCGAGCCTCTATCGGATGTGATATCACTTGGAACTCCGAATCGGGAGATCCAATTATCCAAAAGGGCATATGAACAAGAAACTGAAGTTGCTTCTACCAGGGGTACTGCTTCTGGCCAACGAGTTGATCTGTCAATAATGGTAAACAGATATCGATGACCACTACTTATGGGTAGGGGTCCGACAATGTCAACATGAATATGACAAAATCTTCGACGTGGGATTGAATAACTGCCGATTCTAGATTCGATATGACGAACGACTTTAGACTTTTGGCATCTTTCACAAGCACGGGCCCAAGCACGAACGTCTCGAGAAATGCCATGCCATACAAATTTTGACGTAATAAGACGCAGCGTCGATCGAATTGATGGATGGTTTTGTCCATGTATTAACTCAAACACTTCTTTTCTGAAAGTATGTGGAACTACAGGGCGAGGTCTTCCAGTGCTAACATCACAAAGAATATGAGCATCATGATCAAATGAAACATTTTGCAATTTCAGTGAAGCCAATAAATTTTGAGAGTTTTGTATGTCAGGATCGGATACCTGTTCCAATGGCAATTTTCGATAATCAAGACCGAGTTGGATTGAGCTTATAGCTGCACGGGATAATGCGTCAGCCGCAGGGTTATTTCTACCTGGGATGTATTCAACCTCACATGCAAATTCTGTTATTGCGGATAATTGTCTTTGTTGTCGAGAAGAAAAAGCTTCAGATTTCTTTGTTAAAGCTGTTATTATAGGGCGATGATCAGTTCTTACTTTGAATTCAACTCCTTCCAAATAATGCTTGAAATGGCGAAGAGCAAGATAAATTGCCAAAAGTTCCCTGTCAAATGTGCTATAGTGCATTTCGTTTGAACGCAGTTTTTTGCTGAAAAAGGCTATTGGCTGATTAATACCATTGACAATTTGTTCAAGAACCGCCCCGACTGCGGTAGCACTAGCGTCAGTAGTAACTACTATAGGAGCGTTTGGATTGGGATGATGCAAACACGAGGAAGAGGCCAATGCGGATTTTGACCGAATGAAGGATTTTCTTGCTCTGGTCCCCATAACAAACTCTTGGGTTTTCCTGTTAGCACATCGTATAGTGGTTTCAAGATCTCTGCATAATGAGGAATAAATCTGTGATAGTAGTTAACTAAACCAAGGTACTTCTGCAAATCTTTGATTGAAGTCGGTTTTGGGTAATTTTCAACAGCTTTCACCTTTTCTTTAGTCGGGCAAACTCCATTTTCATTAATGTGATGGCCTAAGAAAGTGACGGAGGACACACCAAAAATGCATTTATCTGTTCTTACAACGAGTCCATTCTGCCGCAGGAGTTTCAGAACCTCCTGTAAATGGTTGTGGTGTTCATCAATTGTCTTTGAAAATACGAGAATATCGTCAACGTACACAATACAAAAAGTGATATGACCAAATATAGTATCCATTAGTCGTTGAAATGTTGCACCTGAATTACGCAATCCAAACGTTGAATAGAGGAATACATATCTACCGAACGAAGTGATGATACAAGTCTTATCAACGTCCTCGGGATTCACTGGTACCTGAAAGTATCCTTTTAGTAAATCTAGTTTTGAGAAAATTTTTGCTCCTTTTACTGATGCCATAATGTCTTGAATATTTGGAAGTGGATAGTGGTCGGGAATTGTTTTCAAATTCAGTCTGCGGTAGTCACCACAAGGTCGCCAAGAACCATCGGCTTTAGGAACCATATGCAAGGGAGAGCTCCAAGGACTGCTGGCTTTCTTGCAGATGCCCATTCTTTCCATCTCTGAAAATGCAGCTTTTGCAGCTTCTAATTTTGCAGGAGGTAATCGTCGATACCTAGAATGAACGTGGGGCTCCTGTTGTGGAAATATAATGAAAAATTCCATGCTTTGATACATCTTGAGGATTCTGCTTCAGTTCAGCTTTGAAAACGTCCTTGAAATCCTCAAAAATATAAGAATATTCACCTGATGCATGAATGGGTGCAATTTCAATCGTGTTCACAGGAATTAATGGTAAAGATGAGAAAGTATCCATATTGAGAAGTCGTTGACCCGCTACATCAACAAGGAGGCGAAAGTACGCGAGAAAATCTGCTCCTAGAAGTGGTTGTTGAATGTCAGCAATAATAAAGTTCCATGTATAATTGGTTTCAGAAAGGCGTAGAGTTATTTCCTTTCGACCAAATGTTGCAATTTTTGACCCATTCGCAGCTATCAGTGTAGGAATGTTTTCACAAGTCAAGTCATTTCTATTTGAATCGAGGCGAGAAATTGGAAAAAGGGAAACATAGGCTCCAGTATCAACAAGAAAATCATGTTCAGAAAATTTGTCATGAACAGTGAGGGCGTTAGATTTAGTGCTGTTGATGCTGTTAATACGAAGTACCTTGAGCATTTTCACCCTTAATTGTTGGCCCCGGGTAGGGCCGTTGATTAGTTTTTTGAGTTAACTTGCCACGTACATCCTTGAACACACGATCGCGCATTTTGTCCCCATCGTATGTGGTAATAGCACAGTCCTTTTCGATCGGGTGTCCTTTGAAATTCAGGCGTCCTTTTTTGAAAAATTTTGGAAAATCTCGGCTTTGTTCTTGAGACATATGACACATTTTGATCATTGTTCATTTCACCATCACTCAAATTTGCATATTGAGATTCAATTTTGTGAATGGAGGATTCATTTATAGATGCAATAACTGGCTTGCTGCCTCGATTACGAAGAATAGCACGATTCGAGATTTGGAGGTTGTCAGCTTTAGTCAGCAAATGTTCAATCGAGAGAGTTGATGAATCGTGGAGAGCAGCTCGAATAGGCTCAGGCAAATGTTGCAACCAAAGTTCACGTTTCAGGTCAATTTCTTTAAAATTCCCTTGCTCATCAACTTCATCTAGTTGTAGAAGACGGCTCATTTCATCCCATGCACATCTTGGAGTACGATCACCGAGTGGTTGGGAAATCATTTCCAGAAGCATATGCACTCTTTCCGATGGCTGGAGGGAGTATTTCTTCAAAATCTCGTTTTTGAGTTCATCATAATCGATGTCAGATGGATGTCTTCGTAGAAATGATGCTATTTTGTTGCACACATGTTCTGGAAGTGCTTGCAAGATGTAATCTGATTTCGTTTGGGAGCGCGTAATGTTTTTAGATCGGAATTGTGCTTCGGAGCGAACAAACCAGGTGGAAGGATCCGCAGACGTAAATGTAGGCAATTTCACAGTGGCTGGCTGCATTTATTTCCATAATATCGCCAGTAGACATTTGGAAGTCGGGCTCACCAATATGTAGCGGACAGCGAAGAGCCAAAATCAGACAACTTGATATTGTGAGATTTGTATTAGTTGTGAATGCTTTACAAAGATTCAAATTTTATATTGACTTCTAATATCTACATTTGCAGAGGGGCTATATCAATGATATTACAAATCACCTAGACATCTAGTAACTGTTAACATAGACAGTGACGTAACATAGCAAAACATAGACAGTGATATCACTACATACTTTAAAATCAGGTCAAAAATGATAGAAAAATATGAATAGATTCATTCTATTATTAATTCTTGCTGCGAAATTTTACACTGTGTAACACACGTAAAAAATGTAGCGTTACTACACTTCATGGCGATTCTTTAATCTGTAGGATTATCTATTGAGCCGAATGTGGCATAGTCTCATATCGTAAGCTAGCATCGGTCACTTATTATGGAACAACTGTGAAAATGATTTTCACTCGCTTCATAAATGCTGCATAGAATGTATCGTTATTACCTTTCAAGCGTAATATCGTTACATTGAAAAGTAATAACATTACACAAACTATATTTTATCATTGTACAAGGAGTTATCCAAGGTCTCAACGGTAACCTCGAGAGTATCGCGACATCAGCTTTGGCAAATTACAAATCCTATCGTGTGTATTTGACATCAATTTATCTAAATAAATAACTGGAGGTCTCTATGAATAATAACGCTACATCGCCCGTAAACATAAAATTACAACAACTTATTTTGCAGTACAGCATATAGAATAGTTTGGTATCAATTTAGTGGATAAAATAAATAAAATGTATCCATATGGTTTATGTAGATACCGGACCATCAGCTTAATGAGCCACATTGTAAAAGTTATTCTTCGCTTCATCATGGAAAGGGCTCGCTGCGGCATGAAACCTAAAATTTCGAATTCACAATATGGTTTCAGGAAGGACAACGCTGCAAGAAATGCCATTTTTACATTGAGAATCATTAACGAGCGCTCAATTGAATTGAACAAGGATCTAAATGTTTGCTTCATTGACTATGCAAAGGCATTCGATAAAGTGAAGCATAAACAATTGTTTTACACTTTGAAGCATCTCGATCTTGACGTAAAAGATATTCATTTAGTCCGGAATTTATACTGGAAGCAAACGGCAGCTGTCAATGTGAAAGGAGAATTAGGTCAATTTGTTGACATTCAAAGCGGAGTGCGTCAGGGGTGTGTTTTCTCTCCGGACTTGTTCAATCTGTATAGCGAAGAAATTTTCTACGAAACAAGAGAGATATAAAAGGATTGAATATCGGAGGCCACAACATCAACAACATACGATTCGCAGATGAGACAACTCTACTCGCCGAATCCGAGAATATGTTGCAACAATTGCTGGACTGTGTAATTGAAGAAAGCTCCAAGAAGGGTCTTACAGTCAACATAAAGAAAACTAAATGCATGACTATCGGTAAGAAAGAGGTGACTCCGATGTGCACGATCCATGTTAGAGGAGAACCTTTGGAGCAAGTGAACTCTTTTGCCTACCTTGGAAGCATGAAAGCAACTAACGGAAAATGCGACGATGAGATCAAAAGAAGAATTGGATATCAAAAAGTGCTTTCCAAAATATGCACAAATTATTCAAAGATCGGAAAGTAAACAGCTGAATCAAGAACAGAATCCTCGAATGCTACATCCACCCATCCTGATGTACGGTTGCGAATGTTGGACTATTACCCCGGAGAACGAGAGAAGACTGAATGCGACCGAAATGTGGTTCTACCGACGAATTCTGAGAATATCCTGGATCCAGCGTGTCTCAGATGACGAAGTATTGCGTCGGTGCAGGGCAAGACGAAGTGTACTACAGAATATGAGATTACGGCAAGCCAAGTTCTTTAGGCATGTGATGCGCAAAGGACATTTAGAGAACATCGCAGTAACTGGGAAGCTGAATGGAAGGCGAGCAAAGGGAGACCGAGACTTACTTACATCAGTGGTCTCTCCAATTGGCTGCAGACCGGAGAATCCGAACCCATTCGATCTACGAACAATCGAGAAAAATGGAGAATCATGATCGCCAATGTCCGTATCGGATAAGGCACCGGGACTGACTGACTGACTGACTGACTGACAGATACTCCGATGGTAGTGTTTGCATGTTTCATTTGTTTTGCTATTCTTTATAAGTGAATCAATAATAAATTAAAATCCGTCGTAGCAAATAGTCACAGTGGCTACTTATGAGAAAATGCCTATGAATTGAAAGATTTGATCGAGACCACTATACCTTATAAGCAAAGTTTAAATCATATCAGTATCCTAGTTGTTGGAAATAAATTCGTGGATTGCCCTAGGAGTGGCATGTGCTGCACAGTTGAAGTCACGGAGTCAAGTCAGAATAGTCCTCGTGCGAAATGGTCTTTAATGGTTTTGATAAAACTGTCCCAGGAAAGGTCTCGAGATAAAATGCAAATAACAGAGACATCCTCAGTAGCATCTGAAACTTGCGCTTCTGTTAAATTTTAAGCGGAAAATTAATAGTCTCTGAGTTTGAAACCAGGTATAAGTAGACCTACTTCCAGTGGCATTCAAAGGCTATTGGTTTTCCTAATTAAAAGGTTTACAGAAACATGTCTTTGGATACTGCTGAGACCGTCTCCGCTATTCATATTTTTTTCAACCTTGCCCTGGGACCGGTTTATTGAAGCCGAATTTTAGGACCATTTCGTGAAAATAGCGTTTTGACAAGGACCAAAAAGTCACACCTTGCCTACAGATTGCATTTGTCATGCAATCATGACACTCAAACTGGGTGGGTAATTCTGCAACCGTCCACGGAAAATGCAAGCTGTCCAAATCATGATTAAAAACGTATGTATTTGTGACTTTCTTGAAACTGTTATCCACGCTGCTGTACTATCAACCGCATCTCAGGTCACTTCTCCCGAGCAAGCGAGTTGAAAGCTTGAGTTATAAACGAACCATCCTGCAAACAAGAGTTTTCCGGAAAAATATTGTGCATCATGCCTGTCTGAAAGCATGTTTTCATCCATAAAAATGTAGTTCGAATGCAGGAAAGCATCGGTATTAAATCGTTTCGTGGTCAACATGCGTTATTTCGCAAACTGTTGGTGAGATCAGTCACTGATCTTGCAAGAATTCAAAAGTTGACAGTCTCGGATATTCCCAAGATACATGTAATTTTGATCAATGCGAATCCCGATTTCAGGCATGTTCTGTGGGATATCCTACGTTTAGTCTAAATGCATCGAATCCATTACTTAAAGCTGCTACCCTTGACAATGTAGGCCTCATCCGAGGGTGAATCTGCCAACGTAGCCGTTCTATAGTGTTCGCACAGCACATTTGAAATTGATCAATCAAAGTTTGAATTTAGCCAACTAGTTTTATTACTAAAACCGTGTAATACACAGTAAATTACTGGCATCAATTGAAATATTTAAGGGTAAGCTGAAACATATATGCAGATAATATGATCATTATGATGTCTCTGGAATGCCAAGTTGCGTATACAGTATACAAGAACTCATGAAATCAATTTGAATGACAAGGGAAAACTTGCATTGATTTCCTACTCCCTCAAGATAAAACATTTTCAAAATAACTAAAACAAAAAAAATACGTTCATCACTGCTGCCTACTTTGATCAGTAGTACGACAGGAACATCTCACCATTCACCTGAAAAACCCTGAGCAGCATAGGAGGACTTCAAAGTGCTGTTCTGAGGCTAACTGGTGCATGTGAATCCGAAATGACTTTCACTTCAGCCAAATGCAAATCCAGATTTCGTACGTGTAACGTTATTATGTTTCATTTGTTAAGATTGCTACTAGGGTAATGCACGAATTCAATTCCAACAACTTCTGTGATGTTGGTGTGATCTTAAACTTTGATTTCATGGAATAATGGCATCGATCAAATTTTTCAATTCGCAGACTTTTTCACATAAGTAACCACTACTGGATTTTCATGTCAATCCGTGTAATGTTATTACGTTTGAACTTAAATATTGCGTCACAAAGAAAGAATGGTAAAGCAAATAAAGCATGCAAACATAAATTTCAGGGAATCTGCTAGCCATTCTGTCTGGTAGATCGATACCAACCTGTTAACATCTTCAAAAATGTTATTGAAATGTAGCAATGCGTGCGACATAACTTATTATGCATGGAATTGCTCAATTTGAACCTCTAGCAACCTCCAAATAAACCTCTTATAGACTGCCATGGCTGAGTCAGGGCGTTAATTAGTTGTCTAGGTTAATCATTTTCTTACTTCATCGGATCTTAATCATCGGAAGACTCCATTCGGCCACCTGTTTCCACGACAGTGCATGTATCGCCTCTACCATTGTTTTCTCAGTTCCCTATACCAGTGCGCATTACCCGTCGCCACCATGGTGATGGGATTTCCCACTACCACAGATGGAATTCCTCTTGCTCTCGCCCACCACAGATCCCACAGTATCGAACATTGATTTGAAAATTGAACATTTTGTCCTGCAGAAAGTTGATGCAAAAACTTTATTTCCTACCCTTTTTTCAGACCACTTTTATGACCATGACTTTCATCAAGACTATGATCATCTAACAAAACTTATCAGGCTGATCACGTCGAATTATGCTAAAATTCGCCTCTTTCGGTACGGTAAGATATATTTTGAACGTAATATCTTTAATTCAAAAGTCCTATCACGTCAACAGGCAATAAAACTGATTCTCTTTAGAGGCAAATAAATTTTGATTTACCGAGTTTTCTTTTGAATAAAACGTTACTTCGCATGCACCTAATTTTCTATTTAAGCTACATTTATGTAAGCAATCATGATGAGTGAGAAAGTATGACATTGCAGGTCATCAGGAATTGTCAACATTTCTATGATTCGTTATCAATTATCATCGTCGTTGAAAGTTAATGTGCTTATTATCATTACATTCTCACAGACACGTGCATGCCAACATTTGTTTCTTGCCTACATACCGGGATTGTGCGCGCGCGCGTGGCAGGGAAAGCAGGCTTCACGCAAATCGGGGAGTAGTCCATCTATCCCTTTCTAGATCTGTGTCGCCCACCCAATTTTGCTAATAATAGCAATTATGTTTATCCTGTTGAGATTCCGTCAGTCCCATGTGTACACAGGTGTGCCGCTACTCCAACGCCAACTCGAACTCGCTTTCTTCGACCACTGAGTAATCTAAACCAGCTACCTATGCCACAATGTCATAATTTCCCACCAAATATTCTTTATTGCAATGCGAGATCTTTGAGGTATAAAACCAATGAATTATCTGCTTGTGCAATCTCCAATGCTACCGACATAATTGGTGTAGCAGAAACCTGGTTCGACAACTCCATTGACGACGAGTCCATTTCCATCCCTGGCTACAGCGTCATCAGATGTGATAGACCGAACCGGATGGGTGGTGGCTGCTGTCTCTACATTCATAGCAACATAAGTTACAAAGAATTGAGTGAATTCAAGACCAATACCATATCTATCTTAACAATCATGATCCAATATCCATCGAAGGATTTAGTACTTTCGATCGTCTATCATCCACCAAATGCTGACGACAGATCGACTCTAGATTATTTCAATAATACACTGACTGATTCACTCCGATCCGTTCCGAACGCATACGTTGCGATTATTGGTGACTTTAATAGAATGAAATACGAAGAGCTTCAGGAAACGCATGGTTTGTCACAAATTATAAACTTCCCTACTAGAGGAAAGGCTTGTATTGACCTCATGTTTTGCAACATAACTCCGATACCATGGATTGTCTCTAAACTGAGCCCCCTGGGACTTGGTGATCACGCTTGTTTTTGTGCGACTGCAATACACGACCGAAAACTCTATAGGCCACCCGGACCTCGGAAGAAAATCAACAAAAGCTTAGCACTTAATTTACTCGCATCGTGTGACTGGAACAACGTACTAAATGAGACGAATGTTGAGATGCAGGTTGCCATGATGAATCAAACACTATCAAGTATTCAATAAAATAGCACTAAGCTTCCGAACAGAAACCACGTAATAAAAAACCAACAGTTTTTTGCAAGGCCTTTCACCTGCGTCTTACAGGCATCTTCAGGCAATATGCCTGTAAGACGCAGGTGAAAGGCCTTGCAAAAACTGTTGGTTTTTTATTACGTGGTTTCTGTTCGGAAGCTTAGTGCTATTTTATTGATTAAGTATGACCACGTTGAACAATTACTATCAAGTATTCTCGAACAATCAAATGTGATCATGAAATTGAAGCCAAAGCGTCATCCGCCATGGATTGATGAAACCATCCTGAAATGGAGGCGCGCGAAAACAAGGTTTTATCGCCAAGGAAAGTTCGAAAAAGTCAAATTCTTCAACTGACTTATTGAAGCACGGATAACTGAGAGGAAGTCTAATTTTGTGAACTCTAAACTCAACATGGATTTGAATCCAAGGCAATGGTGGAGTCACGTCAATATTCTTCTAAATCGGAAGCCGAAGAGTGATTCAAAAGTGTCGCAATCAAAACAGACACATCTTGACGGCAAGTGGGTTAATGATATTGAAGCAGCAGAGAAGCTGTGCGCGTACTTTGCTTCAATAACAAATGAAACAACTATTAGCGAACCCAGCATTGACATTCCACTTGGTAACAGTGTCAAACCTCCCACTACATACGAGGTCCTCAGGAATCTGTCAAATACCAATGAGCACAAAAGTTCAGGAATATCAAACATCGCAGCATGGTTACTCAAGAACGGCAGTGGCTTCATAATTCAACCTCTGATGAGTATAATTGACAACATATTTTCCAAGCGCCACTTTCCTGACATATGGAAGTGTGCCAAAGTGCGTCCAATTCCAAAGAAAAAGTCTCCGTCAACATGTGCGGATTTTCGCCCTATATCCCTTCTCGAGATTCTATCAAAAATCGTCGAAAAAACTATCTGTGACAGGTACCAACACAGTCTCTCTTTGCCGAACCAACATGCATATGTTGAAAACGGTGGTATAACAAATGCGTTAATATCGATTTTTGACAAGTGGACCGAAGCTCTAGACGCTGGCTCACCCTTCGTAAGAGCCATCATGATTGACATGACACGTGCATTTGACAGAATGCGACCTGCGCTCCTTCTGCCTAAGCAGCTGCACAACCACATTGACCCTGGTCTCATCGCCTTGACACAAAGCTATCTCGCAAGTCGCAAGCAAGTAGTCGTCTTTCAAGGCGCGACCTCGCGAGAAGCGGAAGTATCAGGTGGAGTGCCTCAGGGATCAGTCTTGGGGCCTTGGCTGTGGCTCACATATATTTCCGACCTAAATCCCAACAGCGATTTTGACATCTATGCGGATGACGTAACAGTGAGCATTTCCTCTTCGAAAAACAAGCAAGATCTTCACAACAAAGCTCAGAACTCAATCAAAGCTATCCAACAATGGTGCATAGAAAACAATATGTCCCTGAGTGCAACCAAAACTGTTGAACTCATCGTCAGTGCAAAAAAGGAGTACCAAGTCGATCACATTTCCGTTGGAGACAGCTACATACAACAGATGGACTGTGTGAAGCTTCTCGGCGTAACTGTTGATAAACATTTAACTTTCAAGAATCACGTCGAACTCTGTAGAAAAAAGGCCATGCAGAGAATATTCTGGCTACGAACACTAAAACGTTATGGTGGCAGTAGTCAAGGACTAACTCGCCTCTATCACACGTGCATTCGGAGCATTTTTGAGTACGCATCCCCAGCGTGGTTCCCATTTACGTCGAAGATGCTACAGCAGGTCATCGAGAGAGTCGAAAAATGTGCTCTAAAAGTCATTCATCCTGCTTTGTCCTACGATGAGGCTCTTGAACTGACCAAAACACCTCAAATTATCACGCATTTGAACAAAATGGTCCTCACTCAATTTATGAAAATGAAGAAGACTCATCATCCTCTCCACCATCTTATCCCTGTCAGACAGGAAGACATTAGTCGGCGAGACACGAGAGGGTCGAACAGACTGCGAATTCCACGTCATCGTTTGATACGTCGAAGGAAATCCTTTGTGGTGTATGCCACACAACTTTATAATTCAAACAGTGTTGTGTAGCTTTTTATTTTTTATGTGATGTAACTACAAATGTGTCTGTAACTACAAATGATTGAATTCATTTGAGAATAAAAATCTCTCTCTCTCTCTCTCTACTGAAAATGTCATTCAGTAGCCTAATTTATTTCATCAATCTATCCCACATGCCAGAAAAGTGACAGTCTAACGTCGATTTAAAGGTTACTGCGGCCTGCTGTCTTCTGCTTGCTGGAAAAATAGAAGAAACTCCAAAGAAATGCCGTGATATTGTGAAAGTATCGCGATCAATTCTCAATGATCACCATTTCAGTCAGTTTGGACAAGACCCACGAGTAAGTTTCCTTATGTCGCATCGTTGATTGATGGATACATGCACGATGTCTTTTTTACAGGAAGAAGTGATGTCTCTTGAACGTGTCCTGTTGAAAACTATCAAATTTGATCTTCAGGCAGATCACCCTTACCGTCACTTACTCAACTACGGCAAGAAAATTCGAGGTTAGTTTCAGCTTTTATTTGATTTTATTTCAACAAAATCTCGTCATCGTTTAATACACATGCAAAATTCTTTCTGCTGAGGCCTGAATAAATATACCCTGCCAAGTGCCCTCACATAAATTTTATTTATTTGGCTGTGTACCCAAAAGGGGCTCATAGCGCACAACGTATACAAAAATGCAAGTCACAAGAAAAATAAAGTTAAAAACAGAGGTGTGGAAGCAGAAGCGATCGGTTTCATTGGAAGCGGAAGCGAATGCCCGATGATCGCTTCCGCTTCCGAAAGTATCATGATACTAGTAACTGACGCAATGCGCGTGTCAGGGCGAGGCGAGGCACTTCTGACCTTTGACCTTAAGTCTTGTTATGAGTTAAGTAATAGTTTTCATATCTAGTTCTTACCCTATTACACCTAATTACAATTTGACACCGGTATTACTAGATGTAGTTACTTCTAATTTTCCCATTATGATAAAAACGAAAATGTATTATCTCAGAATACTGGCATTCGAAATCAGAAAACCACAGTACCATCATATCAATGACACACAATGCGGATTGGAGTGTCTTGTCGCAATTTCACTGTAGCATTCTCAAACACTCTCTTAGT
Organism: Prostheceraeus crozeri; assembly: GCA_907163375.1. NCBI lineage: Eukaryota > Metazoa > Platyhelminthes > Polycladida > Euryleptidae > Prostheceraeus > Prostheceraeus crozeri. The sequence continues at coordinate 13,345 of CAJQUW010006186.1, forward strand.
CGTTTAATATTTTTTACTACACACGCGTTGGGAAAATATGACGTTTTTATTTCACAATTTTCTAAATGTCAACATTTTCAGTAAATTTGAAAAATATTTTGACTTTTTAGCAAGTCAAAAAAAAGCATACAAGTCAGCTAGGGTTTACGACAGAAAGTTCGTGGAGACTGTTGACGTCAGAACCTATAACTCGTAAAAAAGTGGAAAATGAAGAAAAAAGGGGCTCGAAATAGGGAGGTGTGCAGCCCATGTCCAGTCTCCAATAATTGGAAGTGGAAGCGAATAAAAATCAATCGCTTCCGCAGCCCTGGTTAAAAATCAAGAGAAAACTATTTATCAGAATCTTCCTCCAGCAACGCTTGAAAGTCAAGAGACTGTTTGCATTTGTTTGTGAATTCAGGATGTTGGTGAATACCACATCCATAAAGGAATCCAGATCTTTCTGTTCAGTTAGATTTTCAACCTGTCGTGACTGTGATGCCTGTGTGACTATATTTGTGTTTGAATTGAGATGGTAATGGCGTTTAATAAGATACTGTTATTCTGTTTCCGCCTAAAGCTGAATTTTTATTTCACATATTGTGAGGTGACACTGCAGCACTTGTGAACGCTAGAATCAAAGATCATATATCACAAGATTCTTCATCAATTTGCAATCACTTAGAAAAGTGTAGTCATCTTTTGAGAGAGGCTCTGATTTGTCATTTTCAGCTTTGTAGTTGGAAAGGGTCAGGAGTATTTTATTTTATTATCATTGTTCTTATGTACATGCACAAAATTTTTCGACTGCTATCCGACAATCATCTTCAGTTACGAAAGAATTTCTATTGATGTTCTATTGAAAGAAAGAAAGTTGTCTACTGAACATCAAAAGAAATACTTTTGGTACCTGAAGATGATTGCCGGATAACAGTCGAAAAAGTTTGTGCATGTATGTAAGAACAATAATAATAACATCATAAAATAATCCTGACCCTATCCAACTGCAAAGCTGAGTGTAATCAACTAAAGATAAAAACCGAAATTTCGATATTAGACTAATTTATCGAACAGTAATGCTGCCATGATGGACCAGTACGCGTAGCGGCGCACGAGACGATTTCAACGTCAGCATTACTGGTGTCATAACGATGAAGATTATAACGTGTCACAAAGATGCAGCTTACATGGTAGAGCCTATGAGCTGGCCCGACCACTGATGGTAAGTCCATCGGGACGCTTGCCATCTTGTCTGGAAACTCCCGGAGGTTCCAAGATGTCAGGAACTCCACTGGACATCAAGGCTCGTCGAATAGGGTCATTGGCCTCCTGGTGGTGCGCATTTCTTCCGGCGCTCTTCTTGCATCGGAAGCCATGTAATCCACACTAATCCACAGTTTCTCTACAGACCCATACATGTTGTTAGCAAAGAAGGATACCCAAACTTAATGCACATACGATCCGCAATTGATTATTGTTCAACTTCAGACCCAATCATGGAATAGTGGATGCATTCAATCATGCTCTTGCATACTGGGAAGAGACGGCAATAATTCGCGCTTTCGGTGAGGCTGATACGATCGAACCCGTCAACTGATCGAACACTGACTTTAAAATCGGTTTGACCCATACACGTTGAATGTTTGGATTGAGTGGGAACTCGGTATTTGCGATTGCTTTCCAGTCTTTGATTAGCTTGCTTAATGACATGATGAAAGAATCAGCAGGCAAACTACATTGTGACAGGAACAGAGATTAATAGTACTGTGAGCTGTAGACAGATATGTCGGCATCGATAGCTGTACAGCACTTCCAACACCAATTCCTGCTTTTGAGATCGAAAGTGTGGCTTGATTCCATGCTGTATCATCGAGTTAGCAATTGGCAATTGAGGATATTGCTGAGTGTTTCACGATTAGCTGCATCATATTCTTCTAAAATCCCATGCAAATAGAAACACGGTGCCGTGCGCAAAATGTATGTCAGTTTGGGGATTGGAAAATAGTTTTTAAGTAGAAAAGGGGCGGCATGCGCATCCAAACTTTGTAATGTGGAGTTGAGTCGAGGGAAGTCGCTCAACTTGCGATAAAGCGCAGTTCTGATTGCAGCCATGCCAATAGGGGATCCCAGAAGAACAGCATCATTCGCTTCGATTACCTTCATTCCAGTTTCGCAAATGATGCGTGTAGTTACGTTTAGTGACGTGTAGATACGTGTTGTTGAATTTAAATTTCTCACAATCAGCTCCCATTTTTGGTGATTCACAGTTAAGCCAATTTCTCTTGCTTGCTCTGTTACAATTTGAACATCATTGAAGACATCAGCGATATTACCGGCTATCGTGGCATCATCCAAGTACTATAAATTCAACTCTGAACGAATCTTTTTGGTGATGTCTTTAATTGCAAGACAAAACAGAAGAGGACCGAGTGCTTGGCCCTGCTGAATTCTCTCTGAGGAATGAATTATGTGATCGCAATACCAAAGGTTAGATTGAAATGTACGTAGTAGAAGTGTACGAGATAATTTTTCTTATCATATTGGGTGAGTAAAAGTTTGCGGCATGGTTTGTACCTTGGCTGTCCACACTCTGTTAAGTTATTATGAAATTGTGACATGAATGGTGAAAACATATCTTCAGTCACTTCACCAGATTCAGGTGCGAGTGGGAAATCAGCAGTTTTATTTTAATGCTATTTGGATAAATCAAATCCACTTCAAAATAATATCCCCAATCACCTTCATCTGGAATCTTCAGTATGTTTGAAGGGTTGGAGTAATACTCAAGCTCATCTTGATTTAACCAACTAAACTCGGAATGAGGGAGTGGTTTAGACAGTGAACTGCCATATGAATTATTTTGGTCATAGTACTTTAGGTGGATATGATCATCACCTACTGTTTTAGATTTTATATGATGCTTATTTACAAATGTGAGACCACCGCGTATTCCGCGCTCAAATATATTATACATCTCGGGGTCTTGTAAGAGATGAATGGTCTCACCAGTCATTTTAAAGGCTGATTTAAAGGACATGGCTGGTAGACTGACAAAGTGGACAGGATCTAATTTGTCTTCTTCCAGTGCCACTCGTCGAAATTCCTGAAAGACATCAGCCAGCAAAATGACATCTAATTCTAAGTAAGCGATCATATAATCGCCAAACGTTTTACAATCAAATTTTAACCATGCCTCTTTAGCATGTTCATAATCATCTACTGGACAATCTTCACCCGTCAAATCGTTTTGGAATTTGTCAATGGAAGGAAGGGTTGTTTCATTTAGTTTAGACATTGAGCTAAAATACGCGTAGGGAAAGACTCTTTTGCGAGTGATTCTTTCATCCGTTAAGTTTGGATAGTGTTTCTTCAAAGTTTGACTATGGGGAAGAAACTTGAGATTACGAACGAGAGAAGCTAGTGACGCTGACATGAATTGGAATGAATCTAAAAATTTTATTTCGAAGAAGACTGTCTTATTTTCTTTAGTTTTATCTACTGGTACTTTTGCTGTCATTGCCATGAATTTTTCTCTCGTTTGCGCTATAAGATTAAACTGCCACGATTTCATCTGGCTCAACCCTCCTTTTATGAGCATATGACTGTCATAGCCCTTAAAGTTATGAAAAATGACGGGTAGTACACGACGTCTCAACCTAAGTGAAAAGTTACATTTGGAGCAGAGTGCGTTTCTAAATTTACCAGTGATGTGATCATGATCACGCATTCTCTTAATTTTATCGTCATCAAACGTTTCATGACATTTAGGGCACGATGTGTAACTTTCAAATTTTTGTTTGTCTTCATCCGACACATGTAGTGACTTACGCTGCAATTGGGAATCATATGATTGTTGAAATTTGGCAGATCTATCGAGAAATTCTAGAAATTTTGAAATGCAATCTTCACCTTGCCAAGTATGCATTTTGTTTTGTCTATTCCTAAAGTGGTCATGCCATACTTCTTAGCAGGATATGGCTGCTGGCTTGTGGATGATATCATCAATGCAGCATTCTATGTCTGCGTAAATGACACGCAGGGGACTTAATTCGTCACCATTATCCCTATGTGAAAATATTTTATCTTTGGGCATGCGTTCCATTTGTAATTTACCTCGCTTGCACCATTCATAGTGAGTTTCAAATTTATCTTTACTCCAAAAGGAGCGGATGCAGCGGTCGCATACAAAATGTTCACCTCTTTTAGAGTGCCCCAAGTGTGTGTACAAGCGAGAGATTTTGGGAATACCACAGTAGTGCCATTCCTCGCTATCATCTTGTTTTACTAATAAGAGGTTGACTACACGTTCATAACAAGTTGAACGTGAATTATAGCGGGCATCCTTCAACCCCTTCTCCCACATGTGAACTCCAATTTTAATCTTATTATGTTTTTCGAACGTTTCTACATCTTTGATTTTCATGTTGTCATACTATCACAACCTTCAAAGCATCCTCCCACTGTCTATAGCTATAGGTATGATTTCGATTCGCGTTGATATCATTATAGTGAAGGATGGATAGGACTGCGTATTTGAAACACTGCGATTTACAATCGAAATTGATGACAGCTTTCTTATTATACAACGTTTTTGGTAGTTTAAATGTGCCTCGAGCTGCATGACTTTCTAATAGGGAAATTTTGAATATGGCTGAGTCCACGCCATCAAAAATGAGAGCGCTGTCGCGTTGATTGAATTTATCTACATTTGATTTTAAACATTGAATGTGAAAATTTAGCCAAGACTCGCAGTCTACAACTTCGGTTGCGGAAGAGGATGGAACATGAAACTGTATTCTCTCCGTCATTTGACCATGTTTGAAAATCTATTTTAATATATTTTAGTTTAAGGTAGATGAGCGCCTTTATTCTAAAATTGTCTAAATTGTTGAAGAGCGCTTCGATAATGTTAGAATTTTGAAGGAGCCACTCAGGAAAATCTACTTTTTTTGCACCGGCGCTGTGGCCTTGTGGTAGAGTGTTCGCTCGGCGCCCGGGAGACCTTGGTTCAAATCTTGGTCGGGTCAAACCTAAGACTTTTAAAATAGGTACACTCTGCATTCGTGCTAAACACTCAGCACGAAAAAGAATGAGAGTGGTAAATGACAACTCGGCCACATGGAAGAAAGGTTCCGTGACTAATGTGCTTCCGAGCATAAACAACCTTCATTTATTTATTTTTTTTATTTTTTACTATTTGAGTATTGAACTCCATGCAGTAGTCGCGTACTAAATTATTATGTGAAACATTAATGAGGGAGATGGTAGAGGTACCGTTGGTGTAGTGATCATTTGCATGTGTGTGTTGAAGTCTGTGCGAAGATCGCTGAAAGTGACTATCAAAAGAAAGAGGGCACAAATCGCAAGGAAAGGAGATGTCATCGTCAGAATCAACTTCACCTCCGGAGACTGACGCCGCTTTGCGTTGATACACACGTTGTTTGATGTGTCGAAGGAGACTGTGCTTCCTTGTAAACATATATGTCCGCAGTCGGCACATTCCCACTCGTTGCCTTGTCGCGAGAGTCCTGAGCTGGAACTCACATCACCTGAAAGAGAAATCATTCTATCATCTCTGTTCAAGTCTCAGTGTATTGTTGCAACCTACCTTGACTCAACAACTCTAAACTTTCTTTGAGAAGGGAGGGCGTTGGTGATGAAGTAGATGCCTGAAATTGAGGAAAATGCTATTAGCCACACGTTTGAGGGAGATGAGTGAAGAAATTTTCAACTTACCATTTCAACGAAATCAAGTTTAAGGTTGATACTTCAACAAGATAGAGACTTCACTCAAATAATATGTCTCAAATTTCGAATTCACGAGAGAGCAGTTCACTTGTACGCCTCAAATAATAACAGAATTCGCTAGAGAACACTTCACTTATACGTCTCAAAGACAGAGTGAAATGACACGAATGTGACTTTGCATATATACTTTCATATTCATCATTCATTGGCTGTTCATTCTGATTGGTTGCTTGTTTATACTTAAGAATTAGAAAACATTTCAAAGTCATTATTCACAGTCAACATGACAAGCCCTCCAAAAAACACCGAACACAAAATTCTCTTCTCCATGCTCATCGCCAAAGGCGCTCGTTGCACCAAACGCTCCAACGAAGGGGAAGGTGGAGAAATTATACCGACTCGACAACATTAGAAAGTTGTCATTACCAGCGGATGACGAAGAGGAGAGTGTATGTGAGAAGGAGTGTCCCGACCTAAGAGGTTTACGATGGAAGTATCTGCAGTACGATACTGATGATGTGATGGAGATCACCAGCATCAAATTCCTCCATCAATTATGGGAATGGTACACCCCTAACTTCCAGCCACAAACTATGGCGGAGTGGGAGTACATCGACAAAGTGAGGCTCGCGGTAGAAGAACGATTGAAGCAAGTGAACTGTTTTTGTGATCTGTGTGAAGCCAGACTCTGGGACGATATTGACGATGAAGACCTTTTGAAATACATGCCATAATAAATTTTTATTTCGTATTATCTTTGCTTTCATACTGACTTACTTGAATGGGGCTTCAGTGGATGATTTAACCACGCATACTTTTTCATTTGGAAATAGTAGCACGCTTAGTTTAACTTGTAAATCTTATAACATTTCATATGGGTGATGATGATAGATAAAATAGTGTTAAATAAAATTAAGATAGCTTACACTTCTGATACAGGGATAGCAATCGACTGCGATCCATGTGTAAAGAGCTTGTTAGACTACGGAGGAGAGAAGTGTGTTATGTTGCGTGTGGAGCGTGAGTGTCCTCCCATTTCATTCCATTCATCAATTCGTCTCATTGATAGAGACAGGTAGAACTCATGGTTCTCATAACGTATGCAATGGAAAGTTTATAAGGCAACCTTCGACAGTTGGCTAAATGTCGCCCTGGCGCGAATGCATGCTACGTTGAGACAGAGGCAATCACTTGCAAACATGACGCAGAGAGGTTTAACAAGATTGACCATTGCCGAATGTCCCTTGCGGTATACATAGCTACGGGTTTCACCGCCGCCCTTTACAGGAACGCCCGTCGAAAGGAAGTATCACACCGAAAATCTCCGTGACTTGCACCGTCCATGACTTGATCGCCAGACATGAAAACCTGTAGAGTTGGTAAGAGGTTGACAGACTTTGAGCAGCTTGATAGCAAGCCGTAGAGAGCTTGATTCACCAGCGTTTTGCAATGGAGATGTTTAGAGGCCACCCATGACAAGATAGCTAAGACTCAACCGATTGGCGTTCAAAGTGCTACGTTGAGAACTGTGTCAAATGCCCACCATGAGACATGAGTTGCCCCAGCGGTTTCGGTCTAAAATATGACACGCTCCCTTGCTACACTTATCACTACGGCATCGTCCGCCGTCCCGAAGGAACACCCTGTCAGTGGAATATTACAGCAAAACTCTCCGTGTCTTGCTCGCTTTCAGTGAAAAGCCGCTTATACCATGAGAAGACTGGCTCAGACATCATTAAAAATGCTTTCATTGACTTCAGCGGGGTCGAAAACCCCAGAACACCTCCAAAACTAGTGAATTTAATGTTTCAACTTTTTAGCACTACTTATGAAATTTTATAAGTAGTGTATCACTTAGGGCAGGTCAATAGGGACCGAACCTTTTTTTTTGAATCAAGTCAAACGGACTTGTAGAAGCAAAGTTACAAGCCTCTAAAGTTTTGGAGTCTTTTATGGCCTGGAGACGAAGGCCATCTCCTGGCTAACCTCTAAGTCTGACGGCTTAGCTGATATCAGCAATGAAATTTTCTAAGTCGGTTTCTTACAGAAACCCGGAATTCGGAATGTCCGAAGCTATCATCGGAGCTCAGAGAGACGACCTACCTCTGACAATCGCTCTCCTCTAAATGAAAAGTCTCTGTCGGTTTCCGCTTATATAGTGTGTGGCGATCAGCTGATGACGTAATATCCATCATCCAAAAACTTAAAACGCTTCTATCGCCGATTCTAGAGGTCCGATTGAGCTGGAAATACATCATTGGGATGTAGAATTGGACGCTGAATCCGAATCTGGCCTCCATTTTACCATCCGATGCATCGTTTTGGCTCTACAGCCCACAGCCATCGCGAAAATTCTAACTCCGTCGTATTTTCGAAAATTTTTTCTCTCAGATTGACTTGAAACTCACCATGTTGATAGAGAATTTAACGCTGATTCCAAATCTGAAATCCGTTTTCCCATCCGATGCTTCGTTTTGGCGCTGCAGCCCAAAACGTCCAAAATTCTAACTCTGTCGTTTTTCGCCAATCTCCCAAAATCTTAAATGGCGTCTCACATCTAAACGAAGACAGATATGAACAAGCCGTTTCTTTCAGTGAATTTGTCTCACTCTTAGCTTTCAAACGAGCTATTTCACGACAAAATCCGTCCACTGGAAGCCAAGATCGAAGCTAGCTCTCCCGAAGGGGGGGACGTCAGCGAAAATTTTTTCTCTCCGATTGACTTGAAACTCACCATACAGATGCAGAATTTCACGCTGAATCCAAATCTGAGATCCGTTTTCCCATCCGATGCTTCGTTTTGGCGCTACAGCCCAAAACGTCCAAAATTCTAACTCTGTCGTTTTTTCGCCAATCTCACGAAATCTGGTAAATCTTGTTTCTGCTCTAACTTCTAAACGACTATACCGATTGATAAGAAATTTCAACACTGAATTCGTCTCACTCTTAGCTTTCAAACGAGGTATCATACGTCTCCATCCGTCCACTGGAAGCCAAGATCAAAACTAGCTCTCCCGAGGGGGGGGGACGTCAGCGAAAATTTTTTTCTCCGATTGCTTTCAAATTCACCATACAGATGCAGAATTTCACGCTGAATCCGAATCTGAAATCCGTTTTCCCATCCGATGCTTCGTTTTGAAGCTACAGCGCAAAACGTCCAACATTCTAACTCTGTCAAAATTTTGAAGAAACATTTTTTCTCGCCGATTGCTTTCAAATTCACCATACCGATGCAGAATTTTACGCTGATCACGAATCTAAAGTCCGTTGCTCCATTCCACCACGCCAACCTAGACGGCCGCCCACGTCAACCTAGGCGGTCGCCCACGTCAACCCGAGGCCAACTCACCCGAGTCTCACACTCTGTCGTTTTCGAGGGGGGGGTGACGTCAGTAGTTTATAGTGTGACATCCGGCGCGACGCTTCGCTTCGCTTTGCTTCGCTTCGCTTGCGCCGGATGTCACACTTTTGCGGGTTTTTTCAAAATTTCAAAAATTTAGGTAGACTTCAAATTTCACGTGGCCGAAGGCCGAAGGGCGAAAATAAGCGTTTTTAAAAATACCCAATTTTCAAATTTTTCAAAATCTCAAATTTGAGAATTACAATCGGGCGAAGCCCTAGAACCTTCGGTTCGATTTTCACCCCCAAAATCATGACCGTTCAAGGACACCGAAAATCATAAAAGTTGATAATTTCAAATTCATGAATTTTATCCATTTTTCAGGTTTTTAAAATATATCATGTGACTTGCGAACCGAAGGTTCAGGGCTTCGCCCGTTAAAAATATTTCTTTAAAAATGGAAGAAACAAAAGTGGAAGGAACTTCAGAAATGGAAGGAACCTCAAGAATATATCCTTCGTTATCATATGAACGTAGTTCTACTTTAATGGACATTGAAAAAATGAACATTGAAAAAATGAACAAAGAAAAACACAAAGATAGAGTTAGGTATATGAAAGATAAGGAATCTCAATTATTATTAAGATTAGAGCATTATAAAAAGTTAAGAAAGAGATGGTCTAATGCTTTAACAATTGTCATTTCATCTGGCGTTCTTACAATTCCAGTAGTTGCTACTGCTTTAACTCGATACAAAATGAAAACACATTTCCATCTTTGAAATATTTTATTCACATCACAGACAAGTACTATGTACAAGTAGCATGGTTTACCACGAATAAAATATGTTGACTAGAAAATGTATTATGCCATGATACAATTGTTTCTGTATGAGTAAAATAAGGTAAGGCTCATAGAACTATAAAACCAATGAGGACAAGTAGCATGGTTTACAACGAATAAAATATGTTGACTAGAAAATGTATTATGCCATGATACAATTGTTTCTGTATGAGTAAAATAAGGTAAGGCTCATAGAACTATAAAACCAATGAGGACAAGTAGCATGGTTTACAACGAATAAAATATGTTGACTAGAAAATGTATTATGCCATGATACAATTGTTTCTGTATGAGTAAAATAAGGTAAGGCTCATAGAACTATAAAACCAATGAGGACAAGTAGTATGGTTTACAACGAATAATATATATGTTACTAAAATGTATTATGGCATGATACATTTGTTTCTCGTAAATAGAAATAAGGTAATACTCATAGTACTATTATCCATTGCGAGTAGCTTACCGTTTCAATTGATTGAGTTTAGTATTTCATCAAGGGTTGGGCGCTGTCTCCCATGGCGAAGATACGAGTCAATAATAGCGAAGTTCCTTTTGAAAAATGATATAGATTCCGTCGAGTTCTTAATAAACGGAAATCGTAAATATAGTTTATAAAATTTTCTTAAAAAGATGTTATAGCCTCTGGAATAACCTAATTGTTTACAAACATGGCCACTTCCCCGGATTACAGTCAAAGCTCTTCCTTTTAACAACGATAACTTCACAGTATTGTTCACCGAAATGTCTTCTTCTCTTCTTAAATGTGCTAAATAATTAGTTAGCTCTGATGGTGAGATGTCTCTTTGAATTTCTTCTTCAAAATTATAGTTTGAACTGATATTGATGGCGTTATCTTGCAATGTGTCTTCAAATCGATTTATCACTAAAAATTCTCTGAATGTTTTTGATGCGTGGATGTCTTCTTCCTCCCTTGGTTTAAGATATTTCTCCTGAAATTCTGTTAGCATCTCAATACACTTCTTCCGTTGATCTTCGTTCACAATAGTGTCTGAAATTTTTCTTTTCAAATCGGCAAAGGCGATGCTTGAACGTGCCATTTTCGTTAAAACGTAGTGAATTAATTATGATAAAAAATAAAATTGTTGAAAGTCGCTGATGAAATTGACCAAAATAGATAAAGGTCACAGATGATTCGTAAGCAGTCACAGTCTCGTAGAACGCTCGCAGAATGAAATGCACGCAGTAATACGTGGAATAATGGCAGCAGCTGTTCAAGTGAAAAGTTATGAGTTATGCGGGTCACAAAGAATTCTCTCATACTGAATAGCTTAAACTGGTAGCAGCTGTTCATGTTGAGAAATTTGGTAACAGATGTTGCTAATGTCTTAATACAGATAAAACAATCAATATTCTCTTAACAAGAGTTCATAAGAATAAAATGGAACAATGTAACGTTTTAATTTAGATTAAATTAAATCATTTCAAAATCGAATAAGTAGCAAGGAAAGTCATCATTGTGGAACAGTTTTAAATCAATACCCCCTCCCTTCTGTCTAAGTAGTAAGGAAAGACATCATTAGAGAACAGTTTTAAATCAATACCCCCTCCCTTCTGACTAAGTAGCAAGGAAAGTCATCATTGTGGAACAGTTTTAAATCAATACCCCCTCCCTTCTGACTAAGTAGTAAAGAAAGACATCATTAGAGACCAGTTTTAAATCAATACCCCCCCCCAGTAGTAAGGAAAGTCATCATTATAAAAATGTTTTAAATCAATACCCCTTCTGACTAAGTAGTAAGGAAAGACATCATTAGAGAACAGTTTTAAATCAATACCCCCCCCCTCCTTCTGACTTCTAGGGGTCCCTTAAGAAATTTTTTTATTATAAAATGAGCAACATAAATGAGTTTTTGAAATTATATGGAACACAGACAACAACGAATTTCGATTTAAATAAGATTGCTAATCAATTGGGAATAAAGAATTTTCACATATTGATGAGGGATGAATTACAATTCCTAAAAAATAAGCCAACAGGAACCTTCAGTTCACGGAACAAAGTTCCATCAATAACTGTAAATTTCATAACAAATCTTCATACGTCAAATGAAAAAGGTGTACATTGGTCAGCAGGCGTTAAAAATTATCAGCAGAACTATTATTTTGACCGCCCGGAGGCTGAGAACTATTGGTTCGACTCATACGGTTTGCCCCCTACAAATGAAGTAAAAGAATTACTTGGCAATGGAATTTATAATACATTTCAAATTCAAAAACCGGGAACAACTTATTGTGGGCAATTATGTTTATACGTTTTGTACAAATTACAAAAAGGAGTACCATTTCTAGATATTATGTTAGAGTTAAACAATCTATAACTCAAGCGAAGCTAGCTAAAGCGCCACCTAAAGGTTAAAGCTCTGTTTTCTGTAATTCGTTTTCATAGAATCTACCTTTGATATCCTCATTATCTAAATCTATAATTTCATAAGTAAACGGATAAGTTTGATTTATTTTAGAAACTTCAAATATCTCTTTAGTCCAATAGCCTACGAAACCTTTCTCGAATTTATTCTTATATTTAAATATTCGTACCCTATCCCCAATTTTAAATTTCGGCTTACGTTTCTGCAAATTCGGATTACTCTCATTCGAATAATTATTCTCGAATATTTTCTTTCGTATTAAATCAGGGTCGTCAGAAGCATTCTTTGGGGTTTCTTCAATACCTTAATGAACTTTATTATTGTACTGCTCTACAATTCCTGGTAATATTTTTAACCATTTCTGATTTCCTTGCTGAGTAAATTTCTTGAATAATTTATTTTTTAACGTCCGATTGAATCTTTCTATCACTACAGCTTTTCCAGCGTTTTCAGTTGAATAAACAGTTTCAAATAGTGGCTGAACGTTTCTGTTATAAAATTCCGACCCTTTATCAACAAACAATTTCCTTGGCTTTCTATTACTTTCTTTAAAGATTTCTTCAAACGCATATTTAACTGATAGACCACTTTTATTTTTTAAAGGTTTTACCCAAGCGTATCGTCTATATAAATCTATAACGGTCAATGCGTATTTGTAGTCCCTTTCATTCGGCATATGAATAAGATCAGCACTCCAAATATCATCTTTATTAAATACTTTTACTTTTAATAAATATTTAGGCTTTCTATATTCTTTATGAATTTCAGATGCATAAACGTCTGAATTATGATTTTCATTTAAACCCTGGCCGAATAATATTTTAGCTTGTAAAGCTTTCTTAACAAACATTCTTTCAATCTTTTCTCTAAATGTAGGATTTTGAATACTATCTAATTCTTGAATCATCTTCTTATCAGCTGCATGTCGAGAACTTAGATCCTGATTTCGATAAGCTAAATCATGCCTGTAAGCTGCGGCATCTACTCTATTTATTGGTTCTTCACCTGGTTTCGGATTATTATTCTCATCTAGTCTTATATCTAATCGAGTTCCTGGCCCAGTATATGAATGACCAGGAAGATGTTTTTCTTTCGAATATTTACTCCAAATAAATCCAGGAAAGTTTTCTAATGTTTTTTGTATATCACCACCGAAGTGGTGTGGAACTTTGTTCTTGTCACCTCCAATATGCTGACAATTTGAGTTTTTATTTTTGTTTAATAGATAATTCAATAAATCTAGATTAGAAATTTTTAATTTAATTAAATTTTCGGAATTTTTAGAATTCATTTTAAAAGATAAAAAAAATTTAAAAGATAAAATAAAATAAATGTTTTACCGAAAAGAACCAAAGGCCTTGAGGTTATTACCTTATCATACTAGGACTTAGATATATTCCAGAACCATCTTTAGTTTCTTTAATTTCAATTAAATCATCAACATTGTGGAGAATATTTTTAAGAACTCGTTTTCCTTCATCAACTAATTTTAATTTACTGATAAAATTATCTACTATTCCTTCTCCCCTAGCAACTTTCTCTAACTCTCTGTTATGACGTTTTTGTTCTTCTAATGCTGCCTTCTCTGATTTATTTTTATTTACTGCTTGGACAATACCAGCTGTCCCACCTGCAACACTTCCTGCAGGTGCTATGCCACCTATTATTAGTGGAATTAATGGGAGAATCCCGCCATTCTTTTCTTCTTGTAATTGAATATTCTCTATCATTGGTTTACTTATATAATACTTTTTTTATTAATCGTAATAGTTTTAGGGGTATTTTTGTCAACAATATTACGTAATTTTAATTCAACAGTTTTATTATTAATATTACTTTTCGCTTGCGACATTTTTAATAAAAAAATTTTAAGTTATCAAAAATTTAAATCTATTCTCGTTATGAAAAAATTTTAAGTTAAGAATTTTTTTTAATCTATTCTAGTTATGAAAAAATTTTAAGTTAAGAATTTTTTAATCTATTCTAGTTATGAAAAATTTTTAAGTTATCAAAAAAATTAAATTAATTAAACGACGAAGTCTTGGGCTTTAGCCTATCGGACCAAAGGACCTCAGGTTACTAACCTATCGGAGCGAAGCTCCTCTGGCTTTAGCCGATCCTAACCATCTTCCCATTAAGAACTTCAATAGAATATTTTGTATCTTCTAGCAATAAACCATAAGCCATCAATGAAGTTGTGGAATCTTTCTTTTCAATATTAATTGTTACATCACAACCATTTTTAATAATATCTTCAGATTGTGCACTTAAATCGAAACAGAAAATTGGATATAAATGTCTCCAATCTCCAGGAGTTAATTGTGGTTCAACTCCAAATTCTATACAAAGATTTCTATAAGAATCATATCCTTCCATAAATTGATTATTGGTATCATCGAATCTTAATGGATCAATTGGATATCGAGTTTGATTTAATGAAACTTGTAAACTTCGAATTGTATTAATATGAAAAATATTATTGTTCTTATCAAAACTTGGAGAATTATTTCTTTGAAATGTTAGTAATAAATATCTTGGAGTATTCGCAGTTCTAGTAAAATGCCAGTTAAATCTTTGTTCGGAAAAAGTTACTGAACTAGCAGTACGCTTTAGAAAATTAACGAATTGGTTTGTTAGTATTTAATCTTTTTGCAATAGCTGTTTCAATCTCTAAACTAGGAGTAGTATGCTTAATCCACCATTCAAGTCTATCAATTTTTAAATATGCTTTTTTTCCAGTCTTACCAAAAAAGATTAATTCATTATTTGCTGTACGATGAATTATCAATTTAAATTTTAATTGATATGATATTTTATCATAATCTAAATATCCGAATAATGGAGACAATGACCAATTAACTGTCTGTTTACTTTTCTTGTTAAATTCACGTCTTTCTTTATATGCTTCATTATTTGTTTTATTTAAATGTTTTGCAATATTTTCTACATCTTTCGCAATTCCTGCTGCATCTGTTCCAGCGTGAGTTAAATCATCAACAATTATACCATCATTAGTATCAGGAAACCAACCTTCGATTTCATGCTTTTTATTATTTTCACCAATTGTTATAAATCTAAGCATTGTATCAATTACACCTGGAGAATCACTTATTGTTTCTATATTTTGAGTTGCAACATCTAAACGCATTTGTGTAAATAAACTTGGGAAAAAATTATTCTCTAGTGTAATATTATCGGTATCTGGTAATGGTGTTGTAAAATTAGCATCACTATATAAAGAATATTCACAGTGTAAAAATGAATCAGGTAAATATAAATAGCTCTGCTGATTATCAACTTCAAAAATTAAATCTCCTCCAGTATTTACTCTACTGGAAGATCCGGGATTCATAGCAATTCTTATATAGTCATTCTTTTTTTGATTATAACTAACCCCTGGTGGTTTATCTAATTCAAATTTATTTTCGATAAGCGAAGACATTTTTATAAAAAATAATTTGACTTTTTGTTTTTCTCACAGATAGAAAAAAATTTTACTAAAAAAATTACTAAAAAATTTTACTAAAATATAATTTTAGAATTTTGCTAGACCAGCTCCGCTACAGCTTTGCTGGTTAGACCGAAGGTTGCTGCTGACGCCATTACCTCTTATTTCTTCAATTGTTTTTTTATTATTTTTATTTTCATTATGTTTACTATCAGACGGAGCTCCGCTCCTCAAGGTTTCCCCAACAGCTATGTTAGCAATTTTGTTTTTTGTTTCATCTGAAAGTTTTTTTAATTTTTTTAGTTCTTCAGAATCATTCCTAAGTTTACGAATAGCTTCTAGTTGTTTTAATTCGTTTTGAGACTTAACAGCATTTGATATTGCACCAGCTGTACTACCTATAGCAGCTGCTCCTTTTGCAGCAGATGTAATGAAATCTTTATTATTTTTAATTAAGTTAACGATACTTCCAATACCAGAAAAGATGCCAGCCCCTTCTTTTTGGACGGCACCTGCGGTGCCTAGGAACTTTTGTGTTCCGATTGTTTCTACACTGTCATAATGGTATACAGGTTTCTGAGATGGTTCATGAGCAATTTTATTATTTGATGCAAAATGTTTAAGATTGTGTTTATAAATTATAGGCATTTTTTAAGATTAAATTTGACTTTTGGGAAAAATATCTACGTGTTAAGATTTACGTTTGTGAATGGACAACAACTTCGAGATAACTTTATTAATTGACTGTTGCACTTTATCTATTGCGTCAAGTAGCGTGTGATGTACTTTAATTTCTTTTCTATTAACTTGCATTTTCTGCTGATTAATCTTCAATGCCGTTTTAAGTGCATTTAACTTAATTTTAAGAACATCTAATTGTCTTTTAACAGCATCTAACTGTTCTTTATTTTCTTTAGAGTTTTCTTGTAAATTTTTCTTTAATTCATTTTCTAAATTGATTTTAAGAGTTTTCATTTTATCAACTTTTTGATTAAGTGAGTTTACTTCATTTATTATTCTATTCATCTTTTTCATTTGTTGAGTAATTTTAGAACTCAATTCATCAACACTTTTTTGGAATGTAGTTTGTAACTGCTTTAAATTTTTTTTAATTCTTTCAGGTAGTTTTTCTATTTCATCTTCTAATTGTTCTTCTAACATTTTGATCTGATGTTTATTTTTAATGACTGCAGATTTTAACTTTATAGAAAGTAATATTAAAATTTTTGATTGTTCTGAAATCTTTTTAAAAAGTTTTGCTATATCTGCTTCTAGCTCTCTATCCTTTTTATCAAGTTTTAATAATTTTTCGTTTAATGATTTGTCATTAAGTTTTAGCAACTTTAATTCATTCATCAGTGGAACCAAAACATCGTTTATATATTTTTCCTTTAAATCATTGATTTGTGTATCAACATATTGTTTATTTGTTAACTCTGTATTTTGTTGCGGAAGAATAGAAAGATGCAATGGACCAGATAAAACGTCTCCAGTTTTCATGATATAATTTTCTATCTCTATTTCTAATTCACGATTATTCGGGATATATGCACCTCCACCAACATTTGGTAACATCATTTTTAAAACAATAAAAAAGTAATGAGAAAAAAAAATAAAATTTTTTCTAATAAAAATAAAAAAATAAAATTTTTTCTAATAAAAATAAAAAATAAAATTTTTTCTAATGAAAATAAAAAAATAAAATTTTTTCTAATAAAAATAAAAAAATGGAAAATCCAAATTTAAAAAAATTATATTCGCCCGCATCATCCTGTTCTTCTTATTCGACGAGATCAACGGGATTTGAAAATAAATGTTTTGATAATAATAATAATACTATTACAAATCCATGTATAGATGTTAATATTTTATTTCAATTACAAGCCGAAATATTTAGAGAACAAACAAAAGGTTTACCTTCTATAGAAACTAATTATTGTTTGTTTCCAGGAGATCCATTTATTAAATTTATGGAGATTGTTAGTAAATATAATGATGTAGCTTATGTGGAATTAAATAAAGAAAATATGGTTATAATAGGTCATAATAATGTTTATGGATTTTATTAGAGCAGTGTTACCAATTAGTAATACTGATTGGATAGAAACTAAAATTATTAATTATATCAATATTAAAGAATTAGTTAAAAAATTAAAATCTTTTTCCAAAGAAAAAATTAGATTATTTGTTGACGATCAAAATCAATATAACATTCACATAGAGAGTAAAAAACATAATGAAGAATTATTATGTCAAGTTTATTATAGAGACACAATTTATAAACAAGAAACATTAGAAATGCCGCAAAGATATGATGATGATACGTATATAGGATTATATTCAAACTTAAATATTAATTTGTTAAAATCTTACATAAATGGCTTAGCTCAACAAGAAAAAATTTATATGTGGTCAACACCTTATACTATAAACAATGACCATAATCATAATAAACGAACCGAAGGTTCTAGGGCTTTGCCCGATCATAACAATCCTCTGAATCATATTGAAGAATCTTATGATAATAATGATGATTCTGTAACATCTGAAAAAGGTGTAAATGGTAAAAAAGATTATAAAAATATTAGTAATTATAAGAATTTATCTAAATTTTATTTTCTTACAATTGAAAATAATAATGATGGCATAGTTGAAGATACTGTTAGACAACTATGTGTCGGGTCTACAAAATTTAAATTAGGATTTACATCTAATCAATTTAAAATTTTATCATCTTTAACAAAAACTAAAAGTGATTCAGATTATGGCGGTGTTATTAAATTTTCCAAAAGAGATCAAAGACCAATATTTTTCTCTATTATATTATTAACAGATAAGAAATGTAATTTAGAATTAGATATTCCAATAAGAGAATGGTATCCTATCATGGAAGGGCATCCTATACCAAAAAGTGTAATTTATGATGATGAAGAAACAATTTATGATGATGATGAAGAATCAATTGATGATGATGATGAAGAATCAATAGTTAGTGAAAAAAAATTTAAATTATCTTTTGATAAAACATTATATGATGAAACTTAATATGGTAAAACTTAATAGAAAATACCAAAATATTCGATAAATATATTTTCATATGTAATAAAATTTTTAGATGTAATAAGTTTTTAGATGTAATAAATTTTTAGATGTAATAAGTTTTTAGATGTAATAAATTTTTTAGATGTTATAAATTTTTTAGATGTAATAAAAAAATTATTATTCCCACGTGTCATCATCATCACTTAAATTACTCTCACAGATGATTGTTTGAAATATTTCAGCTTGAATATCTTCTCCGTTATAAGGTAACATAATTTCATTTTCATCAGGTGCTTGACGTTTAAGAATATTTATTTGACCAGAAAATTTTTTTTCTTCAGTATTATTATTTTTATCAGGAATACTAATTCCAGTTTCTAAAGATCTTTTCCATGGTTTATTAACTGTAGTCGATAATGTTTTCCCCGAATATAATTTTAGAAAATCTTCTACTTTTACTTTGTTTTGTGAATAACCTTTGAATGTTTTCTTTTCACTAAGTCTCCCTTGCTCATCTACAGTAATACAGTATTTTACTTTAGGTGCAATAAACATTGCAAAAATAATTCCACCATTTCCATAATCATTTTTCCCTTGACACAATTCTCCTCCAACATATCCAGCCGCGTCTAATTTATTAAAGAGCTCATTGGAAATATATATTGAATCAGTATCTGTATAATAAATGTATTTTTCTTTGAAACCATTAATTTCTAAAATAAAGTTATTCATGATTCTTCTAGAGTGAGAAAGAATGAAAGAACCTAAGTGTGATGGCATGAATGACGTCTTCCCATCTTTTACAATATTAGTTTTGAGAAATTCATCATCTTCCATTTCTACTTTCGCTAAATATTGGTCATCATTTAATTTTTCATAATCTTTTACTTCTTGAGTGAAATTTTTTCTCAATGTATTCTCATTCCATAAATGATATTTAGTGGTTATATCTTTTTGCACAGTTTTGCCATATAGCGAATTCATCAATAATTTAATTAACTCATCACCTACAGTATTTCCTTCTGTTTTATATCTTTTTCTCAAATTAAAAAGTTTTTCAATATAATTTCGAAATGGTGAAACTTGATATTTTTTTTCATAAGTTATACCATCAGTAATATGTAAGATTTTTCCCCCACATCTAACAATTTCTTGTATGTCTACAGAAGTTAATACATCATAACATATACCATTTCTAAACCTGATTACTTTTACATGAGAATTATTATTTTGATTTTTAACTTTATCTTTTATAGGAACTGGTTGGAAAAACATATCATTCGGATATTGAAACACAACAGAGAATATTCCAGTTTTAGGTCTAAATGTTTGATTATTAAATTTATATACTATTTCCCGCTCTTCTTCTTGACGAAATTTTCTAGCTGATTCAGCTTTAGGGTATTCTGAATTTTCATCATACATAGCTGATGGATATAAAGATGTTGCATCAAAAGCCATTAGAAATTCATTTTTTTGTTCAAGTAGTTGATTTGCAATTTTCTTACAAATTTCAGTTTTATCTCCTAAATCTCGATACTGTTTCATTAAATCTATTAAATTACTTCCAGGGGACAAAGCCCCACCAGCGTAGCGACCAGGTAAATACTGTTTTTTTAATATTGGTAACAAGATGTTACAAAATGGCGATATGTATTTTCTTATATTTGCTGAAACTCTTCCACCTTTAACAGATTTTCTAATATAATTTCTAGCCCATAAATCTATATGAGAATGAATATTTATATTGTCATTTTGTACGCTTTTCATCCAACCGTTAAATGTTAAAGCAGAGGATGTTAAATTAGTAGTTATATCTTCACCAACTAAATCTCGCATAACATTATTATATTTGTAGATACAAAAAGCTAAAGAAAGAATATCGTTAACTAAATATGGTCTCCATTCATTTTCTTTTTCTTTATAATTTTCATGTGTTATGTCTCCAATTTCATAATTTAATTTACACACATTCGTAGGAATTTTAAAATTCTCACACCATTTAGAAAGACTTGTTTTTACATGTTGATAACTACATTTCATTATAATAGTTTGAAGTGCTAATTTACCTGAAAGTGAATCTTTCTTCATATTGTTTTTAAATCTAAGAGATTTTTGAATATATCTACTAACACATTCAGTTGTATAAGGATTTTGTAATGAAGCAGTCAATATTCCTCTTGAAGTTTTAAGAGGCGGTTTAGATAATTTAAAATTAGCTTTTATCGGAAAATAGGAATCAAAACCTGATGAATTGTGAGCTATTAAAGTTACTCTAGAATAATTAAATTTTCCAAGAGTTTTAAAAAATTGATGGATCGGACATACGTCCTCTGGGTTTCCCCCGATCGAACATTCATCATCCTCAGTTCTCGTAAATATTTTCACACAATTTTGAAGTTTATTAAATTCTAATTCAGTTAAATTATTATACTCATTAATCTGTTTTTTAAGTTTTTTAATTTCATCTTCATCTTTTGATCGTTTAATTTTAATCATATCACTTAACAAACGTGTTTCTAATTCTTTCAATCTTTGTTCCGGTAAACAACATATAAATTTATTAAAATTAATAGCTCCTACAGCGTAAGGAATAGGATGAGCTGTTGAACAGTTAGGATCGGGAAAAGTTTCGAGATCCCAAATATATGTTGAACTATAGTCAATTTTTTTCTTTGTTATGATTTTATATGGACGCGTTGTTAGATTTTCATCAGTAACTGTTTTATATATGGGTTTGAAATTATTTTCAATTTCTCTAATAGCTTTTAATTTATGAGATTAATTAATTAAACAATAGTGTCCAATTGTTGAACCTGCGTGAAAATAATTGTAATAAACATAATTATGCAACGTTTCAATTCCTCTAGGATTTAAATGACGATTGGCAGGACTATAATATTGAACACATTCTCCAAAATATTTATTGAATTGAGAAAATTTGCAGTTTGACATTACTCCTGTTCTAGATGTGGCTTTCTCTTTATATAAAAAATTATTAAACATTTCTTTCATCATTTCTCCTTGTTCTTCATTAAAACCTCGTAAAACATTATAACATTTAATAAAACAAAAATCTTCAGAAGGAATATAACAATATTCACCGAAATATTCTTTGATTCTTTATTTCATATTAATCCCTGCCCCTCTATGCGATCTTTGTACTAACTTCATTCCAAAATCTTCATATTTAATATTACCTGTAAAAATCCATTCGTTAGCATCGGATTTCTCATCCAGATTCGAAAACCATGTTTCAAATGATTTTTTATTATAGAAGGTTACGTAAAAATTTTGAATTATATTTTCCTGATCTTTAATAACTTTTCCAAGTAAATTAATAATTTTACCATTTGCTAAAAGTTTCCGCATATCATTTACTACATTAATAAAAGATACATTTTCATATTTAATTTCATTTGGATTAAATAAATTACATAAATCATCACCAAGTTCATCCTTAATTCTATCATCAAAAAAGATATCAGTAATAGGAGTTTCTAATATTTCTTTTGTTCCACTTTTCTGTTTTTTAGTATTACGTCTAATACTACGCCTAGTACGTTTCTGTTTTTTAATACGTTTACTACGTTTACTATGTTTAATTTGCGCATCAAACTCAGCAGTTTGTTTCTTGATTAATTCATCAATCCTAGACGTTTGTCCGAGAGACATTTCACGATTCATATTTTTTAAAAGAAAAAATTAATTTTTTACATAGAACCTCGGTTCCGTTTTTGCATATACACAGGAATATGTAATTGATGTAATGTTTCTAATTCATGTGTTGTTAAATGTTCTTTCTTAACCAACCACCATAAATTATTATACGCCAAAAATACTCGGAAACTTCTTAAACAAAGTGGAAAGTCTTTTGTTTTAACACACGGTTTAATACCATGTTTTGTTTTATAATCTGTAACGAGCGCAACGTATTTATGATGATAATAAAATCTAACTTCTTTCTTCGAATTTACAGGATTTGTAGGAAGACGATAATCTTTTAAAACTGGTACATGCTCTATCTTATAATCATTCAACATATTTTTTTTTATTTTTATTAACATAAAATTTATAAGAAAAAATTATTCGGCCACTCCGTTCGCTCACTCCTTTCGATCACTCCTCGAAAATATTTTCTATAACTCTTTCATGAATTTTTTTATCAATATTAATTGTAATGAAGCCATAATCTTTTGACCAAGCATTATTACACGATTGTTTAAATTCATCTTTATTTCTTACACATAAATCTCTTAACAAATCACTTAAGTTTCTTGCATTTATTTCAAATAGTATAAATATATTTGCATTCTTTCTAATAACACTTCCGTCTAATGAATACATACTTTGTGTTAAATAAAAAACACTACAGTTATTATGTCTACCTCGTGTAAAATAATTTCTCTGAACTGACTGATTTCTATCATTAACACAATCATCAAAAATTACACAATGTTTCATTGTTTTATCTAGTTTACTAGGATCTTGCATATTACCACTATCATCTATTAATTGTATCTTTATATGGTTATTTTTATTAGATTCAACTAACTGATTATTTTTTGCTGCTTCTTCACACCACGAACTTATTTCTTCTTCATCTTCAGATTTTTCATATTCTTTGAATAATGAAGCAATTGCTGTTTTTTAAGATTATTTTCAAATCCATATTTTAAAAATTGATAGACGGGTTGTTCTGCCGTTGTTGTATAAATTATAAGATTGTTATAATCCAAAAAATTTGGAGTCGTTAAAATTTTAAATAATAGATATGTTTTTCCACAGCCTGATCTTCCGCAAATAACTGACAAAACTTTATTAGATAAATTTGGATGATGATTAAATTTCAGTTTTTTTTTATTTAATGGAGGTAGTTCACTCATTTTTTTAATAAAAAAATTTATTTTTATTTTTTTTATTTTTTGTTTCTAAAGAAGAAGAAAATTAAACTTCTCTAGCTTCGCGTGGGAGTTTATACCTCTCGAACGGGAGTTTATACCTCCCGAACGGGAGTTTATACCTCTCGAACCAAAAGATCTATCATAATCTCTTCACCTCCAAAATTTATTTCTTGTCCTTTCTCATCAGTGATTCTAATGCCAATGTTGTTAATAGTTTTTCTTGTAATAGGAAAATATATTAATGTTTGTGGAATTACATTTAATCTATAACCAATGGGTACAGTAAAAGCTGGAAAACTGAATATTAAATTTGATAATTTACCATTTATATATCCTCCTTCAATAATGTCACAATGTACAACAATTGAATTTATTTCAGTTATTTTTGGAATCTTCTCACCTAAATGATAACCTTGACTATAGGTTTGTTTATTAAATCCTAATAGCTTTGACAATGATCTATCATGATTAAAATCAACTTGATGATTTTCGTCTAAAGTAAGAGAAAATTTATTAACTGCCGGTTCAACTGCAAAATGTAATTGTTTCTTATCTTTAAATGATATACCTAAATGTCTCTTAATTTCATTTGATATTGTTTCAACTTCGTAAGAACCAGGAAGAAAAGTTAGTATTTTCCATGTTTTGCCTTTATCAGTAGAATATCTAAATTGATCATTCACATCTTTGATAACGTTTTGAATAGTGTTAAATGTAGAGAAACTAGTCAATGCAATTTGATAATTTTTATTTTGTTCCAAATGTAGAATGGGTTCTAAATTACAAGTGTGTGATGAAGTAGTTGTTATAATTTTTAACGTCGTACTAAATTTTGATGAACCCAAAATCTCTGTTAAATTTTCTAAATGATTATTAATTTTGTCTAAATCTGCTGAACACATTTTTAAACTAAAAAAATTAAATAAATATTTTTTTATGAAATATTTTTTTATAAAAAATTAAAAACAACAACATATTTCAGCTACGGGCGAAGCCCTGGAGGACATCAGAGATGTCCAGTTACACTTTTATAATCCTCTTCATTTAGAATCTTCTTTTCTAACAGTCTTTTCAATATAGCATGAATTTCATTGAAACTAGAATTATGTCCTTCTTTTATTGCAGATATTAAAATATTTAATCTATTTAGTAATTCTTGTGGATCATCTGGTAAAAATATGGTTGTTTCTGTTTTCTGTTTTTCAGATAAACCTTTCCCTACTTTAACTCCCGTTGATAATAAATTTTCTAATTGTTTATAACGTCTAAGAGATTTTACTGCACCAACTCTGTCTAACATAGCTTTATATTTTATGAGATCTTCTACAGCATAATTATTTAAATCTGCTCCTCTTAAAAGATTAACAAAATTTCTATCTAAATTAAAAGGAGATTTATCTGGTGAAAAAATTATACCTCGAAAAGGTTGTGGAAATATTTCTTTTTGTCCGAGATAAAATCTAGGTATTGTTTTTCCATCTATAAATGAAATAGAATGTTCAAATTGCATAGATTTTGGTAATTTCTTATTAATGTTTGATTCGAGTAATCCATAGTCATCTAATATAGTTTTGTGCTCTGGATCTGTTATATCAATTTGTTTATCATTATTTGTACTTTCTTTTTCAAGAGTTTTAAATGGTTTCATAGTTTTCTCAAAATCAGTTTTTACTTGTTCGGTTTGCTGCATTTTTTCAAACATATCAGATTGAATACCAGCTTTTATCATTCTATGTTGAAGATGATTTTCTTTCATAATATTTCTTTGTTTTATTAACTCTTCTAATTGTTTTATTCTTTCAAAATTATCAGCTCTAATTTTATCCATTTTTAAAATATAATATTTGAATTTTGTGGTAACATTGGAATACAGCAAAAACATTTTACTGAACAAATTATTTTTTTATTGCTTTGTTGTTTGACATCTTTTCGTTTAAAGTTTTCTCGTTTTAAGTTTTGTTTAATAAAGTTTTGTTTAATAAAGTTTTGCTTAAATTTTCGCTTAAAGTTTTTAGCTCTTCTAAAAAAAATTTGTCATTTTCTTCATTAGAAATTTTAGCATCACTAGAAATTTTGCCATCACTCGAAATTTTGCCATCCTGTTTATTCTTATCATCAACTTTTTCTGACTGTAATTGAAATGATATTTGATTTACTTCATTAGCTATTTGATCAAATTTTTCAATCTCATCTAACGTAATAACATTATCATCACATACTCTTTGA
The DNA here is from genome assembly GCA_907163375.1 of Prostheceraeus crozeri. Classification (NCBI taxonomy): domain Eukaryota; kingdom Metazoa; phylum Platyhelminthes; order Polycladida; family Euryleptidae; genus Prostheceraeus; species Prostheceraeus crozeri. The sequence continues at coordinate 39,262 of CAJQUW010006186.1, forward strand.
AAGTAGTAGTGTAATTTGTCATAGACTTCTTTAATATGTAAATGCTTAGTTTTTAATGATTTTTGTTTCTTTGATATTAAAGATTTATCTAACATTGTAGCAAGTGAAGTTGCAAAAACACCCGTACCTGTTAAAGCTGTAGCAACTACTGGAATTACTAAAACACCTGAAGATATAACAATTGTTAAAGCACCTAAACTTATTGTTAAGAATATGCCAATTCCTTGTGTTACATTCTTAACTTTAGTCCATCTCTTTCTTAATTTTTTATAATGCTCTAATCTTAATAATAATTGAGATTCCTTATCTTTCATATACCTAACTCTATCTTTGTGTTTTTCAATATTTAATTCACTTATTTTTAATTGAGATAACGAAGGATATATTCTTGAGGTTCCTTCCATTTCTGAAGTTCCTTCTACTTTTGTTTTTTCCATTTTTAAAGAAATATTTTTAACGGGCGAAGCCCTGAACCTTCGGTTCGCAAGTCACATGATATATTTTAAAAACCTGAAAAATGGATAAAATTCATGAATTTGAAATTCTCAACTTTTATGATTTTCGGTGTCCTTGAACGGTCATGATTTTGGGGGTGAAAATCGAACTGAAGGTTCTAGGGCTTCGCCCGATTGTAATTCTCAAATTTGAGATTTTGAAAAATTTGAAAATTGGGTATTTTTAAAAACGCTTAAATTTTCGCCCTTCGGCCTTCGGACACGTGAAATTTGAAGTCTACCTAAATTTTTGAAATTTTGATTTTTTGAAAAAACCCGCAAAAGTGTGACATCCGGCGCAAGCGAAGCGAAGCAAAGCGAAGCGAAGCGTCGCGCCGGATGTCACACTATAAACTACTGACGTCAGCGAACATTTTGTTCACGTGGACCCACCTGGCCGGCAGACCACGACAGAACTCTGTCGTTCCAAGTTTTAGAATTAAAGAAGAAATGAATAGACATTTGGAGAATTGTCAACAAAATGAAGCAGTTGAAAATACTTTTCCTAAAGATGATTATTTAATATATAATAGACATTATTTGAAAAATAAAGTACCCTTTACTATTTATTGTGATTTTGAAGCATATAATGTTAATATGACACAAAATCACGGGAAATCGGAGATGTCTTCCAGGGCTTCGCCCGATTCTGATAATTGTTCGGGCCAAGCCCCAGAACCTTCGGTTTATAAATATGAAAAAAGTACGCCTGAGCAACGTAAAGAAAAATATTTATTTGAACAAAAACCATTATGTTGGGGAATGTACATTCATTCAAATTATCCGGAATTTTTAAATCAGAATATTATCAATACTATGGTGAAGATAGTTCAGAAATGTTTACAAAGAAAGTAGAAGAATTACAAAATTATTTTTCACAATTGCTTGAAACAAATATACCAATGATGCCATTAACGGATGAAGAAAAAGTTAATTTTGTTAATGAAACAAATTGTTATTACTGTGGAAAAGAATTTACAAAAAATTATAAAAATGGCAGAGGTAAATATCTTGATAAGGTAAAAGATCATGATCATCTAAATGGATTATATAGAGGTGCAGCACATAATTCTTTTAATCTTAATGCTAATAAACTTAAATATAACTTTGTTCCTTTATATTTCTACAATGGTTCTAAATATGATTTCCATCTAGTAATGAAAGATTTATTTTCATCTGAAAAATTACAACAACAACAAATAAATGTACTATGTAAAACAGAAGAAGAATATTTTTCAATGCAATTAGGTTGTATTAGAATTTTAGATGCATTTAGATTTTTTACTCCTTATTCATTAGATGTTATGGGAAAAACTTTGAAACCTGAACAATGTAAAATATTAAATAAATATAATTCAAAACCTTTAAAAGGCATATTTCCGTATGAATATATAACTGGAGATTTTAATTCTGTGAATAAAATTATGGAAGAAAAACAACTTCCTCCAATAAATAAATTTAAATCAACATTAAAACAATCACAATTATCTGAAGAAGATTATGCAGAAACTGAAAAAAATTGGAGAGAGTTAAATTGTAAAGCAATGTATGATTATACATTGAAATATCTTCAGATGGATGTATTAATCCTTGCTGATCTTTTTGAAAACTTTCGTGATATGTGTTTAGAATATTACGGAATAGATCCATGTTATTGTTATTCTACACCAGGTTTAACATGGTTAGCAGGATTAAAACATACGGGTGTTAAACTTAAACATTATAAAGAGAATACATATGATAAATTATTATTTTTTGAATCTGGAATTAGAGGTGGAGATTCATCAGTTTTAGGTAATCGTTATGTACAGTGTTACAATAAAAAAGTAAATCCTGATGATTATGGAATAATGAAACCTTTATCTCCAGAAGAAAGTGATCAATTTATAAAATTGTTTAATCAAAATGTAGAAGGACTTATATCAAATGAAGATAGTCAAGCAGCAGTTAATGAAATCATGAGAGAAAGCTATTTGTTATATTATGATTTTAATAGCTTATATTCTTCTTGCATGATACAAGAATTACCAACAGGTGAGATGGAATGGTGTAATATTCTAGATTATCAAAAAACATATGATGAAAATTATAATCATGGTTATATATATGAAGTTGATTTAGTATATCCTGATGAAATAAAAGATAAAACAAAATATTTTCCTTTCTGTCCCGAAAACAAAATTCCCAATATGGAAGATTTTTCAGATTATCAAAAATCTATAATTCCTAAGAAATACAGACCAACAAAAAAACTTATGTTAACACAAAGTAATAAAGGAAATTATGTTGTTGAAGGAAGAATGCTAGATTGGTATTTAGAACATGGAATGATTCTCACCAAAATACATCGAAAACTATTTTATCAAAAATCTAGGTGGTTAAAAGATTATATAGAGTTCAATATTGAAAAACGTAAAATAGCTAAAAGAAATAAAGATGATTTTGGAAACGTGTTCTTCAAATTAATGAATAATGCATTTTATGGTAAGACTTTAGAAAATGTGCGTAATAGACAAAATATTGAAATAGTTTATGATAAAGATAGGTTTCAAAATTTAACAAGGAAACCTACATATAAAAGAACTACTAGATTTAGTGATGAACTATGTGCTGTACATTTACGTCGAATCAGCGTGAAACATGATAAGTTTAATTTTATAGGATTCACTATATTAGAATTAGCTAAACTATTTATGTATAAATTTATATATGATTATTTAGCACCTGCTTATGGCAAAAACTATAAATTACACTTTACAGACACCGATTCTGTTTTCTTAGAATTAATAATACCGTATAATTCTACACTTGATGAAGAAATTAATAAAATAAAAGATATCATTCATCCTTCTGATTTATGTAAAGTAAAAGATGAATTAGAAGGAAATGAAGATTTCATAACAGAAGCTATATTTCTAAAATCTAAATGTTATTGTTATAACACAACTAATAATATTAAAACACATAAAACATTGAAAGGAATTTCAAAGGCATCAGTGGCTAGTCAAATAACATTTCAAGATTATAAAAATGTATTATTTAATAATGAAATAAAAACAGCATGTAATTATAGACTTAATTCAAAGAAACATAAAATGTATTTAAAAGAAGAACATAAATTAGCATTAGATACATTTGATGATAAAAGAAAAATTTTACCTGATGGAATAACTACTTCACCTTTTTAATTTTCTAATTTCTAAGATAGACAAATTTGATATATACATAAAATTAAAAAAAAATATTATAACACTATATTTGTATATTTTTTATCACTCGGTAAACAAATGTTCTATAACTCTATCATGAATTCTTTTATCAATATTAATTGTAATGAAGCCATAATCTTTTGACCAAGCATTGTTACACGATTGTTTAAATTCATCTTTATTTCTTACACATAAATCTCTTAACAAATCACTTAAGTTTCTTGCATTTATTTCAAATAGTATAAATATATTTGCATTCTTTCTAATAACACTTCCGTCTAATGAATACATACTTTGTGTTAAATAAAATACACTACAGTTATTATGTCTACCTCTTGTGAAATAATTTCTCTGAACTGACTGATTTCTATCATTAACACAATCATCAAAAATTACACAATGTTTAATTGTTTTATCTAGTTTACTAGGATCTTGCATATTACCACTATCATCTATTAATTGTATCTTTATATGCTTATTTTTATCGGATTCAACTAACTGATTATTTTTTGCTGCTTCTTCACACCACGAACTTATTTCTTCTTCATCTTCAGATTTTTCATATTCTTTGAATAATGAAGCAATTGCTGTTTTTTTAAGATTATTTTCAAATCCATGTTTTAAAAATTGATAGACGGGTTGTTCTGCCGTTGTTGTATAAATTATAAGATTGTTATAATCCAAAAAATTTGGAGTCGTTAAAATTTTAAATAATAGATACGTTTTTCCACAACCTGATCTTCCGCAAATAACTGACAAAACTTTATTAGATAAATTTGGATGATGATTAAATTTAAGTTTTTTTTATTTAATGGTAGTACTTCACTCATTTTTTAATAAAAAAATTTATTTTTATTTTAAAAAAAGAAGAAGAAAATTAAACTTCTCTAGCTTCGCGTGGGAGTTTATACCTCCCGAACCAAAAGATCTATCATAATCTCTTCACCTCCAAAATTTATTTCTTGTCCTTTCTCATCAGTGATTCTAATGCCAATGTTGTTAATGGTTTTTCTTGTAATAGGGAAATATATTAATGTTTGGCGAAATACATTTAATCTATAACCAATGGGTACAGTAAAAGCTGGAAAACTGAATATTAAATTTGACAATTTACCATTTATATATCCTCCTTCAATAATGTCACAATGTACAACAATTGAATTTATTTCAGTTATTTTTGGAATCTTCTCACCTAAATGATAACCTTGACTATAGGTTTGTTTATTAAATCCTAATAGCTTTGACAATGATCTATCATGATTAAAATCAACTTGATGTTTTTCTTACAATGTAAGAGAAAATTTATTAACTGCCGGTTCAACTGCAAAATGTAATTGTTTCTTATCTTTAAATGGTATACCAAAATGTCTCTTAATTTCATTTGAAATTGATTCAACTTCGTAAGAATCAGGAAGAAAAGTTTGTATTTTCCATGTTTTGCCTTTATCAGTAGAATATCTAAATTGATCATTCACATCTTTTATAACATTTTGAATAGTGTTAAATGTAGAGAAACTAGTCAATGCAATTTGATAATTTTTATTTTGTTCTAAATGTAGAATGGGTTCTAAATTACAAGTATGTGATGAAGTAGTTGTTATAATTTTTAACGTCGTACTAAATTTTGATGAACCCAAAATCTCTGTCAAATTTTCTAAATGATTATTAATTTTGTCTAAATCTGCTGAACACATTTTTAGTTAAAATTTTGAATAAATATTTTTTTATAAAAAATTAAAAACAATAACATATTTCAGCTACGGGCCCTGGAAGACATCTTTGATGTCCCGTTATACTTTTATAATCCTCTTCATTTAGAATCTTCTTTTCTAACAGTCTTTTCAATATAGCATGAATTTCATTGAAACTAGAATTATGTCCTTCTTTTATTGCAGATATTAAAATATTTAATCTATTTAGTAATTTTTGTGGATCATCTGGTAAGAATACAGTTGTTCCAGTTTTAAAACCTTTTCCTACTTTAACTCCCGTTGATAATAAATTTTCTAATTGTTTATAACGTCTAAGAGATTTTATTGCACCAACTCTATCTAACATAGCTTTATATTTTATGAGATCTTCTACAGCATAATTATTTAAATCTGCTCCTCTTAAAAGATTAACAAAATTTCTATCTAAATTAAAAGGAGATTTATCTGGTGAAAAAATTAAACCTCGAAAAGGTTGTGGAAATATTTATTTTTGTCCGAGATAAAATCTAGGTATTGTTTTTCCATCTATAAATGAAATAGAATGTTCAAATTGCATAGATTTTGGTAATTTCTTATTAATGTTTGATTCTAGTAATCCATAGTCATCTAAAAATATATAGTTTTGTGCTCTGGATCTGTTATATCAATTTGTTTATCATTATTTGTACTTTTTTTTCAAGAGTTTTAAATGGTTTCATAGTTTTTTCAAAATCAGTTTTTACTTGCTCGGTTTGCTGCATTTTTTCAAACATATCAGATTGAATACCAGCTTTTATCATTCTATGTTGAAGATGATTTTCTTTCATAATATTTCTTTGTTTTATTAACTCTTCTAATTGTTTTATTCTTTCAAAATTATCAGCTCTAATTTTATCCATTTTTAAAATATAATATTTGAATTTTGTGGTAACATTGGAATACAACAAAAACATTTTACTGAACAAATTATTTTTTTATTGCCTTGTTGTCTGACATCTTTTCGTTTAAAGTTTTCTCGTTTTACGTTTTGTCTAATAAAGTTTTGTTTAATAAAGTTTTGCTTAAATTTTCGCTTAAAGTTTTTAGCTCTTCTAAAAAAAATTTATCATTTTCTTCATTAGAAAATTTACCATCACTAGAAATTTTGCCATCCTGTTTATTCTTATCATCAACTTTTTCTGACTGTAATTGAAATGATATTTGATTTACTTCATTAGCTATTTGATCAAATTTTTCAATATCATCTAACGTAATAACATTATCATCACATACTCTTTGAAAGTAGTAATGTAATTTTTCATAAACTTCTTTAATATGTAAATGCTTAGTTTTTAATGATTTTCGTTTCTTAGTTATTAAAGATTTATCTAACATTGTAACAAGTGAAGTTGCAAAAACACCCGTACCTGTTAAAGCTGTAGCAACTACTGGAATTACTAAAACACCTGAAGATATAACAATTGTTAAAGCACCTAAACTTATTGTTAAGAATATGCCAATTCCTTGTGTTACATTCTTAACTTTAGTCCATCTCTTTCTTAATTTTTTATAATGCTCTAATCTTAATAATAATTGAGATTCCTTATCTTTCATATAACGTACTCTATCTTTGTGTTTTTCTTTATTCATTTTTTCAATGTCCATTAAAGTAGAACTACGTTCATATGATAACGAAGGATATATTCTTGCGGTTTCTTCCATTTTTGTTTCTTCCACTTTTAAAGAAATATTATTAGTCACATGATATATTTTAAAAACCTGAAAGATGGATAAAATTCATGAATTTGAAATTCTCAACTTTTATGATTTTTTCGGTGTCCTGGAACGGTCATGATTTAAGCAATGAAAAATGTCATAATCACAAATTTGAGATTCTTAACTTTTATGATTTTTTCGGTGTCCTGGAACGGTCATGATTTTAAGGGTGAAAATTGTAATTCTCAAATTTGAGATTTTGAAAAATTTGAAAATTGGGTATTTTTAAAAACGACATAAATTCATGAATTTAGGTCTTCATAACCTGAGAAAATGACCAAAATTCATGAATTTAGTCGTTTTTAAAAATACTATTTTTTCAAAAAATGATACTTTTTAAATGGACTAAATTCATGAATTAAGGTCTTAAAAACCTGAAAAAGGGACAAAATTCATGAATTTATGTCGTCTTTAAAGATACTATTTTTTTGAATTTTATGGTGTCCTGGAACGGTCTTTTGCCCATTACTCTTGGATTCCAATCATCCGACGATGGAAAGCCTGAATGCAATGAATGTGGAACAACCCTAATGAACGGTTCAATGAAATCTTCGAAGTTATCAAAGCATCAAAATGCCAAACATCCATTATCCGTTGGAAAAGATATGACCTACTTTCAACGTCTAGCGAAGAAAAATGAAAGTCAGTATTTGAAAAGAACGACGATACTTTTTCTTGAAAAATTCTTGTCCATCAAGACATCAAAACCCAGCTATTGCGTCTCACTGATGATTGCCAAAGCCGGTTATCCCGATACTGTTGGTGAGCGATTGATAAAACCAACCATGGACGTTTGTATTCGCGTGGTGTTGGATGATTCGGCGGCCGACTCGATCAAACAAATTCCACTTTCAAATGACACTATACGAAGGCGCCAAGACGAAATGGGTTCTCAGTTGGAAGCGTGTTTGGTTGACATTTTACGAAACTCTTTGTTTTCTCTGCAGATAGATGAATCAACAGTGTTTTCGTCAGCTCTATTACTCGCCTATGTCCGATATTTTGATGGAACGGACTTGCGCGAGGAAATGTTGTTCATCAAAAATTTGACTACCGACACGACTGGTTTATCTATCTACAACACCGTGATGGAATTTTTCGAGGAAAAAGATATTCCATTGATAAATCTAATACATGTCGCGACCGGTGGCGCTCGTACATTGACTGGTATACATCAAGGATTCGTTGCGAGATTGAAGAAAGTGGCACCACATATTAAATGGATTCATTGTATCATTCATCGTGAACATCTGGCTGCCAAATCTTTTGGCGGAGAAATGCAAGATGTTGTTGATATTGCTGTGAGACTTATAAATTTTGTGAAAGGCAACGCTCTTTGTGAAAGACTCTTTCAAAACTTCTGTGACGATGACTTGCATCGAAACTTGGTTCTGCATACGGAAGTATGCCGGTTATCCAAGGGAAAGTCATTTCAAAGGTTAGTTGAGCTGTGGGAAACTCTGATGGGATTCCTTCACGAAATTTCATCCGCAGACAGGAGTACCGGTAAGCAAAAACAGACCGCCTTAGAAAAAAGTCTTAGAAACGAGGCAACTGAGAGCGTAGTCAAGTCCATACTTCATTATTTAGCTGATGTATTTTATCTTTTGAATACAGTAAATCTGCAGCTGCAAGGCCGGCGAACAAATTTGATTGAATGCTCAGATAATATCAAAGCGTTCGTTGAAAAACTCGATCTTTGAATAACATCGCCTAGAAGAAATAATTTGAAGTTCTTTCCACACATTGAGAAAACTTCACCATCCAAGGAAATAATTCATTCGTGCATAACGCATTTGACTGGTTTGAAAGCAAATTTGCTGTCTCGTTTTGATGACATGTTGAAATTCAATCCACCACAATGGCTGATTGCCCTTCATACTTTCGACCCATTGATTGACCCTGAATTAGATCCTTTCATGGCAGATGAAATTATTGAAATGATAGAAAACACCTTCAAAAATAAATTGGCATCGAAAGGTATCTAGGCTTGGCTGCATACAACAACGCTATGACCAAACCTCTTCAAAGTCGCCTTACCCTACTTCCTTTCGTTTCCCACTACATGGCTGGCGGAGATAGGATTTTCCCATGTTGTTCATATTTCATCAAAAAAGCGGAATCGGCTGGATATTGAGCACCGTGGTTTGCTTCAGCAAAATTTGAACCAATCATTGATTGTGGACATCGATGAACTCGTAAAAAATCATCCAAATCAAGGGAGTCATTGATAAGACAATACACGTTGTTTTCGTCTTGGACAGTTCAAGTTTCATGTTTGTGATTTAGTGAAATTGCTAATCAGGAATACACACTTATCTTTTCTAAGTTCTATTTTTTCAAGTTTTAGGTTACGCAAGTGGTAGACTTTAGGGTAGCTTGTATGTCAAGGATCAAGAAATACAAATAGATTTCACGATAGATAGACCGACGAGTGTAAGTATATCATTTTTAGGGTCTGTCATTGAAAATGAGAAGGCAAAAGAAAACTTACATATAAAGGTAATGAAAGACGTTTATTGTACAAATATAATATTTCCATCAAATAGTGTTTTACAAGTATTTGATCTATGAGCATATTGAGGACAATCATTTCAAAATTTGATATTCACAATAAGACCTGTAAAAACAAGCTTGATTTTTAAAAAATGGGCCCCAATTTTCCACTAAGGAAAAACTGGGCCCCAGCACGTCAAACGTTGAGAAACACTGCTCTACACAAAAGAAAAAGCCTCACATCATTCTTGAATATAACAAAAAGAAAGGCGGTGTAGATACGGTTGACCAAATGCTACGACATTTTTCTACTAAAATGACTTCCCGTCGATGGCCGTTGGCCGTATTTTGCAACATACTCGATATTACTATGCTGAACGCCTTTGTCCTGTGGAAAGAGATATCAAATCAATCATCTCGATTTCTTTTTATTCATAAGGTTGCAACCAATTTGCTTGAGTGCCTAAAGGAAAGACGATCCTCGATTCCACTTCCTACACACACGGTAACCCAATGTGCCAGCTCAAGGAAACGTGGAAACTGCAATTTCTGCGACAAAGGCAATCGCAATAAAACGCAAAACATTTGCTTTTCATGCAAGAAGTTCGTGTTCGGAAGACATACATTGGAATCCAACCATTTTTGTTTGAACTGTTGCAGTTAGATTTTTTTGACAGTTAGTATAAAATTTCATATTTGTGTAAAATACACTATTAGTCAATGGAGTACTTTGATTTATTTATAATCAAGTAAATATAGCAAAGGGGACATGATTTCCTATCGCTTCTTATAACAATACAATTCTAAAGTATTATCTAATGTCAAAAATATTCGTTAAATTACGTGAGATCAAAATGACCTCATTTGTACTAAAACGTAGAAAATAATTTTGTACGTTCTAGGGCTAAAAAGAGTTCTATTCGTTTCACAATCTTCGAAATGCCGAGATGATTTACAATTTTAACTAACTCACTGCAATGGTTGGACCAGGCAATGCTCCGTTAACGATGCGAATGGTTCGTTTTACTCCACTGCCGGTAACACATCCAAGTCGAAAGCAGTCGAGTTTTTTTGATGGACAATCTCTGCAGTGAGCGCCAAGAGTTCTCCACAAATGTGTTGTCCACTCGTAGAAACACGTTTTCCTGACACCTTTCACACAAACTCTATCACAGTCGTGTCCGGAAACTTTGGTATTAGCTGCAACATGTAAGCTGACAATCACAGAAAATGCTGAAATTGGCACTTTTTGATGTAATTAATGTCTGCATTTTTAATTAGTGATAAGACGGATTAAATTATGTGCTACATCAGCAGCTTAACGACCAAAGAAAATCGTGCATCACAGACACCTTACATCTTGGTCTAAGTTTTCATCAAATAAAGCCGATAAGTTACAGGTTAGCGTTTGCGTTAAATTGAATTAAAAAACGGAAAAAAGGAGTTCTGGATACATTCAATATCTTATGATATCAATATTACGATTTAAAGTAGAAACGAAACAGAAACGAAGTAGAATCTAATTGCGAACACCAAAATCTTGTTATCGGCTCAGCAAAATCGATAGCGCTTCAATTACAGGAGCAAAAATGGCTGCTAAGGTGGTCTAGAGAATGTGAAGGGACATAATTTTCCTCAATGACAACTCTGGATGGCATTTTCACATTTGTCAGTAAAATATGATATCAATATTACGATTTAAAGTAGAAACGAAACAGAAACGAAGTAGAATCTAATTGCGAACACCAAAATCTTGTTATCGGCTCAGCAAAATTGACTTGAGTTTTAGAGGATTGCTCACAAACTGTAGACAGATTGCAATAGACCCAGCATTCATTTAAGTTTGCTTCTTACTGAACTGAGATGGATAAAAACCGACATTGAGTAGCGTTTGTTGGAATGTAATACGTATCGTTGCCTAAAATGTAATTAAACTGCATAATCGCCGCAATGATGTATAAGAAAGCGCAGCTAAAACTTTAGAAATAAGAAATTAGATTAGAACCATTTTCTGTCAATTAATCTAGCTAAAAGTTGCGGGAACACAAATTTTCAATCTAAAAATACGTTTTCATGATTGCATTGGATGAGCGAAATGCAATGCAACAACGTAAGTTCTATTGGCAACAAGGCGGGAATCATCGACTTCATTTTAAAGTAAAAAACAGAAAGTTGAATAAAGGTCAAATATGATCGACATTAAGTGCAAGACATTAGCTTATCAGTGTGTCATGGTCAATCCTGTGTTGCAGTTTTATGATACAATGTTTGCTCTATGTCCCGAAATCATTGTTCAATTTTTGTTGAGATCAAGTATAAACAATCCATGCTGAAATCATGCTACTCACATTACAAATGCATAAGATAGGAGTAAACATATGTGAATATCCGATGCATAAAAGCTGGTTCTTCTAAGATAGGTATGCATGCTTACAAATTTGTTATTTGCGTGGCTAAACAGTGAACGTAGACAGCGATTGTGAAGAAAAATTGTATGCTATGTTAAAGCATTGGAAAATGAGCGCAAAACAATTTGCTCTAGAGCTGGTTAAATAGGTCAGTTAAAAATAATGGGAAGATAAATGAATCCAGAGCCCAACAAAATTTGTGAAATAAAAAGCTGCTATGCAAGCTGCTATGCTGGCTGCTCAAAGTGAATAGAATGCATTCATTTGGGTTTAACTTCGGTTCTATAGAAAAACAGGATTACTAAATTATTATCCACACAGGGTTGGAACCGGTCTGGAATTTGACGTCCGATGTAGTCAAACTGGCCGTTCGGGTATGAATCGACGACCGGATCCAAGCCTGATATAGCAGAATCAATGAGCTTAAGCAAAAATGGTATTTATTACTTTAACTGGTATTTCGTTTTGGACCATTACACACCCAAAGAATTTTTTTATATCAACCAAGAATAGAACTCAGGCTTGTGAGGTGCAAAACTGAGCATTGTGCCACAGATCCATTGTATCGATCACTTGACTACTAGCGCTTCTCAACATTCCAGTTGATCTCTCACAGATAAATATAGCTATTTGAATTGATAGCTGATGTCAATCGATTGATAAGTATCTTCCTACATCGAGAAAAGTCAAAGTAATAGTAACTAGTTTGGAGGCTAAATGAAGTCAACAGATAAGATAAAATGGGCAGTGAGATGTCATCCAAATCAAGTTTTGAGTCGCGGAAAATGAATTTGGGAAACGCTACTCTAGAATTTCGATGTCGGATCATTTTTACTAAGTTAATCCTTGTAAACGCACCTTTGCAATGCTCATTGGATTCCGTGGCATTTCCGAGTGTCACTTAAATAAAGTTGTTTTGTTTTTGTTGATTCGTGAATGCAAGTCTACAAAACTTTGATTAGAATTTTGAGACTTTTGTTTCTTATTTAATAGACAAAGAGTAGCAAAAATCATTCCTAGAATGAATTTTCTGATTCAACCGGTTTCGATAGGAACCTTATACAATTTGTAAAGCTCCAATCTTCCTCAAGAGATATTAAACATAAGAACAAATAAGATCTTCAGATAAATTCAAAAACATTTCGATTATCATCATAAAACTAGAACCACATAGAAAGTTAAAAAGCTAGCATTATAAAACTAGAGTCGCATAGATAAAGTCAAAAAGTTAGTAAGGAGTATTTACATTGAAATCGGAGATTTGGGATCATGACCATATTAGGACCCCACAGAATATATTTCAGTTCTTCCTTTTTCCTTTCTTGTTTGGTTCCGTCAATTTCTTTCGTATCGTTACCTTTACATTTTGTGTTGAATGTTCATGCTCATTACAATGATATGGAAGCACTTTCTCTGCTTTTTGATGACTTTCTATGCGACTCTAGTTCTAAAATGCCAACCTTTAGAAAATCCATACTAAGAACGAGTTCTGCCTATTGAAAATCATTGTCTTGAATCGCTAATCGACCCGTCCCGTTGAGCTGTTTTGCATCATATTTCACGAAACTTTTATTGTTGCAAAAAAGTAGGTCAATGTATTTATACCATAAAACACATTGATCGTAAAATCTACTTACCCAAGGAGATATCCACAACCATCAACAGTATCAGTGATATAATTATATTCATGCTTTCTTTTCGAGTAAAAACTAATGCGTGTGCTTATCTAGTTATGTATATGTAATTCTTATAGCCAACATTTCTGCAGAAAACATGACAGATATCATTTTCTGACTTGGATTGTCAAGCGTTTTACAATTTATTATACAGATGTCTCCTCCAACATGTCTCAGTTTGAGACATATATTGTATTTGCCGATCATAATCTTCTTGAATCGAAACATGAATTATTTATTGAGCTATTATGTCTTACGATTAAAATATCATTATCATGTGGAAACACAATCTGCGATTGAGCTCATATAGCAAGAAAACGCATTTCTGATCAGATACGTGCAATATCAGATACCAGCATCGGCTTTAGTTAGAAAATGCTTGTTTATGAAGAAGTGGTCCAGAACCAGGTTAGACAAGACATGACTTTGTTAATAACTTTTATCGCTACGAACACAATTTTATCGCTTATGTTCGACTTCCTTATGTTACATCTTGTACTACATAGTGCACATAATTGAGCTTTGAACAGTGGCGGAATCATGCTTTTCTATCAGGTGATATGCTCATCAAATTTTTGGTATCAAGAGGAATTTCTAAATGTTAAAAAAGCATTACAAGGTTTTGAACCATGCACATTATCCGAGAATGCATATTATCATGCAACTCGACAAACGGTCTCCGATTCGACAGGCAAATTTTCAATGTAATTTCCTATTTGCATTTGGGCCCCTACTCTTTCTCACGACGTGTATAGCACACTATTCACATAACGTCACTCAACAATTGAGACTCGAGATATCTCATTACGCCGACAATCAGCAGCTTGCCGTCCAATCAGCTGTCTTTCTACGTGTAACTTGTGCTTTTCGTCCATGGCATGAAATGGAGTATGGAATTCGTCATCTGCATTTTCGGCCATTGTATCATTTTGAGATACATTGGCCAATGACGAGTGAGGCATGCTCGAATTGACTTACATTTCCTTGCATTTTTCAGAATATGAATAATTAGATAATCAGAATGATGATAATTAAATATTGAGTTGCATTCTCAGCTGGAAAATGGAAAACAGACCTGAATAGTTGACACTTCATCCAATATCGGGAATCATCAACAGATTTCACATCTCTCAACATTGACACAACTCCCTATTTAAAGTTGCAGCCATTCCCGGGAAAAAAAACTTTAGATTTGCAATTAGCAAGTTAGTGAAAATTTTCACTTCGTTTAAACCCAAATGAATGCATTCTATTCACTTTGAGCAGCCAGCATAGCAGCTTGCATAGCAGCTTTTTATTTCACAAATTTTGTTGGGCTCTGGATTCATTTATCTTCCCATTATTTTTAACTGACCTATTTAACCAGCTCTAGAGCAAATTGTTTTGCGCTCATTTTCCAATGCTTTAACATAGCATACAATTTTTCTTCACAATCGCTGTCTACGTTCACTGTTTAGCCACGCAAATAACAAATTTGTAAGCATGCATACCTATCTTAGAAGAACCAGCTTTTATGCATCGGATATTCACATATGTTTACTCCTATCTTATGCATTTGTAATGTGAGTAGCATGATTTCAGCATGGATTGTTTATACTTGATCTCAACAAAAATTGAACAATGATTTCGGGACATAGAGCAAACATTGTATCATAAAACTGCAACACAGGATTGACCATGACACACTGATAAGCTAATGTCTTGCACTTAATGTCGATCATATTTGACCTTTATTCAACTTTCTGTTTTTTACTTTAAAATGAAGTCGATGATTCCCGCCTTGTTGCCAATAGAACTTACGTTGTTGCATTGCATTTCGCTCATCCAATGCAATCATGAAAACGTATTTTTAGATTGAAAATTTGTGTTCCCGCAACTTTTAGCTAGATTAATTGACAGAAAATGGTTCTAATCTAATTTCTTATTTCTAAAGTTTTAGCTGCGCTTTCTTATACATCATTGCGGCGATTATGCAGTTTAATTACATTTTAGGCAACGATACGTATTACATTCCAACAAACGCTACTCAATGTCGGTTTTTATCCATCTCAGTTCAGTAAGAAGCAAACTTAAATGAATGCTGGGTCTATTGCAATCTGTCTACAGTTTGTGAGCAATCCTCTAAAACTCAAGTCAATTTTGCTGAGCCGATAACAAGATTTTGGTGTTCGCAATTAGATTCTACTTCGTTTCTGTTTCGTTTCTACTTTAAATCGTAATATTGATATCATATTTTACTGACAAATGTGAAAATGCCATCCAAAGTTGTCATTGAGGAAAATTATGTCCCTTCACATTCTCTAGACCACCTTAGCAGCCATTTTTGCTCCTGTGATTGAAGCGCTATCGATACATCGATTTCATGCTCACACTTACTTAAACATCATTTCCCTTAAAATGTTTTTTAATAAAAAGCATGAGTCATACTGGTCAATAACTGCATGGGAAATCCTCGATTATAATTTGTACTTCGTAACCTTAATGTATTAAAAAGCGTGCTTAAAAGCACTGCTTGAAAATAGCTTGACATTAGGGTCAAAAAATATGCTTATAAACACTTTTTTGCAGCCATATTTAAAACAGAGCAAACCTCACTTCCAAAAGTGTAGTTTCAACATCTTTGGAGACAATGTTTTGAGGCGATGCATAAAGATAGGAATGTGATAATAAAGTCAATAAATCTTATATTAAATGTCATTGGTTGAACATTTCTAAAGTCAAAGCTGCAAAAACATGTCGTTAAAATATGCATGTTTTTTGAGCCCCACTTTTGTCAATATCATCCAAAATGTCCAAATTTTTCTGTCATCTTTCACATCTAAAGTTTCGCCATATTTTCATCTTTTGATACTGTGCGGATGCTGTGACTTGCTTCTTCTTTTCTGTAGGCATAATAAGCTGACACAGAGCGTTCATTAATCGAAAAATGTTCTTATTATAAATAAATTTCATAGTTCGTCATATATCGACATATTTGTACGAGATAATTCTGTAAGTTTTAATGCAATTGAGCGATTTCTATAAGGTTCTTAATTATTGATTGCTATTGAGACGAGTTGTGTGCACTGTTCACAAAGAAATTCAGAAAACCATTATTCGCTTCTTTTAACACGACGTTGGGCAAAAACTTGGGTTTGACACACAAGTTTTTGCTCAAACTTGGGTTAAAACTCAAGACCCAAGCCCAAGGTTGAAAAAGCTGGGTTTTGAAACCGAAGGTATTAAATTCTGCAACTCATTTACCTGTCAAGTCTTTCGATTTAGGTATTTCTACTCCTACTTATAGCCAGCGAATAGTCTTTAGGCTGTACTGGTCTTCATCATATATAATAATTACACCCGATTAAATTATGCATGTTATGATATATACATGTATAAAACTGATCATTAAGATCACATGTAGCCTCTATATCAAAGGGCCTGCAGGATTTACCTTCGAACATGGCTTTTATCATCAATGAGAGCTGAGTAATTCAATCGCAATGCTCCATCCTTGCTCCATTATTTTACGACTTGATGATGTGTTAACGTTGCATGATTCTATTCATATAAGGGCCTACTTATTTTGGCAGGCTCAAATTTGTGACGACAAAAGTAATAAAACTACCTGTGAATTGCACGAAGCCATCACCGGGTCAATTTCATTCATGTCTCTTACAAATGTTTGTAGCTGTGTGTTTGATCTTTCTTCCTTTGTTGTGAACTTAATTTTAATAATTTTTGTTATTGTTTCTTCTTTGATGTGTAGCCCACGATTCTCATTATTGGGGGTTGAATGAATAATAAAATTCATTACTATCATTATTATTTAGACCGCTGCTCTCTCAAATGACAGTGCCTCAAGACAGCATGTGATGCTTCCTTGGACTATCGATTTCAAGCTTCTATGTGTCACAGAAACTAACAACAAAATATTCCAAGGGAATGTTATCTCATCCAAATTTATGAAAAGACTTAAAAAGATTTTAAAGCAGCACTTTTTTCAAACTCATTACATCTGCCGATTTTCTAAACTGCACCAAGAGACTCGGTAAAATTAAAGCACAGAAGGAGAAAACAAAATGATCACACATCAGTGTCATTTTCAATCCCATGGACAAACCCATTCCATCTTCAGGCATGATTCTCTAAGTCATGAATATATTTCGATAATTTTACCTACGTTTTCATCGTGCATTTACTGGGAGTGGGTGATGACGAATACTTAAAATTGACAAATATCTAATGTTTGCTTACATTTATTTATCCTTAATTTATCTATGGAAAACTATTTTTATTTTCTCTCCTCAAAACACTCATCAGCCCAAAATGAAACTTTTCTTTACAATTTACACTCAATATTTTTCTTAATTAGGTTTACCTTGTTACTAGTTTGCTTTTTATCTTATTGATGACTTTTGATAAATGAATATCGCATCGACATCAGGACTAAATGAGAATTCTAATTATAGCTCATTTTCGTACAATGATAAAAGCTGACTAAAGTATCCTATAGTATACTAAAAGTGAAAATGGATGCGACACTAAAAGTTATCTTTTTGGTAATTTTTGATAATCTATTAAACGCTGTCGGCCACTACAACATGCTGTCCTATGACGCAAAAATGGTATATTCAATTATTGACTTCTGTCTATGCTGCAATGCAATATTTGTTTAGTCGCGTTTATATCCAAAATAGTCAATCACAAAATATCATATAGAAGCTTCATTGACTCTATGAGTTCATGATAATTATATGTTTTCTTAAAGTGGCTGGTTGTATATTAAAACGTAGTGAAAAATCAGCCAAAAATTATATAACTTGGCCCCATCTTGGGTTGGTCCCCACCCAAGTTCACCAAAGATCAAGGTTAGACTCAAGGTCCAAGGTCCAACCTTGTGAAAAGGTATTCTTGTGTGATTATATTTCTTAAACCAAGGTCTTCGGCCCATTTTTGTTTAGCTTGGTAATGAGCTTCCTAAAACAGCTGAATGATACTAACTCTGTCATCAAATATGTCCTATGATTGCACTTTTGTCATTCCGATCACAAACTCATCAGGTTTTTCTTGCTTTGATGAGCATCAGAATATGCTACAGTTGTCACCATCGGTAGGTTTACGTCTCAATATCAACAAGTGCAAACATCTGTGGATCTCCATATCCACTACTAATGTGGCTCCTAACATTCTGGGCATGTCCTTGGTAATGACCTGGAATGGAACAGGCAGCGAGCATATCAACTTTTGTGTATCTCGTCGATTATATGCTCTTTGAGCGCTGAACAAATTTCTTGATCGCCCGTGCGTTGTTAGAGTATACAATGGTTTGAGACTTTCGGTCATAGAATATTGTGCTCCATAGATGATTGGATTATCTGCACAAAATGAGGATGTCGGGAATAAAATTCAACGAAGAGCGCACAGACACACATGTGGGGATAAATGCAATTGCGATATTCATCCTAACATCAAAGTTCGGCATGAAAGAAGTAGTGTACGACTTTTTGAGAGAATTTCTAGTTTTCCGGTCCATCCACTACACCAAATGTGATCTCAGAAATCCACTCGATCGGGAAGATTTATTCAACCGCAAACTCAAACAACTCGAAGGAGAAGCTCTTTTTCCAATGGCGACAACTCTGGCAAACGAGACCTATTTCGAATATATAGCATCTTACAGTATTTTCTATACTTTGTCATAAATCACTGTACGAGTTAGTACCACTTTCATCTTATCACTTGCATCGGCATATTTTTACATTTACCTTTACCTGAATTCAACTCTTTACGGGCATATGATTGATTGACTGTAATTGACTTACTCGTGATTTTCAATGTGAATGAAAATATTCACTTTACTTGCTTACTTGCTTATACTAACGTGTGCAACATACTTCAAGCTGAGAAAATTCGAATGCAGTCATTAATTAATACAAATGGAAACTCACTGTTGATTACATGTATAAATACACCTCCCTAATAATCAGAATTCGGCGTGATATGTCACGCAGAAGTAGCAAAACTTGTTCATTTGATTTTGTTCCGATAAACATGAGAAAATTCCTACTTCACTGATGTACTGGGTCTATTCCAGGGATGCGGAGTCCTATCATTTTGATAGGACTCCGACTCCGACTCCGACTCCGGGGGTTGATGGGACTCCGACTTCGGGTGTCAAGTGTATAAAGACTTTTTTGAAAAATTAACTGGTAACATGCATCATAGATCATTATAGGCTTAGCTGAACCTATTTTTAGTGATCATTTCTGTATCAATTATCAATCATTTTCGATGAAAGATTATCAAATCTCCCTTAAAGTTGGATGCATGCGACTCGGCTCCTCTCATCTTCTTGATGTCTTTTCTCCAGTCTCTACCAGGCAGGAAAATCCCCATTCTTCTCCAAAAAATATGAGCATACCTTCGATTTTAATATGCGCTTTGGAAGAGCCATCACACACGATTAACGTGAGGGCAAGAGGTAATGTTCTCAAACAAACTAGTATTTCATTTTTGTCTCTGATGTGACCTTTGATGCGTAAGTGTGATCGAGGTTGTAGGAAGGCTTGTCTTCTCTATTAAATCACCGAGTGAAAAGACAATCCTTTTTTCACTATCACGGTTCATTCCCTCAACTATTACAAGCTTTGCATGCACTTCTATCTCTGTACTTTTTTTTAATGGAGAAAGTTGACATCAAGACAGTGACAGCCATGCACGGGAATAAATAATATGTTTGTAGTATATTTCGGGTCTAGTTATAGGCCGGAGTCTGCAGTCCTATCATTTGATAGGACTCCGACTCCAGCAAAAATGATAGGACTCCGGGACTCCGACTCCGTATCCCTGGTCTATTCATCATTTATTGTAGGAGATAGGAAGACATCTGATGAAAAATTCTCAATAGGAGCCTAATACAAAATCATGTCAAAATAGGTATGGGACACATGACTACATCACACAAGTTCTCGAAGAGACTTATGTATCACTGAACATCGCAATACCTATCTTCGTTCTAATAGTCTCTCCTGTGAAGTATTGACGTGATTGTCATTCGGCTTTTCGATTACAAAACAAAGTTCACCAAATCGGGTCCTTGAGTATTTTACGGTGGTGTGAATTGATGTATCGCATATAACAATGAATGTTTTTGTTTAACTAACGCTTGTAACTGAACAATTAAAATATACGACGATCTGAGACGAAATAGAAAACACGTGAATGAACGAGACTTGTTTTGTTAAGTAAACGGAACGTTGGCTAGCGCAGGATATATCAGTGGTGCTAGGAGTGAGATTAACTTGTCAACGTCATTCTGCGCCTGCTGTCAACGGCTTTCGTCTGAACGAGTGAATCAGCTGGTTGATTCTTCGTCAGTTATACCACAGCGAGTGAGTTGGTCTTCGCTGCGTTAGTTACACTTCGCGATCGAGTGAATTCAATTCTTCGGATCGTACAATCATTCGGCAAGATATTCGACGTTCTTCGCATCGTGTGTTCTCAAATACGATCGTTCAAAAATGGCTTTATCTGCAAGTGACTTGAAAGACATATTGAAAAATCAGCAAGAACAGTTCGAGCTTCTTCTAAAAAGTCTAAGTGTTGGAACTTCCACTTCTCCTAATTTGTCGTTGCCCAAGTTCGAGGCGTTCGACAAGGGAAAGGAAAAGTTTACTCAGTATGTCGAAAGGCTGCAGCACCATTTTGATTTACACGATACCAAGGATAGTACAACACAACGTGCATGTTTGCTGGCATCTGTCGGAGCTAGCACATATCAACTGTTGAAAAATCTATACAGTGGAGAAGATCTGACTTCAAAGACTTTCATTGAATTGATTGAAAAGCTAACAATTCACTTCAAAGAAGCAGTGAATAAACACGCCGCACGGTACGATTTTAACTCTACAGACTTGAAGCCAGGTCAAACATACGCGGATTGGGTCGCTACATTGCGAGGTCTGGGTGCGGATTGTGAATTCGCCTGCCCAAAGGCTGGTTGTTCCGCATCTTACATTGATGACATGATTATTGACGTCATTATTCGACGCACTCCTCATGCTGAGGTTCGACGGCAGTGTTTACAAGACTCGAAGCTTACTGTAGACACAGTGATACAGAAAGCACAGTCGTACCTACAGACATGTAGGTCAGTGCAAGTTGTGCAAGGCGCCGATGTAAGTTCAGATTGTGCTACTGCTGCTACGGTGAATCGAATCGCACCTTACTACAACAAAGGCAAGAGAGGCAAAAGTGCAGCAAATCGACGCAGCTTGCAATTTCAACAAGGGACGAATACAGCTCGCAAAGTTAGTGGTCAAAGCCAACAGCGTTTTAGTCTCAGCAAAGGTTGTCCTGGGTGCTATGTCAAGCACGAGAGGAAAGACTGTCCTGCTAATAATCAAATATGCAGAAAATGCAATAGAAAAAATCATTTCGCTTCCGTGTGTTGTAGTCAGTCAAAGGGTACCAGCAATGCAAACCAGATAAGTGAGGCTGAGCTCGAAGTTCACTATGTGAGCACGGTTGTTGAGCAAGTGCAAAGGAAGAAGAATCAAATCTTCATTGCTGCAACAGTCAATGGAAAGCAAATGTACTTTCAGTGGGATACCGGCGCTACATGCTCTATGGTTGGACTGGATGGATACGAATCAATCGGATCACCTGTTATCACTGCAACATCCGCTATTCTGAGAACTTACGATGGTCACAACCTGTCTGTTAAAGGGAAATGTACGGTCACAGTGCAAGTAGGCCAGACAACTAAAGTGTTGCCTCTGTTCGTTCTTAACGAGAGAAAGTATGCAAACTTGTTCGGTCTGCCCTGGTCAGATGAATTCGGCATGACACAGCATGGACTGTCCTCTCTTGACAGTTCACCGAGTGAAACATCAGTCTTCTATGTTTCGGAAAATGACAAGAAACGGAAGTTAGACGAGATGATGCTTCGGTATTCTTCGGTTTTCCAGTCAGGTCTGGGACTGTGCTCGAAAATGAAGGCGCACATACAACTGAAGAATGATGCTACACCTGTGTTTCGGAAAGCAAGGCCTATACCGTTTTCCCAAAAGCAAGCTTTGCAAGAAGAATTAAACCGTCTCGAGGGACAAGGAATTATCGAGAAGATTGCATATAGTGATTGGGCTGTTCCCATAGTTGTCGTCTCCAAACCAAACGGCAAGCTTCGTGTGTGTGGTGACTTGACTCCGATGTCGAACTATTTTGTAGGAAATGCGCCGCATGTAGAGAGAACGCCGTGAGTCCGCCGCAAAGCTATACTTGTTGGCCTGAACCTCCGCATGTGTTGTCCCGGATACACATGGACTTTGCTGGTCCGTTTCTCGGAAGGATGTGGCTCATAATAATAGATGCAAAGTCAAGATTTCCCTACTTGTCAATGATGAATATTGGACACACTACGTCCAAAGACACAATTGCTGCGCTCGAACAGGTATTGGCAATCGAAGGACTGTGTGATACTATTATCACGGACAATGGGAGCCAATTCATAGCTGAGGAGTTCGAGAACTTCTGCAGTCGATTGGGAATGCTGCACATCACATCTCCTGTGGCACATCCACCATCCAACGGCCTTGCTGAAAGGTTTGTTGCTACGTTCAAGCAGCACATGAAGAAATGTATCACAAGTGCTGAGCCTTCTGCAGATGAGCTGTGGCAAACAGCGAGACAGGTACTATTCATGTATCGCACAATGCCACACCCTGGACTGGACGGTCTATCTCCCGCTGAAAGCCTTCATGGTAGAAAGCCGAAAAATCTGCTATCCCTCGTATCAAAACAAAGGAAGGCGGAAGAAAGTTGTCCCACCAATAGAAAATGTCAGTTCCAGGTAGGTACACATGTATACTACAAGAATTATGGCAAAGGACCCAAATGGTTACCTGGCATTGTAATCGAGTGCAGAGGAAGAATGGTGAGGATCCTACAAACTGATAGAGGCGTGGTCAAGCGACATGTGAACCAACTACAAATGCGACTGGTCGAGGATGAGAGAGAGCGCGAAGAATCTTCAGCTCGTGATCAAACAAAAAAAAAAAAAGCTCGTGATTAACTCAGCCTGACATCACCGACACTCCACGCAGAAATCCTCGTCGAAAGCGTGATCCTCCTATTCACTATGGATTCAGTGACTGAATGTGGTTATGTGACAATAAATTCTTAGGGGGGAAGAATGATGTATCGCATATAACAATGAATGTTTTTGTTTAACTAACGCTTGTAACTGAACAATTAAAATATACGACGATCTGAGACAAAATAGAAAACACGTGAATGAACGAGACTTGCTTTGTTAAGTAAACGGAACGTTGGCTAGCGCAGGATATATCATGAATAAGCATCAAAGGCACGTTTTTAAAAAACATGACAGAATACATAATGACTTCAGCTTATTAATGCTGAAATAGATTCTCTATTTCAAAATTTTACGCCGCTTATTTTCAATCGATCAGTCTGTTCGGATACTTCAGAAGCTATTCTGAGTGAAATAGAACACATTGAATGCCGAGAACCTGCAATTCGCAATTTCACATTGTCTTATATCTACTTCATCATACTACTTACAATTGCCGGGAGCAACTTGATTTCTTGAAGTCATTCTGAATTTGTGTAAGTGTCTCTCTAGCAAGACGAAGGATTAATGATGCATTTATCATAGGCTACTTATCATTTGCTGAGGTCTTAATTGTGGAGGCAAAACAAGGCGTGCTTTAAAAGCACGTTCAAAAACGGTTAAAAACCTGCTTGAAAACCAGGATATAGGAATGTTTATAACACGGCATGAAATGTCATCACTGAAAAACAATGGCGGCAAGGTCATTAGCGCAGACAGTGCCGTGAAAGCCAGAAAGCCAGTAGCAGCGTTCATATTCACTGGAGGATCTTCTCACTCTATCGTCAACGAAGGAAGATTTTAAGTTCAAACTTCCAGGGCAATGGTGATGGAATCGGTGAGCGGAGCACTGTGAGTAATGGCAGCCTGTCTAAGTGTTTGCGTGTCGGTTAAGTTGTCCATCATGAAAATTTATATATACAGTCCGTTTCATAAAAAGTGGATCATCCTAAAATTTGACTAAATAAAACATAAGTATGATACAGAAAGCATTTTTCATGTTATTTCATGTCCCTAATATATTTAAATGTCCTTATATAATCTGATAAGCTATGATACAGTAACGGTTCTTAAGAAGCTAATATTTTGTGGCCCTACCCTTATTGTCTATGACATTACCAATTCGTCTAGGCATTGATTCGATGATATCGTTGATTTTTGACTGATCTAACTTTCTCCACTCTCTTTTTAACAGTGACGTAAGTAGTAAGCAAGTGACAAACACTCGACCGGCGCCCCCCCCCCTCTGGAACGGCAGAGTGTCGTGGTCGGCCGCCGTGGTGCTTCGGGTCTGAGTCCCCCCCCCCTCTGGAACGACAGAGTCTGTCGTGGTGTGCCGGCCAGGTGGGTTCACAACATGTTCGCTGACTCCCCCCCCCTCTGCAACGACAGCGTGTGAGACTCGGATGTGTTGGTCTCGTATGGGTTGACGTGACCGACCGCCTAGGTTGACGTGGCCGACCGCCTAGGTTGACGTGGGCGACCGTCTAGGTTGACGTGGGCGACCGTCTAGGTTGTCGTGGATGGTGAAATGGCTGCCAGATTCGGATTCAGCGTAAAATTCTGCATCGGTAGGGTGAGTTTCAAGGCAATTGGCGAGAAAAAATTTTTCTTCAAAATTTTAACAGAGTTAGAATTTGGGACGTTTTGGTGTGTAGCGCCCAAACGAAGCATCGGATGAGAAAACGGAGGCCAGATTCGGAATCTACGTGAAATTTTGGGTTAGGAAGGATGTTTCCAGCGAAATCGGAGAGAAAAAATTTTCGGCTGACGTCCCCCCCCCTCTGGACAGCTTGCTTCGATTTTGGCTTCCAGTGGACGGATTTTGTCGTGCGATAGCTCGTTTGAAAGCTAAGAGTGAGACAAATTCAGTGAAAGAATCGGCTTGTTCCTATCTGTCTTCGTTTAGATGTGAGACGCCATTTAAGATTTTGGGACATTGGTGAAAAAGAAAAACGACAGAGTTAGAATTTGGGACGTTTTGGGCTCTAGCTTCAAAACGAAGCATCGGATTGGAAAACGGATTTCAGATTTGGAATCAGCGTGAAATTCTTTATCTGTATAGTGAGTTTCAAGGCAATCGGCGAGAAAAAATTTTCAACATTTTTCGAAAAAACGACAGAGTTAGAATTTGGGACGTTTTGGTGTGTAGCGCCCAAACGAAGCATCGGATGAGAAAACGGAGGCCAGATTCGGAATCTACGTGAAATTTTGGGTTAGGAAGGATGTTTCCAGCGAAATCGGAGAGAAAAAATTTTCGGCTGACGTCCCCCCCCCTCTGGACAGCTTGCTTCGATTTTGGCTTCCAGTGGACGGATTTTGTCGTGCGATAGCTCGTTTGAAAGCTAAGAGTGAGACAAATTCAGTGAAACAATCGGCTTGTTCCTATCTGTCTTCATTCAAAAGTTAGAGCGGTTACAAGATTTTAGGTCGGAGCTCGCTCACCTGAAAAAATCCTAAGTGTCAGAGTGGCTTTGTATGGGTAAAAATTTGAAAATTTTCCAAAGTGTGGAATTTCGACCTGGGACCGTCACCAAAACATTTTTCATCAAATTTTGAAATTTCACTGACGTCCCCCCCCCTCTGGACAGCTTGCTTCGATTTTGGCTTCCAGTGGACGGATTTTGTCGTGCGATAGCTCGTTTGAAAGCTAAGAGTGAGACAAATTCAGTGAAACAATCGGCTTGTTCCTATCTGTCTTCGTTCAAAAGTTAGAGCGGTTACAAGATTTTAGGTCGGAGCTCGCTCACCTGAAAAAATCCTAAGTGTCAGAGTGGCTTTGTATGGGTAAAAATTTGAAAATTTTCCAAAGTGTGGAATTTCGACCTGGGAACGTCACCAAAACATTTTTCATCAAATTTTGAAATTTCACTGACGTCCCCCCCCCTCTGGACAGCTTGCTTCGATTTTGGCTTCCAGTGGACGGATTTTGTCGTGCGATAGCTCGTTTGAAAGCTAAGAGTGAGACAAATTCAGTGAAACAATCGGCTTGTTCCTATCTGTCTTCGTTCAAAAGTTAGAGCGGTTACAAGATTTTAGGTCGGAGCTCGCTCACCTGAAAAAATCCTAAGTGTCAGAGTGGCTTTGTATGGGTAAAAATTTGAAAATTTTCCAAAGTGTGGAATTTCGACCTGGGACCGTCACCAAAACATTTTTCATCAAATTTTGAAATTTCACTGACGTCCCCCCCCCTCTGGACAGCTTGCTTCGATTTTGGCTTCCAGTGGACGGATTTTGTCGTGCGATAGCTCGTTTGAAAGCTAAGAGTGAGACAAATTCAGTGAAACAATCGGCTTGTTCCTATCTGTCTTCATTCAAAAGTTAGAGCGGTTACAAGATTTTAGGTCGGAGCTTGCTCACCTGAAAAAATCCTAAGTGTCAGAGTGGCTTTGTATGGGTAAAAATTTGAAAATTTTCCAAAGTGTGGAATTTCGACCTGGGACCGTCACCAAAACATTTTTCATCAAATTTTGAAATTTCACTGACGTCCCCCCCCCTCTTATCGATTGCATATTCACAGGGTATATAAGAACGGGATCGGGAGAGGAATTTCACTAAGTTGAGAAACTGACTACAGGTAAGTCGTTTCTCTTGAGGTCCGATATCGGACTTCTGACTTTACATTGCTGATATCAGCTAAGGTGTCAGACTTATAGGTTAGTCAGTATAGCATGACTGACCATTTGATGATAGTAGGCCGAAATCTTCAAACGGCTATAACTTTGCTTCTACAAGTCCTTTAGACTTGATTCAAAAAACATTCGACAGCGTTTGCTATGCTGAAGGTGACAGACTACTTATAAACGTTTTATGAGTAGTACTAAAATACTGAAAAATTTAAATTCATATTTAATGATAATAATTAAAGTTTTTGAATAAAAAGCAGTCGTTTATGAGTCTCTGTGACTTGGGTCGTTTCCTCTTGTAAATAACTCCACCGGTTTTCATGTCAAAACTGGGGCCCGGATACCAACACAGTGATATGACGCACGCTCTGTCCGATCGAGGTTGGATTTGTGGGTCGAGGCCTTGGAGCTGGGATAAGATCCCCTCTGAGTAATGCCTGTAACGGATTCAAGAGCTTAACACCCAAACGGTTGCTGACTTGCTATCAAATGTTTGGTGACTTAGTCTTTCAATACATATCAGCAAGTAGTATCCTATAAACACTTGCTATCAAATTTTACTCTATCTTTACAGAATTATCATGACGAAAGCGAGTAACGCCAAGATGCTAGTGGGGAAGTGCAGTTGTGGCAAGATTGCTAGAGGTAGCGAACTCAAGAAACATTTAAAAGAAAAAGAGGGGACGATGGGCCATGAGAGGAAAGTGATGTTGAGGTTGTGTGTGTCTTGTCGGAAATGTGTGATGGGGGATGAGAAGGAATTTATGAAGGCGCATTTGCAGTGTGAGAGTGGGAACATCGGAGAGAAGGGGTTCAAGGCATGGTTTGAGGGAGAGTTGTTGGAGAGGGAAGAGGTGACAAAGGCGGTGGCAGCGATACAGGACGTGATTGGGGAGAAAGTGGTGAGGAATGCGAGTGAGGGGAGTTCGAGTGATGGGAGTTCGAATGAGGAAGTTGAGTTGAGAGCGAATATGAAGAAGAAGGATGATGTTGATTTGGATGCGGTGATGGAAGATTTGTTTGGGGACATAGCGGATTTGAAGGAAGAGTGGGAGGGGGAGGAAGTGGCTAAGCCGATGGCAGCGTCATCGCCACGGCAGCAAGAGGCGTATGACACGGAGGTATTTGTGAGAATGAAGGATCGTGTGATGGCTTTGGAAAGTAATAATAGAAAAGTTTTGAAGGAGAATGAAGAGCTGAAGGTGAAGGTTGAGGGGTATAGGGCAACAAGGGAAGAGTTGGAGAGCTTGAGAAAGAAGGAGAAGGAATGGATGGCGGAAAGGAGCGAGTTGATGAGGAAGGCAGGTTTGGTGGAGAGTTTGCAGGCGAGTGTGTCGAGGAAGGATGAAGAGATAGAGCGGATGCGAAGCGTGGTGAAGGAGACGGAGGAGGTGAAGGTTATTAATAAGAGGTTGACGGGTGAAGTGGAGCGACTGCATGAGCGTTTGAAGTGTCGAAAAAGGAGAGTGTATGAAGTCCATCTTCCCCTCTTTGAGAACAATGTGTGCGACGCCCCAACCATCACGGATGATCCCAACGTAACACAGCAGTGTTATGAGGGCGACGGAGTCCGATGTCTCCACATGAGTATGGACGTTACCGGCCAGCTTGAAGACTTCGTCGTCCGAAAAGTTCGGAAGAAAGTTCCCAGTAAGCTTCCTCAACATGATCATTTTTGTAGCTCATCTAATCTCCTATTCTTTTTCTTTCAGAGTTTTTGCAGAAGTGAGAGGAGTGTCGGTGGACGGAGAACGACCCATGGGCTCTTTTAAGGGCCAACCTTCTAATGCAGCTAAAGCGGTCCCAAGCCCGCCACATATCCTCGGATATGGAATGCAGAGGGGAAGAAAAATAATGAATGGAATGAAATGGGAGGACACTCACGCGCCACACGCAACATAACACACTTCTCTCTTCCGTAGTCTAACAAGCTCTTTACACATGGATCGCAGTCGATTGCTATCCCTGTATCAGAAGTGTAAGCTATCTTAATTTTATTTGATACTATTTCATCTATCATCATCGTCCATATGAAATGTTTTAAGATTTACAAGTTAGACTAAGCGTGCTACTATTTCCAAATGAAAATGTATACATGGTTAAATCATCCACTTAACCCCATCCGTAGTCTAACAAGCTCTTTACACATGGATCGCAGTCGATTGCTATCCCTGTATCAGAAGTGTAAGCTATCTTAATTTTATTTGACACTATTTCATCTATCATCATCGTCCATATGAAATGTTTTAAGATTTACAAGTTAGACTAAGCGTGCTACTATTTCCAAATGAAAATGTATACATGGTTAAATCATCCACTTAACCCCATCCGTAGTCTAACAAGCTCTTTACACATGGATCGCAGTCGATTGCTATCCCTGTATCAGAAGTGTAAGCTATCTTAATTTTATTTGACACTATTTCATCTATCATCATCGTCCATATGAAATGTTTTAAGATTTACAAGTTAGACTAAGCGTGCTACTATTTCCAAATGAAAATGTATACATGGTTAAATCATCCACTGAAGCCCCATTCAAGTACGTCAGTATGAAAGCAAAGATAATACGAAATAAAAATTTATTATGGCATGTATTTCAAAAGGTCTTCATCGTCAATATCGTCCCAGAGTCTGGCTTCACATAGATAACAAAAACAGTTCAGTTGCTTTAATCGTTCTTCCACTGCGAGCCTCACTTTATCAATATACTCCCACTCTGCCATAGTTCGTGGCTGGGAGTTAGGGGTGTACCACTCCCATAATTGGTGGAGGAATTTCGTGCTGTTGATCTCCATCACATCGTCAGTATCGTACTGGAGATACTTCCACCTCACGCCTGTTAAGTCGGGACACTCCTTCTCACATACACTCTCCTCTTCCTCATCCGCTGGTAATGATAACTTCCTGATATCGTCCAGTTGGTACACCTTCTCCACCTTCGCCTTTCTTGGAGCGTTTGGTGTAACGAGCGCCTTTGGTGTTGAGCATGGAGAAGAGAATTTTGTGTTTGATGTTGTCGGAGGGCTTGTCATGTTGACTGTGAATAATGACTTTGAAATGTTTTCTAATTCTTAAGTATCAACAAGCAACCAATCAGAATGAACATCCAATGAATGAAGAGAATGAAAGTATATAAGCAAAGTGACATCCGTATCATTTCACTCTGTCTTTGAGACGCATAAGTGAACTGTTGTCTAGCGAATTCTGTATTTGAGGCGTACAAGTGAACTGCTCTTTAGTGAATTCCAAATTTGAGTGAAGTCTCTATCTTGTTCAAGTATCAAGCTTAAACATAATTTCGTTCAAATGGTAAGTTGAAAATTTCCTCTCTCATCTCCCTCAAACGTGTGGCTAATAGCATCTTCCTCAATTTCAGGCATCAACTTCATCACCAACACCCTCCCTTCTCGAGGAAAGTTTAGAGTTGTTGAGTCAAGGTAGGTTGTAACAATATACTGACACTTGAACAGAGATGAAAGAATGATTTCTCTTTCAGGTGATACCAGTTCCATCTCGTGCGAGTCCATATCAACATTGTCGCGGGAATGCGACGATCGGCAATGTGCTGACTGTGGACACATCTTCACGAGGAAGCGTGATCTCACCCGACACATCAAGCGAGGTGTTTGTCAACCTAAGCCGGCATCAATCTCCGAAGGTAGGGATGATTCTGTTAACGATGTCTCCTTTTCTTGCGACTTGTGCGCTCAGTCTTTCGAGACACGTTTTGAACTATCTTCGCACAGACTTCAACATACACACGCGAACGATACCTACACCAACGGTACCTCCTCTATCCGACTCACTGAAGTGTCCATAAATAATTTAGTGAGGAACTACCAGATGGACTCCTCAGAAACCATTGCTAACTTTGAGGAATGGTTTCATCAAAATTCATCATTGATAGAAGCGCTCTTCAACAATTTAGACAATTTTAGGATGAAGGCGCTCATCTATCTTAAAATAAAATATGTAAAAATCGACCACCATACTGGACAAATAATAGAGAGGTTGGAGTTTCACATACCCTCCTCTCCTGCAACCGAAGTTGTAGACTGTGAGTCTTGGATAAATTTTCATATCCAAGGGTTAAAATTAAATATAGATAAATTTAACGAGCGTGATAGTGGACTCGTTTTTGATGGTATTGAGACCGCCATGATTAAAATCAGTTTATTAGGAAATCATAGTGGTCGAGGCTCCTTTAAACTTCCGAAAAATTTAAGAAATAAAGCAGCAGTCATTTCTGTAGATTGCGAATCGCAATGTTTTAAGTATGCCGTCCTCTCCATTCTCCACTATAATGATGTGCAGAATAGTCGATACCGCAAGAGTAAGTATCAACAGTGGGAGAATGAATTAAACTTCGATGACTGTAATAGTGACGATATGAAAATTAAAGATATAGAAAAATTTGAAAAATTGAACAACATCAAAATAGTTCTCCATGTTTGGGAAAAAGGATTGAAGGGTGTGCGCTACAACTCGCGTTCGAGTTGTTATGAACGTACAGTAAACCTGTTATTAGTAAAACAGGATGATAGTGAGGAATGGCACTACTGCGGTATTCCCAAAATCTCTCGCTTATACCACCACTTAGAAAACTCTAGTAGAGAGTTATATTACTGCGACAGATGTATTCGCCACTTTAGGAGGAAAACTAAATTTGAAACTCATTACGAATGGTGTAAGCGAGGTAAACTGCAAATGGAGCGCATGCCCAAAGATAAGGAGTTTTCATATAGAGAGAATGGTGATGAATTAAGTCCTCTTCGTGTCATCTATGCTGACATCGAATGTTATATCGATGATAACATCCATCGACCAGCAGCCATTTCCTGCTATGAAGTATGGCATGATCACTTTAGGGGTAGGCAAAATAAAATGCGCGTCTGGCAAGGTGAGGATTGTATTTACCAA
Source organism: Prostheceraeus crozeri (assembly GCA_907163375.1). Lineage (NCBI taxonomy): Eukaryota > Metazoa > Platyhelminthes > Polycladida > Euryleptidae > Prostheceraeus > Prostheceraeus crozeri. The sequence goes on from CAJQUW010006186.1 coordinate 71,651, forward strand.
TTCCTACAATTCCTCGAACAGGCTGTAAAATTTCAACAAAAACATGATGGTGAACTCTATCGCAGATCATTGCATATGACAGCAGATGATCAAGCAAAATTTGATAGTTGCAACATTTGCCCCAAATGTAGGAAAACATTTGACGATGATAAGATTAAGAAAGTGCGCGACCATGATCACATCACTGCTAAATTTAGAAACGCACTCTGTTCAAAATGCAATTTTTCACTTAGGATGAAACGGCGTACATTACCCGTCATTTTCCATAATTTCAAGGGCTACGACAGCCATATGATAATAAAAGGAGGTTTAGGTCAAATGAAAGAGTGGAAGCTTGATGTAATAGCGCAAACGAGAGAGAAGTTTATGGCCATGACAGCAAAAGTGCCTGTCGATAAAACTAAAGAAAATAAGACGGTCTATTTTGATATAAAATTTTTAGATTCCTACCAATTTATGACTGCTTCACTGGCCTCTCTCGTGCAAAATCTAAAGTCTCTTCCACTAACACAAAATCTTAAGAAACAATACCCAAATCTAACCGATGAAGTCATCACACGGAAAGGAGTCTTTCCATATGCATATTTTGATGCGATTAGTAAACTCGGCGAGACTTCTCTTCCGCCCATAGATAAATTTAAAAATGATTTGACCGGCGCAGAATGTAAGACCGAAGATTATGATCATGCACAAGATGCATGGATAAAATTTGACTGCCATACATTTGGCGAATATATGATTGCCTACCTTAAGTTAGATGTATTTTTGCTGGCTGATGTATTTCAGGAGTTTCGACGAGTGGCATTAGAAGAAGATAAGTTAGATCCCGTCCACTTTGTCAGTCTGCCAGCCATGTCATTTAAGTCTGCTTTTAAAATGACTGGTGAGACCATTCATCTCTTACAAGATCCAGAGATGTATAATTTATTTGAGCGAGGAATTCGCGGTGGTCTCACATTTGTAAATAAACATAGGTTAAAATCTGAAACAGTAGGCAATGACCAGACTCATCTGAAGTATTATGACCAAAATAATTTGTATGGTAGTTCATTATCCAAACCGCTACCTCACTCTGAGTTTAGCTGGTTAGATGATAGTGATATTCAACATTTCTCCAACCCTTCTAACATACTAGCAATTCCAGATGAAGGTGATTGGGGATATTATTTTGAGATAGATCTAATCTATCCAAATAATATTAAACATAAAACCGTAGATTTTCCACTCGCACCCGAATCAGGTGAAGTGAGTAAAGATATGTTTTCCGACTTTATGAAACAATTTCATAAAGATTTAGAATCATGTGGACAACCCGACTATAAGCCTTGTCGCAAACTTTTACTCACCCAGTATGATAAAGAAAACTATCTAGTCCACTTTAGCATCTTAAAATTTTATTTAGAAATGGGTATGATTTTAAAAAGAGTTCACCGCATTATTAAATTTAGACAGAAAGCCTTCCTCAAGCCATATATTGATAGCAACAGCCAGAAACGTGCACTAGCCCAAAATAACTTTGAAAAAGATTTTTATAAATATAAGAACAACAGTCTATTTGGTAAGACGATGGAGGATGTTAGAAAGCGCGTAAACTACAAACTAGTTAATGATGATCAAAAGTATCACAAATTGACCTCATCACCTCTATTCATCGATAGAGACATTATCGATGAGGACCTTATAGGTGTTAAAATGATAAAATCTGAAGTTGAGTTGTGCAAACCCATCTATATTGGTCAAGCTGTACTAGATTATTCTAAGCTTGAAATGTACCAACTCTTTTATAAAATACTAAAACCATGTCCTCTCGTAAAAGAGGTTCGTTTGTTGGGTGGTGATACAGATAGTTTCTTCTTAGGTATTACCACTCAAAAAGATTTAAATTTCAATGAAGTAGGAAAATCTTTGGAAAGATATTTTGATACATCAAATTATCCTGCTGATCATCCACTCTACTCCATCAAAAATAAGGCAAAACTTGGCTGCTTTAAGGATGAGACAGCAGGGAAGGAAATAGATGAAATGATTCTCCTCCGTCCAAAAATGTATTCTATGAAATTAAAGGATAGTGATGATAGCATTAAGCGCGCTAAAGGCATATCAAAATCCATTGTGCAAAATATGAAACATAAGAATTTCAGGAAAGCCTATAGAAATAAAAATATAACGTTTGTCAATATGACAATCTTAAAATCTAAGTCGCATGAGATCAAAACTCATACTTTTAGGAAACGGGCGCTTTCAGCATGGGAGGATAAGAGGTGCTGGTTAGAACACAACATATCTCTTCCACATGGACATCCTGACACAAACATACCACCACCCAAAAGAATTAAACTCACACTACCACATTCAGGAGACGTCTTAGCATAATCATCCTTAACTTAGTATTTTGATGTTGATTTCTGTAGATAAACATTGTTGTTTTATGTATCGCATGAGATTGTTTTTTCCTTGTGAATATGTGTCCACATCTGTACATTCCCCATGTGATGACTTTTCCACTGAAAGACATTTTTCCTATCCCTGTATATTTCCACCCTTCACGAAGTAAAAAGACTTTTTGTATATAACAATGTTTATTGAAGTGCGCTCATGTATATATTTTCAGTGGATGTTGTATAAAGTCTGTTGCTTCACATTCATGTACATATTTCAATAAACATATCACAATGACTTCACTTTGTTTTCCGAAACACTAACGTTATGAGGGATTTAGTATCTTTCACATGGATGCACTCTTGTAAACCATTGGTAATTTTGATAGCAATAGAGGGTATAGTTTGTTTGACGACGGGATGATAGAAAATAGATTCAAACATCTTCTCGACTATTCCATATGAAGCGTCTTTATCATGAATGAAATCACGTAAAATGTATTCTTTTTTCTCACCAACAGAAATAGGTAGAATCAAATCACTTTGAATGTAAAGGTGCTGTTCATGTTTATCAAGTGTCATTGGTGTTTCTATACCAATCGTATGCGCAGCAGCAAACACTGTTTGTAGCATTGAAAAACCAAAGAGTTTTTTCAAATTTTTACTCAATTGACATTGAATGTCATCACCCAGTTTCAGAACAACGCGTTGATTTTCAATTGAAAACGAAATGTGGTGTGTCTTTGCATCATATTTACTTTTCATCACATGCTTCAACTTCTGTTGTATATAAGGATTTACTACATGAATGAAGCTTTCAACTGTATGATATAGACGCGGCATTATATTGATAGCAACTTTAGATTCTTCATAAGACTGGTAAATTTTCTTGATGCGATCGCCATAGATGTCCACCCACCATTCATCATTAACTGAATCAGCTTTAGTGTGATATTCATGAGAAGCATACACCACACCGCTTCCAATAATAGGTGTATAATGTCTTACAAAATGACGCAAGGTTGGAGAGAAATAAACTGTAAGTTTGTCATTATATTTCTGAATAACCAACTTATTTTTGTCCGCCATAATTTTCTCTCCATACTTCTTACCCACAGTCTCATTCCATCGTTTTACTAACTCAATAAGTGATAAAGGTTGAACACCACGCTTTTTCAAAATGATGCGTTCTTCGCATTCTACAACATCTTCATCAAATATTTTAAATCTATAATGAAATTTGTTGATTCGATTTGAATAAACTTTTTTAACATTTGCAGTAGCAATTGACGTTAGATGTAGTCCATGACCAAAACCGAGATGTGGATAGAATTCACTATCCAACCTCAGCGTAAGACCTTTAGTAAAAGAATGAAAGCGGAGGAACTGTCTCCCACTCCAATGATAGATAGTAAACTCATAAGCTTTCTGATTTTTATTCTTCATGATGGAAGTATTACCACTGTTGAATGCCTTAATAATTTTCTCATTCCCAAATGGCTCATAAGAATCTGATTTTATCTGAATCCATTCATAGTTCCACTTTCCATCTGATGTTAAATTGTATGGGAACTGAAATGCATTATTCATCGTTATTCCATCATGGGTGCGAGGAGTCAATATCATTTCTTCCAAATCATTCACATTCTGAATATTGCTATCATAGCAAATACTAGAAACGCCAACCTCCCATTCACCTTCTAAATGCAGTGGCCGATTTAATTCTACTCGATAGTCTGATGGTTTATTTTTGGGAAATTTATTCATAGAAGCATTACTGGGCAAGTAGATTAGAAACGAGTCCTTATTTTCACTTTCCATATTATTCACATTGGAAAAATATATTAGCATACGTTTGCATTAACTCTTCATTCGGAAATGGAGTGTAATACTTGTCACAGCATCTTTATGAAAAGGAATCAACGCACCAGCATCATCATAAATGGCAATATCAATTTGTGGGATGTAGTTTGATTTCAGCTTTGTATAATGCACTTTCTTGAAAGTATGCTCAGATAAAATACTGCAGCTTTTTGGCTGGTATGGTATCATTGCTAGCAATGGAGCTTCAACATCTCCCACACGTACATCTTCACCAATATTGGAATATATCTGAAAATAGTTAATACGACGCGATAGCGACATGTCTGCGCTAGCTTTGGTTACAGTACCACTTTTAAAGATATTTTGATCAAAACCCAAAATGTCCATTAGAGTTTTATCCATAATTAGTTCAATACCTTTTCCATTTATAGTGAGAGACAAAGTACCTTCTTTTTCAGAAAATGAAATATGTTGCTCATTAATCACTTCATTTAAATAATCTACAACCAATTTAACCGAAGTAATAATGCGAGGCATCAACACTCTTGTTTCATGTAAGAAACCACCAAAAGGCTCTACACACTTTCTGTATAAAGATACGGCCCATTCTGTATCAAATTGATTTGGCCTTTCACATGGTAAATGTTGCATATCAGATTTTCCATGAACAGCTGCAGAACGATGTCGTAAGAACTGATGAAAATCTTTTGAACAAACTAATACTAGATCATCATCATTTAATTTGCTTATTGCAATATGATTAGATGATTTGATATAAGTCAATGTTGCCACTTGTTTACCATCAACTCGAAGGAGATAATTAAATTTCTTCAATAATGTTTCAGGAGTCATGTTTGTCTTTCTTGGCTTAATCACAATCTTCTTCACTAACGTCTTCTCATTTCTTGGAATAAGATCTACATAATAAGCTTCCTCTCGATATATTAACTGTTTATGACCACTTATGTGGTAATTAACGTTAAAATTATCATAGCTTGTTAAGGCGCTAGCGAGGTAGCCTAAATCATTTCTTAAACTTGGACTTAAACCAACAATCCAATCTTTCTCAACTACATGATGTACATAATTATAATCATCATTGTGCGGAGTAAATTGGACAATATGTTTACACGCTTTATTCAAGAAATCATATATAAACTTTTTACATGATAAGAGATCTTTCTTTGACCACTGTGGAATGTATACTCGGCACCCCTTTTCACATTGATAAGCAGCTGTACGCCTCATATTAATAGTCATCACCTCATGATCAAAAGTATAGACACAGTTGCTATAAACAAGTTGAGTGACACCCACTTCCCAATTCCCATTTAGCTGTTGTGCATGATCAATGGGAGTAGAAAAGAGTGCGGCTCGATTACTAGTAAATCTCTTTGTAGCCGCATTGCTAAGCAAAATATGATAAAACGACATTTTTATATTGCTAATCTGCAACTTTGCATAACATCATGAAGACTTGGATTTTGGACTCTCTACAATATATCAGAGTTGATCGTGATGGAAACGTACATTTCAAAAATTCTCATGGTCATACATCAAGAGGAATTACATTAACATGGCGACAATTTGTCAACCTCAATGATATCATGAGGGATTTGGAATATTTTGAAACATTAAGATTCATCTCCTTGGGTGATCAAGTTTGGCTTCAACATTACAGAAATGAAATTCAAATCTACCATTCTCATTCCGCAAACTGTTTCTCATTTCGCAAATACAATTGGGAGAAGTATAGAAGATACATACATCGCTCCATCATGACATTTATTCGTCGTGAGTTCATCGCCCTACTATGCAAATCTTAATCAGATATGATTACCACGCACCATGAGTTGGAAATTAGATTCCCTACAACGTATTGAAACGGATCATGATCGAAACGTCTATTTCAAAGATTCAACTGGAAATGTGAGAAGACAGTTTGCTTTATCTTATCGTCATTTTCAATCTCTACATCATATCATGAAGGACTTGAAATACTTCTATATGAAAAGACATTCACGTATTGGAAATCGCATCTGGCTGCGCGTCAACAATCGGCGAATTCAACTCTATCATTCCCAACTTCATACTAACTTCACATTTCATCAAGGTAGTTGGGAAAAGTATAAAAGGAAGGTACATCGCTCAATTTACTCATTCTTTCATCATGAAGCGCCATCGCTACACCATCGTCAACATTCTCCGTCGCTTCAGACTCTACACCAAAATCGATCTCACAACATTACGCCAACAGCTTCCAAACAGCAAGTATTACCCGGGCCGTCCTCAAATGTTAGTGGTGAAGATGAACAATTCACGGAATCTTCAACTCTTCCCAAATGGGACTGTACAGATTCTCGGCGCCCTTTCTCATTCATCGGCGCAGTCAATGCGCTTAGAGCTACAAAGACTACTACGTCGGATATGGAAGAGGGAGAGGTGTGTGATGTCGAATCTGACTGTGGACAATATGGTGATCTCTACTCAATTGAGTGACAGTCTATCATTTTTGAAGATTCGTACCAGCAGTTACAGTTTGTGTTATGAACCCGAACTTTTTCCTGCAGCTCTCATTAGTTGTTGGTTGCCTGTGCATGTGGCAATCTTTCATAATAGTAAAGTGATCATTACTGGACTAAAATCTCATGAACAAGCAAATATGATCCTAGACTATCTCATTGAGTATGTACGTACCCAGCGGATTGTAAAATAAAAAACAATTTTTTCCAACATGATGTTTTTATTTCAAATCATGATAGAACTTACAAATCATTTTTTCATTAGAGGATGGATTACATGAAAAGTTTTGAATAATAGATGCAAATCGAGATACATGTAAACGTTTTAAGATGAAGTACAGTACAAAAGCACCACACGTTGATGAAAGTGGATGTTGTAGTATGCGTTCATTTCGCTGATATTGACGCGTATGTTTTCTCAACCACTGCTGTGTTGGTATATTTGGAGGTTGAGCAAGAGAGTCAAATAGTTCACCACGTCGGTCTTCTCCAATAAAGATCGCTTTCCAATGCTCACCGCCTAAATTCTGTGAATGAGTGTTTAGCACAATAAAGATGGGATAGTGATTTACTGCAGGTGGTAAGGTATCGAGTGAATAGACATTATCGAAAGCTTTCAACGTCACTTCGTCTGCATTACGCTGCACTTTAGTCTTAATATCGTCAGCAGTCAACCAACTCATTAACGATTATACTGAAGAATCACGTCACGATACTTTGTAATTTCAATATTTGAATCGAAGACTGCATAAATTAATACATTGATCGTCTCAGGTAGTGTTCTTTTGAACGTCAAATCCAAACGAATATTATGAGGCACGTTCGCTTGACGATAGGGTGCACTAATATCGCTGTCAGCAGTTAAATCAAATGCATAAATAGTATATCCACTCTTAAACTCTTTCATAGTCAGTCCGTTGGTGTCATCCGTATTGTAAAAGCCAAAAACATCCATAAAATCAACATAACTGCGCATAAATTGATCTGAAGCAAAATCTGGTTTGTAGGGTGGACCAGGATGACTCACACCATTTACACGTAAAGCAATTTCACTTAACTGATTGTGTTTAAAATTGAAAGGATTCTTCTTTATATTACCATTAAATGCATCATTTTCAACCATTGCCACCATGAGGAGCTTCGGTGCTTCCGATGGAAAGAGGCCATCTTTCATGAAACTCTTTTGATCTTTCGGAATTGTAAAGGTGAGAAGCTTTGTATGCTGAATGGGGTAAATGGCATTTTGGCGGTTAAGGCCTTCAGCATGCCCTCTAATGACACTTGGATTCGGTACTACTCGACGAATGTAAAGTGCAATATCTTCCACATGAATTCTAAAATTGTCAACTTTAGCAAATGCATTCAGCGCAAATTCAGGCTTATTCAATGTCAGCTTGAGTCGCATGCTGGTATTACACAGTAAAAACTTTGACTGTCTAAAGAAGTCTAAATTCAGCGGACCATATAGCTGACATACTCTACTATCTTTAATCATAGCAGATCGCTTTACAAAGCCACTGTTTGTTTCAACATCAAATTTTCCTGCTTCATCTCTGTACCATCCCATGGCTTCCATATGACTTTTTTGTGCTGCTCGATGAAACTGTGATACATGATTGAAATATGATTTATAAGGATAATCGCTTTGACCACCTTCCACTTGCTGCTCTCCAATCGTTAGAGAAACATCACGAAGTAATGTAGTCAATGGTAAATTGTTCAGTCCAACTTTATGTGTATCGTCAATAGCAGTTCCATCTGCTTGCTGAATTCTAAACCTCAAATCAAGCATCGCATAACTCAAATCTATGTAGTCATCACTACCACCAGGAATAACAAATTCAATGGGGCCAGCATTCTCAGCTGTTCGAGGATGATAATCTACAATACTTGAACTAAGAATATCTGTCTGTATGGCTTGTTGATCGAACAAACAAAAACCGGAAGTTTTACACTCCATGATTAGAAGTTATAGCAGCGTCGTCGTTTAGCGCCTGATGAATGATTAGAGCCTCTGCGACGTTTGCGTGAATGCCTTTTGACTGAAGATCGCACCTTACCAGCTCCGCGATGTTTCCTCCTTCCTTTATTCATTCGTTTAGGTGATTTCTTTCCTTGAGTAACACCAGCAATGGTCTGCTTCAATGTTTTTAAACCGCGTTCCTTCCCACGATTCAACAAACTGCTCTTAAAACTTCTACCTCTGGAAAGATCACTAGCAACATCACCAGCAAAGCCAACGGCATTACTTAAAACATTTCGTTTCAAAGATCTACCGACATTGGATATGAGAGGTGCTACAACAGATTTCAGTGCACCAAGTATGCTACCTCCACGTTGGCGGCGAGCACCGATGTAAATTTGTCCTCCGCCACTTACATAGGAGGGTCGTGAATAAAATGAGGCAGTTGGATTCATAGCTCAAACCCTAAACATTGTTAGTTACAACTTTGCATGAATCACTGTCGATTACTTAGATGAAAGATGTCGGCACGACGCATCCAAGAGTTCATACTTGAAGGATAACCAGCCCATTTAACAAGACACCATTCTTCACCTTGCCGTTTTTTACATCGAATGATTTTCTCTACCAAATATGTTTCACTTTCAGTGACTACCTCAATCTCATCGCGGTAAAAGCTACCCTCAATTTCTTCATTATCGTAATCTTTCAACTTGTAGGTGGTCGGAGAGTCTTTTTGATTAATCCTTGATACTGTAAATACCTCCTCTGTCCAATTCGGGAGGTACCCTTTAGCAAAAACACTTTTCACTTTTGAGATACGAACTTTATCGCCAATTTTCACATCACTTTTCACATGAGTGCGTTTACGTTGGAATGATTCGCGCACTTTATCTACATTGTCAGCATTTACATCTACTGGTCTGAGTCCAATAGAACGATGGATAGAGTGATTGTAGGCATGGAGTGTATCTTGTAGAACCTTTGTCCAATTTTGTGTCAAGTTGGCAGTAAAATGTCGCCACAAGCGATTTTTTAATGTGCGATTAAAACGTTCAACGAGTGCAGCTTTATAAGCGCTCTTTACACTAAACAACTCAATGTCATGCCTCTCAAATAATCTTGTCACATGCTGATTTTCAAACTCTTTTCCTTGATCACTCTGAATTCTTTTTGGAATGCGACCTTCTCGAAAAATTGTTTGGAATGCTTTTGCTACTCCTTTCCCTTCTTTAGTTTTTAAAGGTTGAGCCCACGCATAACGCGAGAAAATATCAATGACGGTTAAAATAAAATTATTGCCCGAGTTATGTTTTGAAATGGAGGCAACATCGCACAAATCTGCTTGCCACTGTTCATCGATGTCATGAACAATATAATGGCGGGTGCGGTACTTCTTTTTCGCTTGTTTGTGAAGTGTATAGGTAGCCTGACCCTTTAACCATCGTTTCACTTGTGATTGTGGAAGACCGCTCGCTTTTGATAATTTCTTGATAGATGCAAATCCTGCCGGATGTTTTACATCATAATAGATTGACTTCAAACGTTCAGTCGATGACGGCTGACTCTTTTTCCTCCTTCTCATCTTTTTGTTTTCTTGCCTTTCTACATTTACAACAACTGCAGCATTTAGCTTTAGCGGTTTTGCGATCGTGTTCACATTGCTTAGGGGTTTCATTATGAGAGCTGGCGCAGCAAGTGCAAGTGACAACGACATTCACCTCTGGCGGCTCATTACATGGCAAGCAACACATCTGCTTCATATTAATAGTCTGAGAACATGTATTTCCTGGGAGGAGCTGTTTTACGTTTTCCTTTTACCAGTTTTAGTGGCGATGTAGATCTACGTCGAGTTCTTCCTCTTGTTTGCTTAGTGAGTGTGGGAGGGGATGTAGCAGGTGACGCCTTAAACCAATTTGTTGGCATTTTCATCGCCTGAAGCATTGGAGTAGTAGCCACTGTTGAATCAAGTTCTTTCAATGTCTCATTATTTAAAGCAAATTTTGGCACATTATGCTTTTTCAATAGTTTAAGAAAGTATGACCAACCAGGTGGAACATAGCCCTGACGGCGCTTTCTACGTGTCGCATACTGAATCAAGTCTTCATAACGTGAAGCATAAATCACTTTATTTTCATCTGTAATGATTTCTCCTCTATCATTTACATTGAGATGGGGTTCAATACTGTTGAAAAGAGATATGGCATGTGCGCGAGATGCTAAAGGTGTAGCAGTCGATACAGAGTCACGCATCTTATTCTTCAAGTTTTTCAATTGCTCAACAGTTTCCGATTGTAATAATACAGCACGATGTGGATCTTTGATGTGAACATTTTGCTGATAATCTATTTCTTTCCTATACATTTGATTTGCAAGAGGTTGCTTTACTTGCTGCATGGCAGTCAATTGTACATATTCATCCTGAGGAATAACAATCATGCGAGAATAAGAACTCATAGTTTGTAGATAATCATGGGAGTTTTCAAAATATCACTTCGAAATCTAAATTCTTCCGGACACTCTTGCGTAAAGTCAATGAATAAGTAACCGTATGGTTTTTCAGTAGCTGCTTGAAAAATTTCAATTAAGGCTTTTGATCCTCTGGGTGCAACTTGTCGCGCTAAAATTTCAAATTGACTTTTATCTCGCGGATTCTTGAAAATAGCATAATAGTGTGTATTCAGGTTTCGTGTACGAGCTTCTTTTCCATCAGGAAACAAATTTTGTGTAATATAGATGATAAAACACCTTTTATGGTGTGCTGCGCGAGTGAACATATCTGTAACATCTTTTGAATTCTTACTTTCTTTTAATAAATCATCCAATACAACAACATCATTAGACTGAAGTTTATCCACTGGAATAATTCCTTCATGTCGAATAAAGTTGCGACTTTGCAATTCCTGAAACAGCGACGGTTGATAAATACCATAACACCAAATCACTCGATTGATAGGCTCCTTAAACAACTCCCTTCTTTTATCCAATAAATTCAGCGTGAAAACAGTTTTACCTGCATGAGATGGACCTGATACAGTCAGAACTTTATCACATTGAAGTCTGAAATCCATTTTATTACTTTGAGACTCAACATTTGCATAATTAACGCTTAGAGCCAAAGATATTTCCCAATAGGTTGCCCACGGCAGGAGCTATCATTGGAAGTATTGCTGAAAGGAAACCGCCCTTTTGTGTTAGAGTTTTCCTCTTTCTTTGAAGGGCGACTTTAGGATTGGAGATGAAACGCAATTTCGTAGCATATCGCTTAAGTAACTTTCGTTGTTTTGGCGCTAATTTCTTCGTCCTCAACTTCCTCACATGAGAAATAATTTCACAAATGAATTTATCGTTAGCATGTCGTATAGCATTGTATCGCTGATTTGCTTTCATTCGTCGGAGAGCTTGAATGGCTGAAGAAAACTTTTGACTTTTACGTTTCGTCATTTTACGTTTCGCCATTTTCCGTGTTAGTCTTTGCTAAAACCTATCTTTACCACATTTGCATAGGTACTAACTATTGCGACATAAGTGACACTCGAAATGAGCAATGTCACAGTGGTTACATTGGCAAAGTTGAATGCAATTACGTATGAAACAGCGTTGACAAAAAGCATGCTTACATCTCTTGAAGATGCGCTTTTCATTTCCATCCTTTCGCTTACATACATCGCAACACATAGTTTCACCGTTACTGATGTCTATAGCAAGTCTTTTTGAAGATATGAATTTGCTAGCCTTTTCTAAATAATAGACGCATGTACAGAAGGAATATACTTCGAGAGTGAGCAGACATAGCTCGAAAACCAGTTGTGCTACAATCAAGTACCACTGCATTTTCAATTTTTCTTTATGGAAAGTTGAATGTGAATATCTGAAATCGCTTCAATCACTAGACTGCTACCATGATGGTTAAATGCGTTAAGACGTTCAGCAATTTTTATCATATGTCTTTTAAAAAATTCTTGGGGTGATCTACCACTTCCATTGAATAAGAAGCAAAATGGAAAGAGCGACTTTCCACCTCTTCCTTTCCAAAATGACTAAACTTAATTTTCGCAACTAATCGCGCCATGACAATGCTATCAGAGAATGTATTCATTAACTCTAGAAATAGAGTGCTAGCATCATCGACCACTGCTTCGATGTCGGTCTCATCTTTATGAAAATTTATCACATAATCTTGAACAGCTCCTTTTAAACTTTGCCTATGAAAACGTAATGTTCCGCAGTCGTTTGAGAAAGACATGATCGCCCTTTAACTAACCCATCCATTGCATGAAAACAACAACTCTTCTCATAGTAACATTTATTGAATAACGGTAACAAGCATGCATTATAAATCAATGGTTTGAAAGAGATAAAATAGATACAGCTGATAACTATCATACAGCGAGCAATGATAACCATACAGGACTTTGGCAGTGTTGAGGTAAGGAGGAAAGAAGCATTAGTTATGAACGTAGCTACTACAACGAACAGACAAAATAGGAACACACAAATCCTTAAAACGTTTCGTGACTTCATGATAATGTTGATTCACTCTACTATCCCAAGGCGGGAGCAAAATATCATCAATGATTAGATTGGGAAATACTTTCCTCTCCTTACCAGGATTATTACAAAAGATGCGTATAACATTGAAAGCAGCTAACCATCGTTTAAAGTCAATAAGAAGAGCACTCTCACAAGAAAAGCCATAGTCTTGCAAATATTTCAGATTAAGTCCATGAATGTGCTTTCTCGCCCATTGATCAACATTGGGATCACAGTTGGCATGTTGATGATAGACACTAACAATCTGATATGTCCAATTGTTCATAGCAATAGCACTGAGCTCCTGTACAGGTTCACCCTCACAATCCATAAAAATGATGATAGAAGCCTAAAACGGAAATTTACACATCTAAGGAAGCGTTCTATAACATATTACAAAATGAAGAATTACATCGATGCTTTTCACGACAAAATACACAAATGATATGATGGCAACGAAGAAGTAAAATGTATCTAATAAGACCACGTCTACGACACTCAAAGCACATAAGCGAATTGTCATAGGGTAGAGTTAGGAAAGGACTAGTAATTCTCCTTCTTTGATTTGCGTTTTGATGTAGCATTCTTCTCCGACTTGCGCTTCGTACCACTGCTGTTAAGGATTTGATCAATTATGTCGTCCACGTTGGGTGGTTTCGGAATATATAAAATGGATTCCATATGCATGGAGAGAGAGGCTATTTTATTATCCTTGTGTCGACCATAATATAGCCCATTCACTTTGAAAAGGATATCCCAAGTACCTTCTCCGAGCTCATCACATCTGATGGGTATTGAATGATCTCCATCCTTCTTATAGTAAGTACACCAATGTGATACCGGTAGGCAAATGTGATTACCATCCCAAATCTTTCTATAGGGAGTATCCTTGTCATCTCTCGCCTTCCACTCTTGAGCAAGAGGAGTAGGAATGTCCATATTTAATGTCACGTACTCCTCAATAATATCAAGTTGGTGGCGAATGTACGGACTCACGGGGATCAGTATGTAGTCCCCATACTGATTGTGCATTATCTTGACATCCGTGGAAGGGAGCATTCCCGTTTGGAGTACTACGCTATGATCATCATAACGCAAGGCTTGTTTAAATTTACGCTGTAGCGGTGTAGGATTATGTACCTTGGATGTTTCTTCCACTGGCCTCAGTTGTAGATGATCTGACCGTAGCGAACCTTGTAACGTTTGACCGCCATTTTGTCCTACTAGTGCAGCAGATGGAGTAGATGCCTGAAAATGAAAAAAGATTGTATTAAGTTTACGTTCAAGGGAGGAGAGGGAGGGAAGTAGCGACTTACCATTTTAGTTGGGTAATAGAACAGGGAACTAGAGAGAGAGAAAATGTGCGTCCGTCACTCGTGTGATTCAACGATGGAATGATTCTCACTGTGGAAGGCTCGCTATTTATAAAGAAATGCTTGATTCTCATTGGATGATGATCCTCATTGGACAATAACATCAAGCTGATTCCAAATCTGGTCTCTGTTTTCCAATCCGATGCTTCGTTTTGAAGCTAGAGCCCAAAACGTCCCAAATTCTAACTCTGTCGTTTTTCACCAATGTCCCAAAATCTTAAATGGCGTCTCACATCTAAACGAAGACAGATAGGAACAAGCCGATTCTTTCACTGAATTTGTCTCACTCTTAGCTTTCAAACGAGCTATCGCACGACAAAATCCGTCCACTGGAAGCCAAAATCGAAGCAAGCTGTCCAGAGGGGGGGGGGACGTCAGCCGAAAATTTTTTCTCTCCGATTTCGCTGGAAACATCCTTCCTAACCCAAAATTTCACGCAGATTCCGAATCTGGCCTCCGTTTTCTCATCCGATGCTTCGTTTGGGCGCTACACACCAAAACGTCCCAAATTCTAACTCTGTTAAAATTTTGAAGAAAAATTTTTTCTCGCCAATTGCCTTGAAACTCACCCTACCGATGCAGAATTTTACGCTGAATCCGAATCTGGCAGCCATTTCACCATCCACGACAACCTAGACGGTCGCCCACGTCAACCTAGACGGTCGCCCACGTCAACCTAGGCGGTCGGTTACGTCAACCCATACGAGACCAACACATCCGAGTCTCACACGCTGTCGTTGCAGAGGGGGGGGGGAGTCAGCGAACATGTTGTGAACCCACCTGGCCGGCACACCACGACAGACTCTGTCGTTCCAGAGGGGGGGGGACTCAGACCCGAAGCACCACGGCGGCCGACCACGACACTCTGCCGTTCCAGAGGGGGGGGGGCGCCGGTCGAGTGTTTGTCACTTGCTTACTACTGACGTAAGTTGTGATACGCCATCTGTAGGTAGCAGTGAACGACAAACGTTACGTTTCAGAATACTCCATACATTTTCTATGGAATTCAGATCAGGAGAACGAGCTGGCCAAGATAATGTCCTAAGCCCTAATTGAGACTTGCATAAGTTGACTCTACTACTCCTGTGACACGTAGCATTATCATCCATAAATAACCAAGTCGATGGATCGCCAAGTTGATCTGTCATTTGGCCAATGTTCATTCGTAAAACATTCACACAGCGTTCAGAATTCATGGTTCCTTCCTGTATGTGAAGTTCAGAGCGGCCATTGGTCCAGATGCCAGCCCAAATCGGTAGAGTCGCACCACCTTGTACCCGGGGACGATGTAAATGTCTCAGAATTTCCTGATCAGATTTTATCCATAATCTCAATCGACCATCACTATCCTTCAGACGGACTGATTCCTCATCAGACCAGACAACCCGATCCCATTGATTTCACCAGTGACAATGACTCATTGCCCATCTGAGACGTCTTTTTGTATGCTGATCTGATAATTCGATCTGAGAGGGCCTCTTACAGCTCTTGAAATTCGACTCAATAAGTCTTCTACGAATACTTAGAAATTGACGAGACTAGTGCAGCCATCTCAGTTAACGAGAGACTTGGATCAACTTTAACAAATCCCAAAATTAGGCGGTTTCTACGTTTGGATGTTTTGCGTGGACGGCCAGAGCCCTCTTTACGACAGAGTCGAAAATCATCATTATGCCATCGATGCACATTTGTGTAAGGGACATTTAGTCGCTTGCTTGTAGCTCGCAAAGAAAGCCCTAGTTCTACCAAGGCTGACACTTTGCCTTTTGTGAATGCGATCTCGTTATTGTTGATTTGTGCTTTGTATTGTTTTCAACCGGTAAGAGATAGATTTCTAGCTGAAAGCAATCAGGAGTGCTGCCAACACCACCGCAACGAAGTCAGGAAGCTATGGAACATGAAGTCCAGTTAATCACATGTAGCAGTTACATTATTGTTGATGAATAATGGTGCTATACTGGCTCTGATTGACCGATTTTCTTTATTTTTGTTTTGCTTGATAGCTTTTGGCTTGTAGAACAACATATTACATAACAAAGTAAACAAATGTAATTTTGTAAGAGTGAGGTATGATTTTGTGTAACATTGCTAAATGAAGATCAAATTATCTACTATTCTTTTATCTATAACAAGAAAACAACTCAATATTCATGCTTGAAATTTCCAACAATGATATTAGTAAGCACAACTGACATATCTCCAAATTTCAGGGAAATTCGTTCAAGTTTGGCGGAGTTAGACAAAATTGAAGTTAAGGCGATGTTTAAGGGTGATCCATTTTTTATGAAACAATCTGTAGTTCCATGGACAGTCGGCGCTCTATAGAACCGACAGAGGACAGTGCAGGAAATAGATACGAAATAAAACCGAAATACATATGTGCATTGCCACGTACTTCGGTTTTATTAATACGCATGCTTTATGCAATACAATTACACCAATAACAAATAGCCTTTGGCTTACGCAGCATGCTACCTGTTGCGTATACGAGTTTACATTCGTTAACAACCACAATTATCGTATGAATTAGACACAGGTGTTCGGCAAAATGTCAAATGTTTTGACATCAAAAATTACATTCATCAATGAACACGAGTTCAAAAATGCTTCCGTAGCCTAAAAAATGTTCAAATACACGCAAATGTTGCTCTCAAGCCAGATGTCTGTGTGAATGTATTAGGATGAATGGAACTCATAATGATGATTTCTTAACGGCGTGATTGAACTTCTGCGATAAGAATGCTTCATTCACAGTATAGTCCATCACATTTAGATTGAGACTTACTGAAGAAGTCAAGGCTCAATGAAGTGCTGTGTGTACTACTATACCATTATCCAGCGGCTTCATATGGTTAATTGACACTGTCCAGTTGGTGCGCCACGGCCGTTAATTAATCACCTTGTTTTGATGCACAATCCCTTTTCGTCTTCTGCTGATGGGAATTTTGTCATGACCATCAGTACAGCTTTCTGGAAACGTCAAAAAATTTTTTTGTTGATCCAAAATAGAGGCACATCACCTGATGGCTGAATTCGATGAGTGTTCAAAATCAAGTCAAAGCAAATGAAAAACAATAGTTCGAGTAAGGTAATCAAACTTTTGTGCTGCCCCCTCCTTCTTATACGTTTACGAGCTCCTCTTTCAATTCATTCTTCATTTTCCAAGCAACATCGGTGGTCGTTTTTGCGAAGCTTGTTAAAAATAAGACAGAATGACACTGTATTTCGAGGAAAACAATTTCATCCTCAAAATAGATAACTTGAGTGCGAGTTTGAGTTTTATCTTCTCCTGAATAATGACAGCATGTTAAAAGTGAAAGCTTATTGACTTCCTTATTATGTTTGATCGATTGAATTCAAGCAAATACGGAGATCCATTTTGAGAAAATGAATACAAGATTATCCTGAATTATTCTTTCAATGAATTTCTTGACTTATCGACGAACACCCTGAATCCATGACAGGTGGACTCGATACTTCAAGATTCTTGGCTTTGAAAAATATGCTTCACTCTCATTACTGTTTTCGATTAAGTAGTACGTGAGAAGCATAATTATTTTTTGTAGCATTGTTCTACATGTAAGACGTTTTCATACAGTCCATGCTTTAACCTATGGTTTTAACACTACTCTATGGTTTTAACGTACACCATAAGAAACAACCTCCTTAAATTGAATCTTTCAAAATTAGTTTTTGATCAGTGGTTGATTATACAGTTTTGAAAAGTTTGCAGACCCTTTCTGAGAAAAATAGATGTAGAAGTCAACAGTGGTATCTTAAATCAGTGGTGACCAGCAATAAAAGTGTTCTCAAATACATTGTCATCATCCGTTTGTGCGCAACTATGCTACTTATCTTCTTGGCTCTAAACTAGCAAAAGAAAATTGTGACATATTTAAGAACAGCAGACTTAGCCTTTTTAAATTGTTCATAACCCGAACATATTTAAAATAATCAAAATCGTACTTGAGAACTCGCATCAACCTAAGTATACTTTACTTATGCTTCCACCACTCAAAGCACAGAGCTAGCCTAGCAAGCTAGGCCGGATATGAATAAACCTTCATGCGCTCGCAACTCTTACGGGATAGGGTGCCCCTAATGAGAGCGATGACACTCCCCGAGGAGGGCAGACTCGAACTTTAGACCTTCTGTACCGAAAAGTGGCCCGACTGAGCTATCATACCTCCAAATGGTGCCCTACCAGTTAATATACTTGCGTCCATCATTTAGGACTGCTTCATGACGTCTGATGACTGACATCGTAGCAAAAGGCTTCATCAAGTTCATCAAAGCAAATCAGAATCAGAACATGACGGATTAACAATAGAATGAAATGAGACAAGCGTTAGATAAAATTGCAACGCAAAAGATGTGCGACTGGACTGGTAGAAGTCAAACCCACGACCCAAGTTAACTAGACCTTAACTCTACCAACTGATTAGCTACGAACCGCTTCCATGCGACTGGGTCTGTTGGCAGAATCAAGCTCAATTTACAAATCAAACCCATCAAATAGTTAGACATCGATGTCATTCATGGCAATATCGTCAATTTATCATGTTTATAAAGAATTCGTTAACTATAGGGATTGGTGAGCAAGATAAATGTAAAATAAACAAGCAACAGGCATTGTTAATCATTATGTTCATACAGTAATTTTCTGCAGGTTTTTTTCTTATGAGAAGTATCAACGTTCAGCAAATTGAGATAATTAAATAGGCCTAGTGAGATGATTTGTGAAAAGCTTTTGTCACGGATTATTCATAAAATAGGACTCTTGAAATCGGTCTGCTTTTAAATCTCTCATACTATCAAGAAAAGGCGCATGTAATCTCTGCAATCAATCCTCCAAATTATGAATGTCTATGTCGGCAACTGTTATGTTGTTCTAAAAATTGCTTCTTCATAAATTCTGTATTTTTGAGCGTTCCGTGGGAGTGGCTTAGCTACATTAAGTGGCGGCAACAGCTCTTGCTTTGACACTGCAAGCACCGGAACGGCTAAGTTTGACGACGGCTGTACAGATATGCTCTCAGATTAAGTTATATCCGGAACTTGAGATGTTGTTTTGACAAGAAATCGCTGATTCCAAAACCCAAAAATAGAAATTAGAACGAAATATTTAATATGGCTGATATGTCACACAATGATGGTCTTTGATTCTAGGTACCAGCAACTTGTATTATTGACGATCAACCAACCCTAGCCTTCTACGCGCTTCAATGCAATTAAAAAAGAAAAATTTCCTCAATTTTCAATAAATTGTATCTTAAAGAAATATCATACGCATAAAATGCATAAACAGAGACTCTTTCTCTACTCTCTTGCAAATACCAGAAAGGCAACAAATACCATTAGCTTCAGTGACATTTATACAAATGCACCAAAAAGAAATTGAAGTTCGATTTTTCAAGACAATTTGTTGTACAGTGCGCGGGAAAGACAATACAGGACAGTACAGAAACAGTCTGATGGTGTACAAAGCATTTGAATTATACGAGCAGAATGATGGACTAAATTGAAGTTGTCCTTGGGGATTTCAGAACACTTCAGAAATTTTAGACAAGAAAAAGAACAATTTAGAGGAAACATGAGTAAAACATGCACTATGTAACAAAAATCAGGAAAAATTTTCAAGTAAAGCTTGCCTATTTATTATAGTTAGCGACGTAATTTGCTTCAGTAAATGAATTGCTGATTAAAGTATTCACGTTTTGCTTCAGAACTGAATGTATGAGAACAAAATTCCCAAATTTGGTTTAATCGTCCAAGTATTTAGCAAAGCGAAGCAGGACATGCTATTTAACCGGACCGACTATCCCCTTGATACGGATAAGTGGTGTGAGTTTTACCAACAAATTAAATAGTGTCCTGAGCCAATCGATTTTATTTCATTATCATCCATTTTTTCCAGCTCAACATCACGCCAAATTCCATAAGGAATCCTTGCGGACAAGAGGGATGTGTGAAGTGTGCCAGAAGTTAGGCAAACAAGCGTGGGAAGCATTTGATCAAAATCTTTTGTAGCGTTGTCATTTGCACACATTTGTTTGATATGTATTTTATCATTGATTTACAATACAACAGAATCATGATAATAATTCTTAACAAGGGGCAGTCGTTTTCTTAGAATAGTTGCTAATGAAGGATGCACATGGATATCAAATACAAGCAATGGACTTAATGTGCCTTTTGATATTTTGAAGTCAAATGAAAAGCGATAGATTTCAAATCATGATGAAGTACATGATCAAAAATCAAAACTCTACAGAAAGTAGCAGACAATAAGTCGCTACTTCGTAAATCCAGAATAAAAATTTGAATCTTATGACTAGTTTTAAATAATAAAAAACAAATGAAAGTAACAGATTTCTCGAGTTCTCAATGATACCAGTGTCTGTACACACCAAACTTATCACATAGTCATCGTATGTACAAATTGACGAGGTATAGATCACAAAAGCAAATATTGTTGACTCATCGCTCCTGTTTTAGTCTTAAATCAAATATAAGATCATTTGCCAGGAGAGTCATCGAGCGTCAGTTGAGGCAACGGAATACTGATTTTGGGCTGATGATGGCCCTTAAGACTGATACCAAACTGTACGATGAAACTGAAAATCGCATAATGGACAATAATAATAGTCCGTTGTAGGCATTCAGTTTTTACGTACATGCTTCGATGGTTTCAGGGATCAAATGTTTGTCATGAATTCTCGCGTGCTTTTTCAGGTGATCACTTCGTGAAAATGCCTTTCCACATGTCGTACAAAGAAAGTTTTTTTCTCCAGTATGTGTGCGACAATGTCGCTTCAGTTCATCGCTTCTAGTAAAGCCTTTGCCACAGAAAGGCCAAGTACAGATATAAGGGCGCTCATTGTTGTGATTGCGGACATGAGCCCTCAGGTGAGAAGTTTTGGTATAAGTTTTGTCACAAATGTCGCAAATATGGATTTTTACTCTTCCGCGACTGAGAAACTCTTTCTGTTTCTCACCGTTGCGGCAATACCGACATGAACAGCGCTCACATTTGCGACCAACCGGTGATTCAGATCGCGTCGTCGTGACGCCACACGCCCGCCCTAATAATGCAGCCGCGGCTACTGCAGCCGAGGATGATGGAAAATTTCCAAGATGAGATCTTCGGAAGCTGCCAGTTGCTTTGAGATCTGCTAGCATTTTGGAGAGGGGAATACTACATCCTGGGGGCAATCGTGACACGATTGTTCGCTCAAAATTCGAGCTGAATGGTAGACAGGGTAGAGGTGGTCGAGAGCGACGAGGAGACGAAACGTCAATGCTCCAACATCGATAGTTTGTTTCCAGTTCGATCCTTTTCTCAACCAAACGCTGGAAAACGTCCGCTTCCCAAAAGGGTTTGACGTCTGATTGTCCAGGCCAACAAAGAGCCATACTTTTAGAAGATGGAGGGTAGAGTTCAGTCGGAGATGGGAAACTGTTAGTCATGCTGCTCCTGGAAGAAACAAATATGCATGCAAATATACGTATATGCATGGCAAATACATTTTCATCAAAGTGAGATCTATTCAGAGAAATTTAAGATTCAAAAGCAACGAGGAATGTGACATATCCATTCAACACTGTAACTCACGTCCAATTAAGCGTGAGAAAAATATAATAGGAAATACATGCACAATCAATTATATTAAAGAAAATATTTTCAGCAGTCCTGAAAATGACTCATTGCAGTGTTCACTTGGGCAAGAACGACAAGCTAAGATAAAAGTTCACTTGACTATAAAGCAACTACAATATGCTTGTGTTTGATAAAATGAATATATACAAAGACAGACGGGGGATGAACGACCGACTGCTTACGGCTCGTTTCGGATCCTTTATCATCATGAACAATCGTCAGCCGGCGGACCCACGCCCACAAACTTTGAGGGCTATAAAACTCATAATTAGTTACACCGAATTGATAATTGTCTATCTTTAACGTGAGACTGAAATGTTTTGTTAAGAAGCTTTTCCATGCAGATTACTCTCAGATCGCGAATGTTGTAGCCTCTTATTATGAAAATGTCACAAGAACTTTTAACTTTATGAATTAACATAATAATAATAATAATAGATGTGTATATTTTGCTGTAAAGCCTCAATAATGGTAATCGTGAGGCATGACAAGCGGCTACAAATTGACAAAAATATTACATCACAATGTGAAAAAAAAATTAAAGTTAAAGTTAATGATAACACAACTAAAGCATACATAACACGAAGAAAAGTAACTGTCAACGAACAAAGCCACTGTTTGACAATTTTATCATTTTGACTAAGAATGATGAGCTTCTCATTGCTGTTAGACAGACAAGCATGGTGAACTTATTCGAATAAGCCAGACGCTGAGGACATAAATGGTGCAAAGGATGATTCTGATCTTGGGACAGAGATGAAAAAATGTCGAAACCGATCATGAGGCGACGATACTCAAGGGGCAAAAAGTTAGAGCAATCACATGTAGAGGAGCCACAAATAATTTTGTGAGCCCTATTCTGCACACGTTCCAAGGAAGAATTGTTCGAACTGCTGAAACCAACGAACATGGCAGCAGAGTATTCTAGTATGCTTCTCACACAATTGTTGTATATTTGCACTAAACCTGAAGTAGGGAGGAAGGGCTTTAATTTTCGCAGAACGTGAAGTCTTGATGATGCCTTCTTAGAAATGTTATGCACATGCTGTCGGAAGTTCAAGTTGGAATCAAATGTTACACCAAGTATCTTTATGAACTTGCACACGGGTATCTGAGGGATAAAGAAGTCATCCATATCATAATTGGAACGTAGCGCAACAAACATTTGGTGGCTTTTCTCTGATTTTATTATCATCTTATTTTCGTCAGACCATTTCAGTATTTCGGAAAATGTCGATAGAAGTGGACTTTTTCGACAATCTAGCTTCACTTTACCAATGATAATGATATCGTCCGCGTACTTGACTAACATAACATCATCAGATACAGGGTATGGCATATCGGCACAATAGTAATTGTATACAAAGGGGCCAATACATGACTCTTGAGGTATTCCACTGCAAACTGGTAAATAGTCACCATATGTAGACTGCCAACGAACTCTTTGTAAACGAGAACTCAAGTAATTAATCACAAAATTAAAGGTAAAATCACTGAAACCGTCTGATTTCATTTTGTCAATTAAGATGCGATGAGACAATTTGTCAAAGCCCTTGTCCATGTCAAGCACAAGCAAATGGAATGCAAAAACATTCTTTTCTTGTAAACTTGAGGAGATGAAGTTGTTGATGTCTAGAAGGGCACAGGTCGTGGAACTTTTTGGACGATATGCAAATTGTTTGCGGTCATATTGGTCAATGAATTCACTCTTCATGTGTTTCAGCAACTGCTTTTCTAACAGACGTTCCGGATAGTCCGGGAGCTAGCGTGAAGTTGTGCAGGGAACGAGGTAGTACATAAAACTTTCACATAGCATAGTACACCTCTAACCTACTTCAAAACTTCGCGTCTGCCGGATCAGATCATTTGCTTTTAAGAAATAGAGAGGATAACAAAATCCTATGTATTTCTTTCCAATGGTAAAATTGTGACATTTAAGGTGTTGACTCCATTTTTTCGAATTTTTGCTCATAAAAGTTACACAAATTGGTATTTTGTTGAACTGGTTATTATAGAAATCATCTACAGATCATGATCTTTCAAATGAGTTATCATTCAGTGACAGAGGATGAAGTAAAGTGTACAAACAGACACTTTTCGTTGGTGTAACTGCAAATTTTAACATAGAAATTTCAGGAAAATTGTTGATATACTTTAACGAAACGTGCCTGTTTGTACACTTTACTTCATCCTCTGTCACTGAATGATAACTCATTTGAAAGATCATGATCTGTAGATGATTTCTATAATAACCAGTTCAACAAAATACCAATTTGTGTAACTTTTATGAGCAAAAATTCGAAAAAATGGAGTCAACACCTTAAATGTCACAATTTTACCATTGGAAAGAAATACATAGGATTTTGTTATCCTCTCTATTTCTTAAAAGCAAATGATCTGATCCGGCAGACGCGAAGTTTTGAAGTAGGTTAGAGGTGTGCTATGCTATGTGAAAGTTTTATGTACTACCTCGTTCCCTGCACAACTTCACGCTAGCTCCCGGACTAGGAACTGGCAGCAGAGATATAGGTCTTACATTTTTTAAGTTAGGTGGATTCGTTTTAGGACACGGAATAATATCTGCGCACTTCCAACTATGAGGCACGTTAGTTTGAGTTATGCATTTGTTGAATATCATGGCGATGGGTACCGAGAGCTCAAATGCAAATTTACTCCACACAATCGACGGAATGCAATCTGATCCAGGAGAAGTGCTGGGCTTTACTTTGTTAAGGAGAGACTCCACAGTATCAGCATAGAAATATTGGATATCTGTACAAGACTGCGAATAAGATTGAACGACTGAGGAAGGATCGGAGATAAAGTTTGAGACCAATGATGCATTAAGCTCGTTAATAATTTGCATTATCGATTTAGTCGGTTCACATTGTGGAAGCCAATTGTAATTTCTCTTATTATCGCTCATGACTGCTTTATACACATCCCATATGGAATGACTGGACGAATTCAAAACAGCATCACCCCAGTGTTTCTTAGCATCAAATATTGCTGACTTCACTTTGCTTTGATAGTGATAATATAGGTCCCAATTCTTCTCATGGTATGCTTTATACCTTTTATTGATTAGCACCTTGATAACATTAGTGATCCAGGGTTTGTCAGATTGGCGTCTAATAATTAAATCATAAGGAATGTAACTCAAAGCACTTCGGAGAGCACCGTAAAATCGTTCGCAAGATTCATCAAGACTCACATCCAACAAGACATTCTGCCAATCAAAAAATGACAGATAACTCTTGGCCACATTGCAATTCGAATCACGCAAATCCAAAACCGAAATATATTCGCGATCATACAGGAATTGAAGACAAGGCTTGAGTAAAATAACATTGTGATCACATGTGCTCAGGGGAGGTATAATTGTAGGATCTGAATATTGAGACACATATTCATCCGGTATCAGTACAAGATCTAGAATTGCGTTTTTCCGAGTAGGCTGTTGAATCACATTTTCCAATCCAAATAAAATTTCGAACTGTGAGTGATCAACTAAATTGAAATCGCCAACGATATACACGACATGATCAGGAAAACGAGACAAGCAATCATCGATAATAGAGCACACATAATTTTCCAGAGTTTGCTTTTCAGCTAGATTTAGGGATCTGCCTTTGGGAAAGTAGATGACCGCAAGGATGCACTTAAACTGTCGATACACAACTCGCAAGATGAGCAACTCCACATCGGCAAATACAGATTTGCTAAAAATGATCAGTGAGAAGAAAAAATTTCTCAGCCAGCAGAGAATACCGCCACCCTTCTTACCGCTGGAACGATTAGCACGATAGACAGAATATTCAGGGATGGATACCACAGAGTCAGGAATTGAGGGATCTAACCAGGATTCGGTCACGCAAATAAAGTCAGGGGAATGTTCTCTCGAAAGAATATGAATTTCGTCGATCTTGTTATTTACAGAACGGGAATTGAAGTAGCACAAAGATGGCAATTGTAGGCCATTACGCCGTCAGCAGGAAGTAGCTGCACCACGTTGAATACCAGGAGAGTTATCAGCGGCAATCGAGTTCTTCTGAGCTTGGGCCATGTTCCGACGTCTATTGCTCTCCCTCTGAAGATAAGTGTAATCAGGATTCAAATAAACTTCTCTGAAACGATAATCCTTTCTTAATAATTTGGCGTTTTTAGTACATTTCAACTTGTCTTCTTGCGAGAGCAAGCGGATGCGTAGAGGTCTCGACTTTTGACTAGTACGTTTTCCGACACGTCTACACCAAGATGCATGTTCAATGTCCACATCTGTTATACTCAAAATTTCTTCGATTTGCTTTAAGTCATCCTTATCCTCGTTCCCACTATCAGAAGGTTCCTCAAGACCAAATACCATTACATTGCATTTCTTTTCAGCTCTCATCTCGTGTTCCGATATGGCGTCATTAACAATTTTGCCAATATCGAATTCTAATTTTGAGTTCAGCTGTTGTCGAAGAGTAAGCAATTCGCTTTCTATGGCAGCAAAGCGGTCAAGAAAATCGCACATGTTGAAACATTTGCACTTGTTGCATAGATATACGACATTTTCACTAGAGGAAATGGCTTTGGCAGTTGTTGCAGTGATATTAGCACAATCCTTTTTCAGATGAAACGAAGCTTTACAATTATTACATTGAATGCATTCACTGTCAATAGCCGCAACACATGTACCACACACAATAGGGTGCTTGGATACATCGCTGCCCTTCCGAAGAACCGACATGCCGCATTGATCAGAATTCACCAACATTTACGTAGTGTAAATGTGAGCAGATACGTAAGGAACGTAATACTTGACCAGAAAAATCATGTAACCCATGCGGGAAGGCAAAGACTTTCATGAAGAGTAGAAAGATAAAACGGTAATTCTCAACTTTATGGCACACAGATGACTGGACACTATCTAGAAGAATATGCATTTTTATCTAAATATGCAACAAAAATTAAGATACTTCATAGGCTGATGTAGTGCAGCTGCGTTGTAAATTCATTCACGATACCAGTTCTCTCAGAAAACTTGACCACAGGCATACGCCCGCAGTGCGTCCTCAGTATCGAGCATCATTATCATTCATCGTAATTAAGAACGTTGGTACGTTACGTTTATGATAGTAACATACATGTACAGTAGCAATATGTATTCATTCAAAGATAAACAGCCGTGACTGATCAGAATGCACAGAAGGTAACAAAAAACATGCATAAAAGGCATTGAGTCACACTTACAAAAAACTTGCACTCAAGATGAATGTAAATAGTTCTTATACTTATCCGTTAAAACTGGATGCCTAAGATTTCTTCTTCATTCGAGCGCTGTGGTATCATATCTGCTGAAGGCAGTCTATCAGTAATAATAGTACGCTCGTACACAATGATTGTCCCAAGTGTCCCAAAATGTCCAAAAAATACTTTTACAACATTATATTTCAATGGGAAAGAGCAACAAGACTGAAGAGTGGGAGTGAATCTAGTCTCTCATGCGGTTTAGAACCTATGAAAATGTTTGTTAGAAAGCATCGCATGTTCGTTAGCAATAAGTCATCATGATTCGGAGTGCAGTACGGCACCTCATACATGTGAGAGGTGATAAAAGAAAACAAGAAAATTTGCGGCAAATATTCAGGATAATTTCTTCGAAACAAAATTTTGATTCATGCAGATTGATGATCGCATTTTCCATAGCAGATAGAATTCTTGGAAATGTTTTGTTACAACTTTAAATTGACAAAAATCTTTTCCATTCTATGTTTTTTTGTCATCCATGGCTGTTTACTTCTTGAACAACATGGAGGACTGAAACCAACCAAGCACTTCACATTCTTCAAAAGAAGTCTGACAGTATATCTCATTTACATTCAGTGCGTTCATCGATAAATAGCAGTGCTAAATAATCAAAATAATGGAAAGCCATAATTGTCATCAACGGTAGTTAACCTCAGGAAATTGTTTCGTTAAAACTTTGCACGGAACACTATTAAGATCATTTGCGATGAAGACAACTTTTTGCGTATCTGTTGCTAAATCTAAACTTATTTTGATGCCTGATCTTATCTCTTCCAATGTATGTAAATTACAAAACCCTTCGTGGCACATACAAGGCTGTGCAAAACAAGTGACATGACCGTTTGATCGGCTTTCTTACTTGAGTATTAGCAGTTGTGCGGGAATTTCTTTTGATGTTTAGGAAGCACGTGAAGTAAAAGCAAGTCGCAAACCTCTTCAGAGGCAAACAGTTAACGAGTGCTAAGTTTTACCTTTAATATCTTTGTATGGGGTTGTTCTCTTTTTCTACTTTTCGCGTCTCTACTCCTAATCAGCAGCCTTTTCGAAGAGTACTATCGTCTATAGTAGCGAGGCAACACTCCACCTTATACTTTTATCTCATTCTGTAAACAGTTGGAGCCAGACTACACAACGGCTGGAAGAAAGAGCAGGCGGAAGTCACAAAAGAGAACAGGTTGAGTAGCATGTGGAGCGTTTACATCCGATTTTGAGAAGGGAGTGAGTCACAATTAATGTGGGATGCACACTAGGTTATAAGCCAATGCGCAAACTAATTAATGTTGCTGAGGAAATTACACACTCGGTGACTATGGTTTCCGTAAATTCAAGCAGCGCTCTCGCTTGGTCATAGACTCTGAATGCTCGAACAATTTTGATACGGCATGGAATAATAGACTTCAAAGAAAAGCGAATGGTTGATAGTATATAGTACCTAAACTGTGATATCGCATGACAGCCTAAGAATGAAATTCAAAAATGTAATCATCGAAGCGAGCAGCTAATATTTGAGAAATAAACTATTTTGAAGGTGTGGAAAGTATGAATAATGGGTGGCTGGTGAGTATATAATATTTTTGGAAACCATTTATTGATTAGCAGACAACAACTATCAGATGCACTTGATGGAAAATATTTAAAGTTTAAAGTTTAAAAGGAATCAATGATAAAACTTGATATAAAAAACGATGAACTTAAATATGAAGAAGGCAAAGAACAAAATCGTAAGCTAAAACTATCTGAATTCGTCAATTGATGCCAAAAAAGGAAATAAAAAAATAAATAACAATCACGCAACATGGCTTGGTCACTGATGTTCAAATAGCAAAAATGGACCAACTATTTTTGAGGCTCTTTTTTCCGGTTGCAATTAAGTGGGGAAAGTGAAATATAAATATAAGTGATGGCAGTGGGCGGGATGACCATATCCAAGAAATTTTTAAAGCGAAAGTATTCTCTCCCGAAGTATTTATGCCACAATAAAAGACAAAGTACAAAGTTGCCAACATTTTGGGTCCTGACCCTTTCTCAAGGCAGTTAAATATAAAAAAATTTATAGCTAGCTGCCTTGAGAAAGGGTCGGGACCCGAAACTTCGTACTTTATCTTTTATTGTAGCATAAATACTTCGGGAGAGAAAGCTTTCGTTTTGAAAATTTCTTAAATATATATATAATTGACATGGATTCGTTAGGTGAAGAAACACCTCTTCGATATTTGATACTGCATCTAGAGAGGAATATGCATTCCAATATGAATCGTGAAGCTCTAACAAAGAATTATGACAGAAAAGCATTTTATAGAATGGAGCAAAAGAAACTGTGGTTCTGGAATCCTTGAAATCCCATCAGCCAGAGCATTGCAAAACCATATCATTTTCACTATACATACATACAAACTGTGTTGAAAAAATCATGAAATCATGCTCTATCTTGAATTGGGATTGCGAAGCATCGAGTGGTCAGACGTGCAATAGCGAAAAATTCTGTTTTGAAGAGATTTACGACATTGTGAAGGGTTAAAGTTCCATGAAACCAGTAGTTCTTTCTTGAATATTTGTGCTATGTAAAACAATTTAGAAACAGAGCAAATTACACTACCGATGTTTCGGGAGGAATACTGCAATTGCAATTATTCTATATGGTTATACATAAATATGCAGACATAATATATGAACGAATAAATACCTCAGATAGTAAGATAATCATAATTTCAATTTGATCCCTTTGGCATTCATCAGAAGCTTTATGTGAATAAAATTCTATAGCTACATAATTGCGGCAACAATATCATAAATATTTAGAGTATAAACATCAACAGTTGATATCATGAGGCTTGAACAAAAAAATCGCCAATTATTTAGCAAAAAATCTAGAAGAAAAGATATTGATGAAAGTCAACAATGTTAGCTTCAGTTAACCAACTTTTAAAACAGCCAGTATTGAAAATTAAAGAACCAATTATTCCCGAAAAATCAAAGTCCATGGATAGATCGAGCAAGTCGGACATGTACATTGTGATTGAATTCTAGTCTTGAACAGTTCATTATGATCTCTTTCTGAAGAATTTTGTATCTTTGCTCACACGACCTCTCCTGTCAGATGGACATAGAGCACAGACCTGCATATTTTCCTGAAGAAAGTGAATGTCAAAACCAAGCTAAGGTCTGTAAAGGTATGTCCAAATCTGAATAAAGACATTGAATTCCTGAATTTTATTATAGCGATCAAATGAATACCTGCAACAGATGTCGACATCAGAAGATGAAAAAAAAATCTCATGAAGGTCTATTTCATCGGTCACTCATAGCCTGTTGGCAAAACAATATTACTTTTAATAACCAACTTCAGTTGATATAATATATGAAAAATGTTGGCAGTAGCAAGAGTATCATCAAATTATTGCATGCTTCATATTGCGACCA
Organism: Prostheceraeus crozeri; assembly: GCA_907163375.1. NCBI lineage: Eukaryota > Metazoa > Platyhelminthes > Polycladida > Euryleptidae > Prostheceraeus > Prostheceraeus crozeri. The sequence continues at coordinate 102,619 of CAJQUW010006186.1, forward strand.
AGATCAAATACCCACTGGATTCCTTAGAGATGAGCACGAAACAACGCCAAAAATCGTTATTTCTCTGTCTATTCATTCGACGTCGCTCATTGTTTTAGAAAGAATTTCAGAGCACCGGCGCGCGTACGATCAAAATTAGATCGAGTATTTGTCCCAACCAAACGAATGACAATACAGAGAATTTTCACTGGTTCTTCTGTTTGTCATGCTAAAAAACTATAATTCAATAAGGAAATATCAAACAAAACCTTAATAATACATTAATCTTTCAGAATGGCGACATTGTCATAATGGGAAGACGAAATAGTGAACAATCGTGAAACTAAATCTGAGAAATTTTGGGAGATATAATTTTTGTGAATAAAAGCAAATAGTGAATTAATTAAATAATTAGTGGCGTTTTATGGGACAACTTTAAGTTATTTCTCAAATGTCAATAAAGCAAATGTGTGGGATCAATCAAAGACAGGGAAAGATAAAAAGACTGCAAACTCTTGTGAAATTCAGAAACTAAAGGCGTCCATTATAATGCTGAGAAAGCATGAGGAGGCAAACGCATGACTGTAATCAAAACATTGTAAGAAAAGCATCGCAGACACAGTCGGCCGTATTACTAAAGATCTACCTCAAGCGAATTTTCTTACTTTATGAACCCTATCCATCACGGACTCTGAAGCACATCGATATCCCGGGGAAGGGGTGATCTGGCCCCTTCCTTTGCTTTTAAAGTGTTGTTCCGAATCACACGACAATAACGATGCAAAATATTTAATGCGTGACATTTCTTATGTTGGTATCAATTTCCTCTAATTCACTATCTTCGCCATCCAAATTTGACAAGTTTTTTCAAAATTTTTTAGAGTTTGCTGATTTTTGGCTATAAAGCTCCTTTACGTACGCCATTTATAATGTCAGACTGATTGAATGTGCTGTTCAACTATTACAAAAGAGGATTGATAATATTCATTAGTGCAAAGAATACACCGTAATTACACGTATTTTAGATGTGGAAGATTTCCTTCAAAAGCAACCATTCCAATATATCTAAATTCAACTAAAGGTCACAAGAGGCTCCGTCGGACGGCTAAGCTTTAAAGGACCACGGCAAAAATGCGAGAGGGGATCCGATCCATCTCCCTTCCTTTGATATGAATAGGGTTAAGTTTGAGGAGCCATTATACGGGCCGGTAAATTGATGTCAAAAAGATAAGTGCCCATCGAGTTATTTGTACTTTGATTCGCAGCTTTGGTAACACTGTAATACACTCCTTTTCAGCTGCAGACATGCGCAGTTATTGTATAATTGCATAGTTGTAGTGCACGTATTATTGTAATGGCATTATTATGGTGTACATTTCTTCTGCTAAGTTTACTCAGTAAACTTCTCATCGATTTATAAGAATAAGCATATATTGATTAGCCTAAGTCGCATCGGAAAAGCACAATCTATCACACGAAAAATTTGTGCGTTTCAACTTTCTAAAATTCTTGGTCTCAATTCCAAAGCGCACTTTATCAACTTTCTCAAATTTTATACTTTTCTAAACACTTATAGCAAAAATAATGGAAAACAGGATCAGAATAATGTTAGTCGAAATGACACTAGCGGTTGAAGATCTGATTGGATTTCTCACAATCAAAATGAATATAAAAGATTTTATAGTCAAAGGAGACGATAAGACGAACCCATAGTATTCCACGGATAGTTGACGCATCTATTTTGTAAACTCGTTTGAAGATAATCACCTACAAACAATGCGGTTACTTTTTAGTACTATTGACTTTCAGCTTTTCAACTTTCAAATACAAAAAGTATACAGATGAGAATAAACAATCTTTGCATGCTTCACTGACTTAATCTAATACACGACAATAACACCTGAAAGGCGGTACTTTGAGGTTAACCACAAAGAAACCATAAAACCCACTTGATTTCCGCAATCGGTAACTTATTAACGTCGGCACCTTATCAAGACAGATGCCGCCAATGATCTAAAGGCCAATCGGCCCTTGCATCTCTGTTGTGGCCCACCCTGTAAGGCGGGCGATCAAAACATATCAACACCCCTTAAATTTTGCACAGAAGCAGTTGCGGGTGGTTGCCATAGTCTTGTTCAACTTGTTGATTATTGTCCAGATTGATGTGCGGCAAGACTTTTGAAATGTTTAAATCACAAAATTAATCTCTTCGCCTCACTCGCCATTCGTGTAATCTTGCTCAGTTCACAAGCTCGCGTTTTATCTCAGAAATTCAGCGTGGACCTCTTGACCAAATGATAACTAGTCCCATCATAATCCAGATCTTGATGTTATCATGAGAGAAACCCTTGCAAGAACACACATGAAATGAATAGTGGTGTAGTAATGGCTGTATTCGCATGAATGTAGGATGCGGGTAGCCATCATTTACTTCGAAGAAATTAGAAGTATAGAGTTTATCAAAGATAAGTGGAACCTCACTCGTCCGTCAACAGACAACGCATTATAAAATATTGAGTGGCATCCTCAGTTTAAAAATATAGGAGCATACCTGAAGAGTTGCCATTTCATCAAATATCAGGAATCATCAACAGATCTGTGCAACATCTATGTATTAGTTTACTGTAGATGTAGAGGTCAAGCGATCTCGTGACGATTTGCTCTGCTCTATATTTTTGATCAGTCATGTTTTTGCTCTGTCTAAGGATAGCAGATTGCTCGGCTATGGGATAATCATGATGGCAACGGCCATCCGCAAAGCGGTTGGAGCACAAGAGGCAGATGACATATTACGCATAACACTAACACAGTAGTTTAATACATGGGCATATTCATGAATAAGTCTCTAAATGAGTCAATGCTCTTTCTCCAATATTACTTCCCGCAGTCCCCTGATAATGAAAATAGAACTTCAGTTGCTTCTCTCTATTTCGGATCGAGACTGGTTTAAAAAAAACCATGATTGTTAAATAAACCATTTCAAAACAAAATAAAGGTGATGCATCTCGTTTATTTTATGCTGCTTTTATCTATTTTTATTGTTTCTTTGTTTTGTTTTATTGCAGCAAACAATTACATCGCTTCTCTCCTATTGAACAACCTACAATATTAATCCGCAACTTCAAAAACTGTTCCGAAGTGTGAAATATTTCACCAGCTTTCTTTAAAGTCGACTACATGTTATATTCGTAAGCTTACTACGTCGCATGCATACAGTTGGACTCAAGCAATTTAATTTCATGGAATTGCATACATTGTAATCTGGCTCGTACGCATCTAGCATGCTACGGATAAAAGTCGCATTACTAGCTCACTTTTATCTGGCCTTCATGCTTTAGAAAATATCGCGCAGTTCGAAAGGAACCATGCTAATGAGGCGAGTTCACTCAAATGTTCGTGGATGGCACTTAACCGCCGAAGCCGTACAATGTGCGACCCTGGCGTTTCAGGTAGTAGACCACATCCATGGCTGCAACAGTCTTCCTCTTGGCATTTTCGGTGTAGGTGACAGCGTCACGGATGACACTCTCGAGGAAGACCTTGAGAACTCCTCGGGTCTCATCAAAGATCAGACCAGAGATACGTTTGACACCACCTCGTCGAGCGAGACGACGGATGGCGGGCTTGGCAATACCCTGGATATTGTCCCGCAATACTTTGCGATGACGCTTAGCGCCACCCTTTCCGAGACCTTTACCTCCTTTGCCGCGTACAGTCATGGTCATAAAAGCATGTTTTCATAAACAACTTGAAGCCATGCTTTCAACACAGCATAAAAACTCGTATATGAAATAACTCGTATATGAAAACGGATTTGATAAATAAAACTTTGAAACAATGTAAAACTCGAGTATAAAGTTATATTTGAAGACAGGTTTTAAAAGAAATTTTAGAATAAAATAAAAAGATTAAATCCCAATCAAACGTTTTACAAGAAGTTCTATCAATGTGAAACAGTTCCTCTTCTCCGAGATCTATATAATTTGTCAACATTTAGTTCTTCAAAATACCAATCTCGGATTCGAAATCTTTTTATATTTTTCTATTTTATGATATAAAATAATAAAAATTTCGAATCCAAGATTAGCATTCTGAATAGCTAAATGTTGACACGAAGTTCTATCATAGAGATAAAAAATAAAATATCATAAATCATTAATATTATACACAGTACAAATTATATTCATGTGGCGCTATGAGCAATCCGGTCATCGTCTATGATTACTAACTGCATGTCTTGGTGGTTGTAAGTCTTGGATTACCTGGGCTTTTAAAAACAACGAAATCTGTGTGCAGTGACAAAAGTTCACACCAAATTCAGCTGACACACTATCACACAACGAGCGTGATACTACAATCTCGGAGATGAGCAGGCAACGCACTTCTGTCGATATTGTTCTGGTTTGTTTTACAATTTGCTATAAAATAAAAAGTAATACTTTCGGTCCAAAAAGTAGACCTTCAAAATATCCGCTTTTTTTGGTAAGTAACTATGACTTTCAAAGAATTCTTCGTGCGACTCCAAATTATTGTGATTTCGCTTTAAATTAATAGTGTGCATGTTCCATCACATTCTTTGAGTTGCTTATTTTGGTAGGCCACCGCATATTCAATTTAGACATGATTACAATTAACAAATTATACAATTTAAGTTACAACATGTACTTCATACTCTGAAATGATTATTTTACTTAACTGAAGCCCGCATAAGTTAACTCGAATGCCTTTTTACCGTCAAGATTGCGACTTGAAGCCAACGCATAAACGTTTATAGAGCGCGATTTTGTAAAACATGGAAGAATGAGACTCCTCAATTTCTTCATCTCTTCCCCTACACCTGATCTCTTCCTCTTATAGAGTCATCTCTGCAACTCTTTGCTTCCTCTTTACTTCCCCCTCAAAATGCGGGTAGTGTCATCTTGGTTGCTTTGATGATGCGAAAATTCGTCGCCTTCTGTGGCCAAAGACTGATGGAAACAAAGGATGCTTCCTCTCTATCCCGCCAACATTTGTCCCATTCTACCCTCCTCCATTTCTTGCTACTAAGACAAGTTTCGTGCAATTTTCAATCGTTATAGGCTTACTTCTGATTGAGAATGAACATTTTCTGCACCGGACTGCCACCAATGACAAGCAGAACAAGCTATTTGATATCGTTATCAAAGCTTTCAATTCTATGTTTGATACGCGTTAGAGATACATCATCACAAGGAATTGGATGTTTGAGCTCTCCTTAGCCGCAGTTTTTTGTATAGCAGGTAAATCGATTTTTTGTATACACTGCGACACCCGAAGAATCATTATTTTTCTTTCTTCGAAATTTGTAGGCGTTAACTGTTTTCAATGAGAAATAAAAGATACTATTGAGCACAAGTCACAACGGCGTCCTAAATAGAGATGTAGAGGATGAAAAATAATTTTTCAACACTTCCTGTGATTCAAACCCTTCAACTATTTCTTTATTGTTTTAGAGAATAAAAAGATAATGAGGCTTCCAACAAGGTAATCAGAAATAACGGAGTCAATTATGTTTGAATGCAGAGCATTGTAGAACTTCGTAATCTAAACGGTTTTCAATCGAAGTCTATCTGCCAAAGAAATTTGGCTAAAATTCAGAACTTTTTTATTTTTGACCCCTTCGCTTAAATCGGACAGCTTTTGGTGATAAATAGAGTTCGCTGACATGTTCTCTGAATTTGATATCAGTCGTCTTAGCTGAAATTGCTCAATTGTGCACAGGTGAAAAATCTATCTAGCCACTTCAGCGTTTAGCTAGGTTGTAGGATTTCACAAGTATGTATAGGCTATTTCTCATATATATCAACTTCTTTCAGATTTCCATTAATTATTCACAAGTTCGCCACAATTGACTTATGAGCAGTAGACCGGATTATACTAGTATAGTGACTACAATAGCCGCTTATCAAAAATATAAGTTGATGCTGACATTTTAAAGTTTATACCACAGTTTTCTACGTTACTCCTCGTCATAATTAAAACAAAATCTGAAATGCTATACATATGCGTATTTAGTATAATTACATATTGAGTTGCATCCTCAGTTGGAAAATGGGAACAGACCTGAATAGCTGCCATTTCATCCAATATCAGGAATCATCAGCATGCTTAGTTCACATCTCTAAACATCGACACAACTCCGTTTAAAGTTGCAGCCATGCCCCTATATGCGTATTGGTCCGTGCTGAATTGCGATGTCAAATGTCGAGACTTTCTCAGCGTCTCAAAAACTCAATTGAAGTTAAACAAGAAAATATCGTTTCAATGACAAAGCCCAAAAATGTGTTAGACAACAATTAGAAATCAACAGCGGGTTATTTATATAATTCTATCTTAAACAGTAGCGATGACTTATCATTTCATCAATAGATTTACATTGAAATTCATGCAAGTATGGATGAATACGCTTTATGCGAAATTCGTCTACGATAATAAATGCATTCAATGACTGAATTAAAAGCAATATAAGTCAACACAAGCAACTGATTAGTCACGATTAGAAATAAGTAAACATATGAAATAAAAATCAGGAGTATAGAATTTTTCTAATATCCACTTTGAAATCTTCGCTATACGAGACTTAAATTCTTTTCATGGTTTAAATTTTGATTTATTGACTTTTCAAGCTATTACGAATTTCTGATATACAAATATGTACAAATTATACTCATCAATTAATGGGATCTCATCAATTATGGTTAAAATCATTTAAAAGCATCATTAAATACATGTGTTTGATTAAAGCAGCAGCTAAAAAACTTGTTTGAATGCACGCTTAAAAACATTGTAAGACACCTATGTTGATAACAGAATATAAAACTTATTTTTAAAGGCATGGTTTTAAAAGCATCTTTGAAAGCCATGTACAAAGAACGGCTTTAAACCATTTTTAAAGGTCTTGTTTTAATTTTTTCTTTTAATTTATACGTAGAGATAAAACTGTTACTTTTATTCCTTCAAAAATACAGCCTTGCGCTATCATTTAATGTCATTTAGGTCAATGAGCATCATTGCATACGCATATTAATTCATCTAGACAGCGGCTAAGAAAGCTGGAAATATGTTGCCAACATTACTTAGTTTGCATCACTAAATATTAGATTCTAACATTCAATTTATTATTATAATATATAAATATAAATATATATATATATATATATATATATATATCAAAATAATTAAAGTAGACAAGGCCAATAAAAAAGGGATGTTATTTCTGATGATATTTCGATTGACTTTTTATCAAATCAGATGGAAAAGAAATTACAATTCCATGAATACATCAGATGGAAAATTTGAAAAAATATTATAGACAAACTATGCACACTTATTGGTTTAGCATTATGTTCATAGCAGGTGAAATCTTATTGATGTACATCTTTTCTGCTGTCTTTCGTTCATAGCTGTTGTTAAAGTTACTTTGTAGGATCGATATATTAATGGTAGTAGTAGTAGATCTTATAATTTGATGTTTTTGCACAAAATGTCTGTGAACATTACTGTCATCCTTATTCAAATGTTGATGTATTCTTCTTCGAAGAGTGCACTGTGATTCGCCCTCATAAGAATCATTACATTCATTGCATTCAATCAAATATACCACATTTTACCACAGTACCAATTTTTTTGACATGGCAGATTATCTTTAAATTTCAATTGTTGCGATAATGGTCTTGGGCCGACAAATGTTGGAATGATGTTCACAATCGTCAACCTTTTCAATTCTTTTTGGACTTTGCGAGCTTGTATTTCTTTTATGAATGGAATACGAAGATAAATGTTGTTTTTCGCGTTATTTTGAATTTTTGGTCTGGTAACTGGTTTATCTAAATTGATGTCTTTTTGAACATAATAATCTGGATAACCGTTGTTGCGAAATCTGTTTTTCAGAAAATGTATGGCATCTATAAGATGATCATGAGACGAACAGATACGATGGGCTCTTAGATTTTCGGACTTCAAGAGATTGATTTTGCGCGATAATGGAACATGACATTCACAGACATTTTGTGCAAAAACATCAAATTATAAGATCTACTACTACTACCATCAATATATCGATCCTACAAAGTAACTTTAACAACAGCTATGAACGAAAGACAGCAGAAAAGATGTACATCAATAAGATTTCACCTGCTATGAACATAATGCTAAACCAATAAGTGTGCATAGTTTGTCTATAATATTTTTTCAAATTTTCCATCTGATGTATTCATGGAATTGTAATTTCTTTTCCATCTGATTTGATAAAGAGTCAATCGAAATATCATCAGAAATAACATCCCTTTTTTATTGGCCTTGTCTACTTTAATTATTTTGAACTAATCGGCCAATGGCGAATTTTATTATAAATATATATAAATATATTATACATTATATATTTTATATATTTTCATATTTATCTTATTTACTATAAATTACATTTTTTTATATTTTCATATTCATTTTATTTTATATTATATAAAATTAATTTTTCTTTTCTCTAGTCTACTCAGAGGTGATGAATTTTTATAAATTTATATGCTGTGATAAGTTTCTCATTCACTCGGTGCACTTGTTGTGGACTGAAAAATTATGAAAGGACACGGACATGGACTCTTTTCATTGAATGAAAATCCGAAGCATTGCAATGGTTCATCTATTCCTCCTTGCTTGAATGATGGAAGCAAAAGTCAACCACATTATCTTCTCACTAAACGATATTTGACATTTAACATTTAAAAATAATCAACATTTGATGAATTGTGACTGATTGAAGGGAAGCATAATTGCGAAAAGAATACTTGAAATGATAAAAGAGACCTGACGAAAAACAAAACATAAGATTGCTGTGACCTCAAGTAATTCTTAGCTATTGTGAAGTGGTGTTGAACTTGTTAAAAAATATCAGTAACAAATGGCTCTGAATATTCCTCGTACTTTTCTTTTTATAAAAGTAAAAAGACTTGCTTTACAAAATGCGGTTACTTCCTCTTTAATTTGTAAACTGCTTTGAAAAATATATATTAAAATTTAATTTACATGAATCTGCGAAGTAATTATGCATAGGCATCATATACCCGTAATTTCTTTCATCATCAAAGCAGCTAGTTCGGTGGCTCTTGCAGAAGATATTTGAGTACCATTGAATTGAATACTAAACAGCATACTGATGGTAAGAAGAATGTCTAACAACAAGGCTATCTAACAAATTATCTCTGTTACAACTCTTCGCAAGCTATTGCTCTGCATCATGTTTAATGTATCATGCATAACCTAGGACATGTTGGGTTTCGACGACTATTTATCCATGAAGGATTTTTAATACATCAATCTGCAGCAATAGGTAAACAAATTTACATAAGCTCTATTATACGGTGAAGACTTTTTTCCACTCAGCCAATTCGCTACACCGATTCAGCAGTGGTCTTCCCAAATATGATCTTAGATGTAACCTCAACGCAAGTAGTGAATACTGGTAATAAAAAACTTAAGCTCATTTTCCAAAATAAAAAAGTTCAGTTAAGTATGAGGAGTAGACTGTCTCTGATCGTCAATTGTCAAAGCACAACTATAAACCTACGTATGGCAATGTTAGAGTTTGTTTATGATAAAGATGAATTGAGATGACATATAAATATGACAAAAGTGTGTTAATGTGGATGTTCGGAAGTGTGAGAGTGGGAGCATTATAGAATTTGAGGCGAATATTCTTGGATGTGTGAAGATATCGGTGGATATTGTATTGTTGGATCTGAAGGCATGTTGGACAATGCATCTAACCTTCTCACTACGATAGGGATGCATGATGCTTCGCATCAATTCAAAACGGGAGGCTATATGCCTGGATACCCGGTGTGCCATTTCTCTATAGTAAGAAATTTGATTGTATTATACTCTCGGCACTTGGCACATAGTGCAACCCGGCCACATGGCAGAAAGGCTCCGTCCCTAGTGTGCTTCCGAGTATAAGCAAAGTTTATTTATTTACCCTTCATACTGAAAAGACTAAGTACTATATAGACCCTTGCTGCTGAATTGATGCAGTGAGCTGTCACAGTGGTGAGAAATTCTCTCTCACCACATGTAGGGCTAGTTTATATATTTGAAACATATTTTAAAGTATATTCCGTCAATGAATGGTAGGTCACCGAAACGTCCGAGATTGCACGCAATTTCATTTGTCTCCATGCATATAATATAGATATCCAATCGCCTTATTTGACCGGTAAAGCACATTATCAAACGGAATTCAGCCTTTAAGATATTCAACTCGTGGAATGCCACAGAGAAGCAATCATGCACCAGTTGCGCAGATAATTATCATTATTCTTATTCACTTGATTTTTGTCGCATGACTGAGGGGAGAGCTGCATGTTTTTGAGTGTGAATTTACACGAAAGTGCCTTATGTATGGCAACACGGTTTCATGCCATTAAAGTCTATTCTGCTAAAATATCAATACCACTGAAAAGTATAATGGAAAACTGAAAGCCTTGCAGCAAATCCTAAATTAATTTTCCTAAAAAGTATACACTTGAAAACTTAAGGGCATTATGCATGTACATGAACCAAATATTCGGCTGCAAAGCCTGTGCCACGGTTAAGACCAATGATTAATTATTAATTAAACATTTATCTTTGCATAGTAACCCTGATACAGACTGAACGGTCGAAAATTTAGTTCATGTGTAATGCTCTTAAGCTATCAATACATACAGCACATTTTTCACGAAAAACAATTTAGGATTTTGCAGCAATAGTATAGTTTTCCACTGTTTGAATTCAGTTTGCTGCTGGAGCGAAATTTTAACATTTTATATCATATAAAAACTTCCCAGAACAAAACATCTGTAAAAGTTGTTCTTATGGCAGATTTCTTAGTCTAGATAAGGTAGAGTTCTTAGAAGTACTAGATGAGACAGGTTTCTTAGTCTACTAGAGATTGCATTATGAGGACATATAGTGCATTCATTGCTTAATGTTTGTCCAAAATCTTTAGAAATGCTCTTTTGTTTAATTGAGTGTCAGCAGAGAAATTTTGCAGGCTTTGCAGAGTATAGACCAAATCTGTGCTTAAAATCGACAAATAAAGGTTATTAATCCTGCAAAATTCATGTTCTGAAGTGAAATTTCGCTCTTGAAATTGATCAAGTAAATACAAAAAATAAACGCAAAATTGGAAATTAAAAGCTTTTATCGCCGACAATGATGGAGAATCGTCTCGATAATGAGTCAGGTGATAACTAGATGGCTAAGTATCTCTTCAGACACAACCAGTGAATTAATTGCCTAATTGAAACCTTAAAACATAGCTAACAGACACATCACAACCCCAATAGCAACATGCGAGAGAAAATTATGAATTTTGAGATGAAGAATAAGGATTTAGATAGTAGGTGGAGAGGAAATAGGAGTCGGAACAATAACAGAAAATAAAGAGTCTCTTCTGTTGCACACGAGTTGTCTAGAGTTTTAACACGATTCTATCATTTGACGTCTGAAATTAGTCACAGATTTGCATTTTGAGTTTGCAAAGTGGCGCCGAAATTCTTGTTCGTGAGGTCCAAATGCAGCATTGTGGGGACTTGAGGGCTTTGATATTGCAGATGAAATTGAACCCATGAGCAAATTTCGTCATCCAAAATTATGTCAATAAATATTCAGAGAGAGAAGAAATACGCGCCATGTTACAGTGAAGATTAAAGCAAAAATATCCAAAAATCGCAGCAGGGAATGATTAGCAGCAACTTATTTTCATTCAGAGGCTACATCAATATTGAAATTCACAACATGTGCTCATTAAACTGATGAATTTACTTAGAAAAATTCTATTAATTTTTAAAAGATCGAAATAAGAGCTCATCAATGTTTTTAGATTTCAAGAATTTTACTTTATGATATAAAATACATTGTAGAGGTATTGAAAAACTCTAATTTTCAAATGTGTTGCTGATATTTCTAGCTTACATAGGAAAACCGCAAAATTCGCAATTTCATTTCAACTGAATATAAATAATTAAGTTTTTACATTTCCTGAATCACACGCAACTACAGAAGAAAGTGCATCTTGGAAACATCGTACATGCACTAAAAGTGCATGCAGATGACTAGACAGCTTTTTTCCATACTAAATATGGAATATAAATTTTGACGCCAATCAACAGTGATTCTCAAATACGCACGCTCTAATTATCCAACTGAATTTCGAAGATTCAAAAAATTCATTTTTTCATATGCGGCCATTATGAATGTCTTCTAAACTTAAACAATGAACACCAGCCGTTGAAAAACGAAACGCCATTTGAAACTATAGTTTGCAATTTAAAGAAAATTTAGCAATCCAAAGCTTTTGTTGAAAACTATTTCAATCTCATTGCTGCCACGTCCATTAAGGAAAGCTGGTCATGAACTATTTCGTTATCATATACTTTGTAAATGTTCATGTTTGAGGTTCTACCTAGCATGCAACTCTTCGAATGAGACATTATGTCTACATTATCCTTAAGTTGTGAGATTATAAAATTGTGACAATTGATATAAATGATGTACGTGAGCCTACAATATTCCTAATGAAAAAAGACAGAACCATTCGATTGCATTACAAATAAATTGCAAACAAGAAATAACAGTTGATACTCAATCAGATATTTGAGAAGTGAATTTGAATGCCCGCTTAGCTGTTGGCAACATATCCGCCGAGTTCAGTTACCTAACCACACATATGTATCGGGAAGTTTTGTGTTAAACCATGTATAGCAGTTATAGGAAATGCCGAAGCTCTCACGTAAGATAATTGAATATTCTTTGAAAGCCTAAGAAATTTGAATATACGGTAGATTAGCACGTAAGATTTAAAGAGGGCAGAAGGAAGAAAATAGAAACAAAAATAGAAATTACTTGCTATTTATCAGGGCTTCGTAAATAATCTCTAAACTGGATTGATAATCAATGGAATCTATTTTTTAACGGAATCAATTCATTTACGGAAGTAATATTTGATTCTCCGCGATGTTCAGTATACAATGACCTGGTGACTCCACATGTGATGAGGTTGAAATCTATGGCGAGTTTTGTTTCAAATATTTAGCGACGAACAAGGTACGGAAGTTTTCAAATTTGAGTCGATTCGAATTAACCCTGTTGAAATGCAAGCTCAACTTTTTAGGGATCATGAATAAAAGAAGCGAAAGTCAACATATTTCCATCGACATCTGATAGCACATCAATACGACAGTATCGCCAAACTCCATGCGGCACTTTATGCAGGGATGAGATCATTAAGCTATTGTAATTATTTTCCGGCACGATCATTGCTTAAACTTTACATAAAATAAGTAGTTTTACATAAAATTAGCAGTAGGTGTATTTGTGGTCACTAGTAGCTGAGGATGATGAACTGGGCAAATGAAAAGGTTAACTGTAAAATATCAGATATCACAATATTATAACAAATTACCTTGACGAGTATCCAGCTGATTACTTTGAGTTATCTTGCGACTAATCTACATTTTGAAAGGTAAAAGGTAAAACCTATTATCTCTTTGAGGTGAAATTGATAAGGATAATCTTGCATCACATCTGATAAAGATATCCGATCAATCGCAGGCTGCCATAAGACTAGTGAGTTTGGATAGCCATGACTTTTGGTCGCTTTGTACGCCTATACCCAAAAAATGGCAAAAGTGGGATCCGCACTCTATAGAACTGGCTAGGAATGACTAAGCCTCGAAGAACAGACCTATTTTTTACCAATTTTGAGTACTTCTCTTCGCACCGAGAAACAGCATAAAACACATGAAACTCAACAGAATGGCTTCGAGTGTTTATATCGTTTCATAGGAACACGTCGCTGAGGGCTTCACAAAAGAATTGAAGTTCATCATTTAGTTGTTCTTAATGATAATTATTTTGATTACATAATTTTCACCAGTATTTTTACCAATTAATATATACAACATCATTAAGCATTTAAGTCTACTGTCGCATTATGTGATAGCATTGATAATATAGACATGGCGTGTTGAGGCAGACGCATGTTTCAAAAAATAATGCAAAAATATCTATCTGCCGTAAATCGTTTAGTCGCTTTTACAGCGTGTCGCAGGTCCTGCTGCTTCTTCAGGCAATGTTAACAGGTCAGATAACAAAGATCGATGCAAGGTGCATGTAGTTCTACTTTGAGATCATGAATAGAGACGATATTAATAACAGGCGAATCCTAAATTTCATCAATTATTACCACCTTAATTATGCCTTTATACCATCAGATAGGAAAATCATATTAGGCATTAAGAGGAATGCGCATCGTAAGAAATTCATGTTCTGCAATGTTTTAAAACATTTGTGTATTATAATGTCATTATTTTTAATGAGGAGATATTTAATTTTCGAGTATATTTTTATGTCCGACATTGAATTACTGAAACATCAAATTCGCTGCTCACTGCAACTATATCTTACAATAAATTCATCAGGAAACAATATAATATGCCATGCAAGTATGTAATAATTTGCCAAATGCACAAATTTGTTTTTGTATCGAAATCACATTATTCCTAAAACTCAAATAACATCTGATGTCTCCCTGTTCATTAAACAAACAATGTGCCTCTTTTGTTTCTAAAAATTGAGCTATGTGTTCATTATTTATTTTTATAGGCCCCATATGAAGAAAGTTTTACATAGCATTATAACCTACAATCATTTAAAGTTAGACAAATTAGAGTAGGAAAACATGTTGGTAATTAGCAGCAATATGACATTAACATGGATTTTTGTGGGCAACAATGTAGGACATTTGAGGGCGCGTAAGCGCCTGAAAATGTCTTACTTTGTTGCCAGAAAAAAATCTATGTTGATACCATTGTGCGTAATTGAAATGGTCAGGGAAGCAATGTAGGAAAAAAACGGGCAGTAATGCTATTAATACGAGATGCAGATATACGCTAACTGAGATTTCTTTAATATCTTTCACATGCATAGATACAGATGTCATCATTACAGGATACATTGTCTACTTATATTTCTAAATCTATGGTGCAATAATATAGGAATAATGGCATTACCCTGCCGTCATTTTTCAATACTTATAACATAGAAGTTACTGCTAAGATCATAGACTTCTAAATTTCAGAAGAATGTACTGTTACAGGAAGTCTATGGATAGATGTAGATGTATATAAATAGACAATGGAAATACCACATGAGATTTCAAGGCAAGTAATGTACAAATCAGAGGCCGCGTTAGCGGCCTCTGATTTGTACATTACTTGCCTTGAAATCTCATATGGTATTCCTACATTGTTGCCTTCTTTTTTCCACATTGTACCATAGCTAAATTACGCACAATAAAATGCCCCATTCGATCAGCTCACCTTCATCTTCAGCTTTCATATTTGTCTTTCGATGTCTATTGTAAGGAGTAAATGAGAATATGCAAAGGTTACTCTGCCACTTGCATAATGAATTGCTTGGAAATTGCAGAATTCTCAGGATATCTATTTACTATGAATATTGCTGATGGAACCGATTACTGTGAAACTGCAACTTATCAATGAATCCCCAAATCACAGCAAAACAAATTCTTTTAGAGGTGAGCATGAACGTGTTCAAGTTGAATGTTTGTTTTCTTACGGAACATTACGCATACGTGTATGTATCCTATAGGCCGTGAGTTAGAAATAATTTGACATTCCAATGACATCAAAGGAATGAATGGGCTGAATGATGGTATGGATAGTTGGATACACATCTTCACCGGGGAAACATGTAAAACTAAAAGATTGATAAAGTTGGCACAAGGTTCTAGTCAATGGATATGCGGATTGGCCTATTACAAATGAAGAAGAGAATCTGAAGACATATTCATAAATGAACTCAACATGCAAGATAAAAATTTCGAAATGAAAAGAGAAATTAGATGAGTGTCACACGTTGCAGCATAAAAAACAAATAATAGCATATATTTCTTTACGAACTGTCATGAAACTTGCTCTCAGTTGACGCAATCATCTTCTATCGTTTAACTATAACCTTCCAAAACCCGCATGATATCATTGAGGAAATGTAATATTAATTAATTATCATCAAGAAAGCGAACTATACCGCGAAATGAAAATAAGGACAAGATCTGTCATGGTTCACGCGAGAAACACCATCTGTTGTTACAACTCATTGAAATGCGCTGTTTTGCATTAATTCTTGTTATCGCACAACCACGTAGTTGAAAAAAAAACCGCAATCACAAAACAAAGCTGAAAGCCTTAAAAAATCGATAAGCTGAAGCTTCGATAGGTTTATCCAAATAATTCAAATAATGATTTAGAATTCTTTCGGCGGTACAGAATTCTAAGTTCACGATGATAAATAATCAGTGCATGAAGAAAACCATTTGAATAGTAGATCCGGCCCCTCGCCACTCACATAATGCACAAAAAGTGTGAAACATCAGGAATAGCACTCTTCCTATAGCTGAGACAATCAGGAAAAGTTTTGTGAAGGAGGATGTACTCGGCAGGGATGAATGAGATCATAGAGAAAACGGCATTATTAAGCATGAACCTCTTGTCAAAAACTTCGCCCTTCAACACCCTCCTACTCTGAATGGATCCTACGACGGTGCGAGTTCAGGTGCATTAATTCGACGCCGAAACGAATTACAGTCGATTTTCAAACAACTATTTACTTTTATATTCTATTTAATTTCCTGATATCTTTCGAACTGACTTTCATTATGAACGCAATCTCGGAAATTCGCTACATTCTTTTAGGTACACATTTTGGCAATGAATCATATAGCATTAATACCAAAGGGCAGGGCGTGAAATTGAGTTACTCACAGCTTCGGTCAAGGAGAACTGAAATCCTTTGGCCACACAATGGCAACCGAAGTCGTGTTGGGATTTGGAAAGGGCACTTGAGCGGTGTCAAGAGTCACCGGTTTTAGCCTTGGAATTGGGCGCGGGATCACAAATAGATGTCAATGACACGAAAACACGCAAAGCAACATCTGTCACCGTATCCGAAAGCCGACAATGATGGATTGGCGTCGGGAACAATAGTGTCCGACTAAACGGACAGAGAGCTAATGCGGTCGCCTGACGCGTGACTTATGATCTTGTCTGAAAGAATGGCGATGCGATCGCACATGGACGAACCTACCTCGCGGGTCAGAGCTGCCAGCAAATGAACACGCGCGCGAAACATCCAGTAGCGATTTAAAGGACGGGGCGGAGTGCTCAAGAGGATGAGTGAGTGCTTCTCAATGGACGAATTGAAGAACAAAGCCGCAAAGCAAGGGATACGAAATACGTTGGCTGGCTCACGGCTCGGAGCCACTAATCTGAGTGATGAGGGACCCTTACCTCCTCCACTTGCTCCTTAAGTAGCCAGTACGATCTAGCCGGAAGAAACTGCCACAGGCATCTCTGTCGTAGGTAGAGTCGCAATAAAGCAGATGGGCTACTGTCTGTACACGTCCAATAGACTCATCCGTTGGTAATGAACGCAAACACAATTGAGATCGAGAGGCGTTAAGTGTCTTTTATGAGATCTAAAATAGCAAACTCTCTCGCCTAAGCCTTGTATAATACTATTACAAGAAAAGTTCTTTGAAGTTACCGACAAGAGTAAACTTCATCAGACTGAGATCTTACAGTTTTACGTTGTTGGAATCGATGAATCCACACCGAATGGAGAAATTAAACCCTTTATGAGTCTATTTACATTGCTGACTGCCGGAGGATTATTACTAGTCCGTACTAAAGCGGGGTGGAGCTTTTTCGAGTGGTATTGATTATCATAATTGAATTGACAAGATCAAACGCAGCCGCCTTGCGAATAATTAAATATTATTGGTAAAAGGTCTCGTTGCTTTGATATATGCAGGTGAAAGTTGAGCGTAGGAAGGCAAAACAAGGAGGAGAAAATGAAAGTCGAAATCTTGTCGGCGCACGGAAAGGAAATCTGTATAATGTTACACAACGCATGCTAAGCTGTCGGAAAAACAATAGTGTCATGATACAAAGGAAGGCAGCGCTGTTGGTTAGTCACGCAAGATTAGCGAATGAGAGGTCAGACGCCAATGCAGACGAATCTCGCGGCGGCTTTTGCCAAAAGGAAAAGGAAGGAAGTGCCGCTAATTCAATTGACAATCACGTTGAGGAAAGTTTGGGTGGGGCAAAGTAGGAGGGGTACTTCCTTTGCGCGTTATCCGACTGAAAACAGTTTCGCTTTCACTTTTTTACACCACTGGCCTGATGTTGGGCTAAGTGGTAGTGATTGCTTTGATATGTGAAGCACACGAATTCGTCAGCATGTGTTTGATTTAGGTTTTAGGGGTTTCTAAGGACAGCTGGTCACCAAACTGCGGTCGATCCCTGACTTGCGGGTGTCAACATTCTAAGCCTTTTATGTTTTTATTAAAGGATTACATGTCAGCAATATGGAGAAAGAGACGGAATGTTGTTCTCAAGCGTGGGAATTATTGAGAGAATATGCAAGCAAACTACCAGATGAGTGAATAAACAATGATCTTTCTTAATTGATTGCGTAAACTAACAATCAGAGAAATGTAAACTACCTTCAAAGCAACAAAAACCGTTCAGTTTAAGCAAAAACTAAGCTGAAGCTTTAATATTGCTCAGAAAGATAAAACAGCTTTAAAAGTGGGATGAATTGAACAGATCCCTTTTGAATAGTTCGACCGCTATCCCTGGGCCAAATCCATACACTACTTCCTTCTTATGCGGTATACAATCAAACAAAGTCGCGTAGGCGATCATGCTCGAAAATTGTTTTTGTCTTATTGTATTTCAAGTTTTTTATTTCTTTAACACATCTGATCATTTGAACAGATTCGAATGATATTTAACGTTGATTTTGGATATGATTGGTCACTTAGTGCTGAGGCGTTATTAAAAAAAATGAAATATGCATGCATGGCATATAAACGGTGCAGACTAGTGGATACAACCAAGTCACTGTAAAGAAGAAGAAGATTAAAAGAGGTAGTGAATCATCCAAGACTTCAAAGTAAAATTTGGAAACTTGAGATACCTTTGATCAATCATGTAAAAAGTCTATGACAAGTGGCAACTGCATTAATTATGAAGCACAGTAATAGCCCCGATGTGGCCGGTATCTTAATGAGGCCAAAATGTTGGCATAATGGTACGCATTGAAGGTACGAAAGGGTATGTATCCATAAGTCCGGAGAGTTACTATGTAATATAGGGACCAAGTGGTCCGCATTTAGTAAGGGTCCGTATTACTAGGCTGCTTTTGAATGCCCAAAGATGTCCGTACAGTGACTTATAGGTCAAACTCCTTCACCTCTTGAACATCTTCTCTCCATCCAACTTCAAAGATGGTTGATCGCCATCTCTCTTGTTTGCGCACAAGTATTCGGTCTTCTTTCTACTATCTCAACCCATTCCTTCCAGTGCCAGCCGCCATCTCTCCAATTCCTGCTTAACCTGGTTCCTGTTCTCGCTCAGAATAACAATGTCGTCTGCAAATATCATACTCCAAAGTGTTTTCCTTCTCAACCTGCCAGACATTTTATCCTCATTTTATGAACTCAGTGCTGATCCCTGATGAAGGCCGAGTACCCCCGTCTCACTGCTCCAATCTTGGATCACCTTTACCTAAACCTTTATTACTAGCCTTATTATTGTTAAATCCTGTTTATAAACCCAAAATGCCTATGCCTAATTACTATTATCCTAATATCAGCATTGATCTAACGTACATTTCATTTCATTTGTTATTAATTGTATTGTGTGCCATGTCTTCAGATGTTTGCTGGACTATGATTCCTTTGCTACTGACTTGCCATAATAGTGGCATCGATAGGCAGTCATAATTGTGACAAAATATATATTCACGCATTATACTTGCTATGACATGTGATGCAGTCAATTGCCATCGGTCTCACGAAGGCGGCCGCGACTCAATTGGTCAGTGTTTATTGTAAATAGTCTAGATAACCTGTGGTCGTCGGTTCGAATCCTATCAGCAGCACATATTTTTGCAAATTAACTTGATCTGGCGTTTATTTCATTCACTACATCAATAAACAGCATTGCATTTGAAAACCCATGGATTAAAGAACGTCGTCAGTCGTCATTAGGGCTACTTCAATTCATTATTCAAATTATTGAGAATTACAATTCTATATCAATGAGGCTGGGATGATTTTTCATCATCGCATGAAAATTAATAAATTATTTCCAAATCCACACTGAATGGGATTTAAAGATGAAATACTGAGCTGGATCAGGTTCATGACCGCAAGTAAAGTTAGTGTGATCCAATCCGGGATGGACCGCAGGCATACTGGTCGAATATTCACTGCGGCGACAGCAGATTGCATCGGTGATTGCCTCCAAAGCAACCATCAATTCGCGACCACCAGGGCCTTATTTTCTCAACATTGTTCGTTTTTTCAAAGAGTCTTCATTCATTTTTTAATCATCTGTCGAGTAAAAATGAGTTCCGTATGAATCACAGCAACAATGTAAATGTGATCCTCTTTAAGAATAGCCACAATGATATTGATGAAGCGTTCAGCATTATCATTGAGTCCTTCTTTAAATCGGACCACAATCATTCATTGTTTTGAAAAGCATACTGCTATGTCGCATGTAGAAAATTGGATTTCTATTAACACTGAACTCATTGAGAATCAATATGAATCAAAGTCTATGAAAAATAGTTGACTTAAAATGTGTCGAAATATAATCTGAACAATGAGTAAGCTGAAGGAAGAAATAACAATTTTCAAAATATTCATGCATGCATACTTATACATATTTTGCAAGAAATAAATATCCAATATCTTCCAGCTCCTGCGTCTTAATTTTCTTCTCAGTTGCAACATTCAATTCAGCCTCCACAACAGAAATACAAAATTCAAATATATGCGAGCTTTTCATTGTTAGACTAAGTAAATATACATACTCGATCATGCTATTGTTTCGGAACGCTTTGGAGAATTAATGTCATTGTTCCACGGTGTGCAAATCTCGTAAGCGTTCAAGCATCTGTTATTTTCCCTGTGGGAAAACCTCCAGCAGAAATTAAATCCCGTGAAGAAAGGGTATGAGCTTTTGACTTACACACAAGGAATCAAATGATAAAATCCCTTAGCTGTTCAGATTATGTTCTCAGTTCATAATACTTGCATTTGCCTCGCCATTCTGTGAATTATGCTAAGCCTAATTGTGTGTTATAAAAAATTATACTAATAATGCCATTTATTGAAATGTATACAACTGATACAACTGTTGAACTGTCCCAATACTAGTAATTGTGGGACCTCAGAACAAAAAGTTACAAAATGAATTAATGTAAGAAAAACAAGAAATAACAAGAAACAATGAGAATAAGTTGATAGCTTTTATAGCTTGAAACCAGAATTATAAACTTTAGACATGTACATGGTGAATGACTTATCTCTTCAGGAGGAGTTTTGTGCTGGGTCAGCGGAAATGTTTTTCATAGCTTGCGGTAAAAGATGGTGGATCAGATGCTGAGTTTTTTTTAAGACGAATGCTAATTATTTTTCGACGTTAGTGTAAAGTTATAAAGTCAGGACATTCAAAGTCGTATCTCCGTTGAATTCTCTCCAAAACTGCATCCAGCTCGGCAAACATTGAAGCGCAGTATTCTAAGATACAGTTTTGATGGATCAATACGGTCTGTTTCTTATCAAGAAAGTCATTAAGCTACCTTAGAATGAAAAGTGCGGATGATCTTTCCGTCCAGGATGAATGTACATCGCACATTCTATTTCCATCTTAGTTCCCTGTCAAATACTACATCCAGAATTCGAATTTCGTCCACTACAAGAATCTCTGGAATTGTTACCGGAAAAAATCGAGTTCTTTTCTATTACTGAAAAATATCTGGTGATATTTTTTCTTCTTCACTGTCATAGCATTATGATTATCCCT
Source organism: Prostheceraeus crozeri (assembly GCA_907163375.1). Taxonomy (NCBI): domain Eukaryota; kingdom Metazoa; phylum Platyhelminthes; order Polycladida; family Euryleptidae; genus Prostheceraeus; species Prostheceraeus crozeri. Next base: position 124,554 of record CAJQUW010006186.1, read on the forward strand.
TGAAATTATTTTGCTACTTTCCACATAAGGGAGACATCAACGGACTTTGCTGATAAGACGCAACTTTGCAAAGTAGAAAATATTTTTTAGCATATTTCACGAGCAGTCTTGAGTCACTATCATCAATTAAGTCAGAAACATAATATCCAAAGATGTTTGGCCGGAAAAAAGATCCTTGAGGCAAACCACTTAACAAAAGCGCAAACGAACTTGAGTTGTTCTTCCAATGTGTCCTAAAATAGTGCGACCGCAAGGTAGTTATATACAGATACAACCAGGAAATCGGAGAATCCATCTGATACCATTTTTCTGCGACAAATGCTTGCGTGAAGCACGGTCAAAAGCTTTGGCGAGATCAATGTGGAATGCAAAACATCGGATTCCTGAAGACTTTTAGAAATGAAATTTACGGTGTCTAAAATAGCGCAGACTGTGGAACTATTCTTTTTATACGTGCATGCTATATTTTCATCAAATCTAAGTTTTAACTCATCACCAACTCGTTTGATAAGATACTTCTCAAAATTTTTTCCGGGATCGGCAGGATAGAAATTGGCTGGAAGTTATATAGATTAGATGCCGACGTTTTAGTAACAAGATTGCATGAGTGGTCTTCCAAATTTGGGGAAAGTCGGCCTTTTGTCGACACTTATTGTAGATAACACTGAGAGTAGCGTAAGAAGTTCATTTAATTTGGACCAGCAATTAGATGGGACTCGAATTTTCGGGTCATTCAAGACAAGACATTAGAAAGGACATTAAATTTTCTGTAGAAAACATCACACACATAGTTCAGATTTAAGCTGTGAAACGCATTTTGCACGTCAACAGGATTAAGTTATAAAAAATATAGAACTCAAATTGGAGTCTCTAGATCCAACACTTTAGCGAATTGAGTATCGAATATCAAACCGCGTTTTGGGAGTTAAGTCACAGTATTGTGATCGCTGGTAGCCTGGAGTGGTAAGATAACTGATTCTTTGAGATACTACTCAGTGTCAGTGGGTGTGAGAATGAAATACAAGATTGAATCTTGCCTTGTCGGTGGTGAAGCAACATTTCGTACACAAAATTTGTAATCGAGGAAACCGATAATTATTTTATTATCGGTTATCATAGATAAATATTGTATTATTTGCAGTAATAATTAAGATCAGCATATTATTTATAGTGAAATAATCACAACATTACAATGATATTTGAAAAGCTGAAATCTTGTCAAAATCTTGTTAGTAAATTAGATATTTCAACTTGCTTACCAATTAGTTTTCTAGACGGACCAACAATAAAACGCCAACATTTTATCTATATAGGTCCATGTAATTTGCAGGCTGGAAATGTTTATAAATAGAAAACTCCAGTTATTTCAAGGAAGGATGACATTCAAATTGCATTCTAATCTTGTAGACGGTTGCAAATGCTTTCCCTAAGGTACAAGTCATAGTGATACATGCCAATGTTCCTACCTTGAAGAGTCTTCCAAAGATCTGATTCTAATGTGACTGCCACATCAAATAATTAATGCATAAAAATAATTAATTTTCTTGTAATTATGGAAGCAGTTCCATAGGCAGGACGAGAAGACGATTGGGCGACAGAGTCAAATAACATGGACGCTCCAGAATGGTATTTCGACAAGTTATCAAAAGACTGTCGGCAAGATGAAATCTGCGGAGTGTCAGCAATCACGCGGCACTAAATTTTCAGCCCCTCTTCACATTCAGATCCTAGACAGGTTTTCAATGTGATCAAACGAGTGAGAACTTTTAGAGAACTACACATCTTGGAGACTTCGTTCATCAATCGAAAAATGCCTTCATCCTGTGCCCAAAAGGACTACGTCATAACTTGGTACCTCGACTTTCAGCATTGCTCGTCTTTGTTTTAACCTACTTCTTTATTTTCAAAGATAGCTCAAACTTGATAAATATTGAATAAGGTGTATGTATACTTTTATGACATGATCTCATTTTCTGATGACATTTTAGGTGATTCCAGGTACAATCTCAATGCTTGCTATCTTTGATGAAAGATATTGAAATTCCGCGTGAGAGAATCTCGGAAATATTCTCAATGATCCGCTGTCGGTTACAAAGAGAATTGAGGTCCATCAATTATTATTGGAACAATGAAGTTCTCGCAGTTATCGAAAAATACGAAATAAAGCTGCAAAACAATACAACTTTTTCAGTTTTCTTTCGAAGTTAATGAATTACAAAATACGATCGTGACCTCCTTCAAAATGTCCGTATGATTGGGAATCGCATGCCGCACAAATATCGGACGGGATCTAACACAAGTATTCTTGGCTGAATAACTTGCGGAAATAAAGAGGAGGCGCCAAATACAAAAGAGGAGAAATGAAAAGTTTTGCACGCATTTAAGTTAATGGAAGCAAAATTTCTCGTCTCTATGAAAAGTTGATAAATCATTGATTATTAATTTGATAACAGAATTGAGATGATCATTGTTCAATGAAATATCAAAAGAATCCAATTCGACTTCGAAATCAAGAAGATTAGTCAAACGGATAACTTCTAGTCCGTACAATATATTCTAAAATCACAAATTTCCATTTTTCGAGCAAATTTGACTTTTTTTGAATATATACTATGTGGTCAATCCCGCTGTTAACAAGAAACACTCATGTAAATGGAATAAAAATTTATGAATGGAAACTAATCCTTGATTTCACCATGATTAATTAAACTATGTTTAATTTTCATGGCATGAATTTCTACAAACAGCATATATATATAATACAATACAACATTGCTATGTACCAGATGCACTATTAAGCGCGGTTCACCAGTTACCGTAGGTTTGACTAATCGCCTAACACGGTAGAATTGATCATTCTTTATGGACAATTCAAAGTTTTCCTTTGAAAGGATGTCACTAAGACCTAAATGGTTACTCACATGAAGCATATGATATGCAGGTATTCTTTATTAGGCCCACTCACACACTCGAAAACTAAGCTTGTTGTATAAGCTGTGACAGATTTGGTTGCATATATGCTATGAGTAGAAAGGTCAATCAAAATTTTCAATTGTCTGTTCACATCCGAAATATCCGAGTTTTCATCCAAAGAAGTTGGTTCCTCACCCAATTTCACTACCACTCCAAAAAAGGCATAATATAACATGAATCAGACGAATTTATTCTTGCAATAGAATCAAATAAGGTTTGGCTATCATAATGACAACAGTTAATGAAAACTACATATCTATGCACCATTTTCAATATTATTCTTTAACCTTTAGCGAAAACCTAGTCAATTACACGAGAGTGTACTTTGAGTGAAAAGTTTCTATACTTTTCGAAAATTAGTATGTTTAGGCGTTCAGCGATAAGATCATGACAGAAGAAGAACTGAAAAATCAAAAACTGTTTGAGTTCATATCCTAATTTGAACTTTCATTTGCACTCTACGATCAGGAAATACACGCAATGTAGTCCAGTCAACATTCCTTCATCACGCATTCTTTTCATTATTCTTTCAATTTAGAAGATCTAACAAACTGACCGAAACTGTAAATTTGGATGAAAGATTTCGGTAATTTGAAATGTATCAATATGTACCAAGATTCATAGAAAATTTTAATATTCTTAACTCTGTGATAATGTAGAGCTTTCGACAATTTACCAGCCAGGATTATTTAAAACGCTACGTGATCGGCACTGCGTGTTCAAAAACTGGAGTCTATAGGATTGAACATTATTCATCCAGAATGACAAGTAAATAATCGCAGAAATTCTTTCTCTTGTACTTCAGAATTAAGGCTAAATTCTGGCATCGAACGTGTAGAAACGCAAACAGAAGTGTCAGCCAAACAGTGATCTGTGAACTAGAAGTAGACATTAATCAGTTCCGCGCCAACAAAACGCGAGTGAAGGTATGTGTCGGTGGAGATTCAGTGCCAAAAGGTCTTGTACTTTGAGTATCGAGCAGAAATTGAAGCACTGTTGTGAGGATTCTCTGTGATCAGTGGCGAAGTCGTAAAAGTTCTAGGTGTGAAACTCAACTGACCAAGACAATTGGTTGCACTGCTACAAGAAGAACATAAGCGAAAGCGCCTAGGAGATTATCGGCCTATAAACCTCTGAAAGAGTAATGTCATTTTCTTACTATACAAACAAAATATCGCATGTGATCTAACTTTTTGTAGATAAATCTTTAATGAATGACATCATAAATTTTAATCAAGCTTTGTACCAGTGCTTCTCAAGATTGGTCACGTGAGACCCATGCTTCTGAAAGTGTACTCGGCGAACAAGCCAATCATCGAGTTGAGAACTTTTCGGACTATTTACAAGCACTTTATTCACATTATATACAAATAAGTTGCTTCAATTGTCTGAAAATTGCCATTAATGATAGTTTACCTTAGAAATTGAAAACTCTAATTTAAAACTTTTAATAAGATATCAAGGATAGATATTAGATAGGATGACATGTGCTAAAATTTAGCAATTGCAGACGCATGTTGGCCGAAAATTTTTGTCAACGACAGCGGGTCTTGGAAGAAGCTATAAAGCATAAAATGGATCATCCAAATGGCGTGGCTATAGGTGGTGGCCTATCGGTTGCACTGTACACCGACTTTCATTGATACTGATATTCCGAGATTTGCGGCTTGTGGCCTATCGCATGTGCTTCTTAATATCCAGTCCGGATTTAAATTTTCGTTGGTCGTGGCTCTTTATGAACTTCGTAAAACCATAAAATTTTATAGGCTTTTATTTTAGATCTTAGCATTAATTGAACATGAGTTTCATATGCCAAGGCACGCATTGAAGAGAAAGTTGATTAAGAGAATATTGAAAGTAAGTTGAAGCTTGATAATTCGTCAAGGTAGTGGTTGTGTATCCAGAATCGGTCGGTACAAAGTGCAGGACATTCTTAGAAAAGTGAACTGTTCATAAAAATATCGAAGTTGCAAAAATCTGAGAATTGACATCATCGCCACACAATCTATCAGCAACCAGAAAACTAAACGCGGAAAGGCGGAAAATGGATCCTCAACGTTTAACTAACTCGGTATCAATGCGGTAGTTCTTTTTCGATTTTCCCTACTTTATTGACATATTTCGATCATTTTGATCAATCAAAAGCGTTTAAGTGTGAACACGTTAACGATGTCGTTGTTGTTAAAGTGCTCGTGTTGTGTATCATAATCATATGATTATTTCACTTATAATTACATACTTTTCATCATCGAATTTCTAATTTAACAACTTTTCATTTTAGCTGAAGTCTTAATGAGCTCTGTATACTTTTGTGATTTGATAAGTTATACTTTCCACAAAATTTATATAATTGATAAACCACACTTACCTTTTATTTTAATAATTTACTTTCTTGTTTCATGTACAGAAAACTATTTTTTCCTTTTAAGAGTGTTTTGCATGCAGTTTTTGATATTTTAAAGTAGTAGTTTGCATGAGTAAGTACTGGTAGGTGCATTAATTATGTATAAAATCTCTAGCGGTTCATATTACAAGAACAGAAGGTCAATGATCGACTAAACATGTATCCACAAGTATCATAAGATGATGTTTTGACATTTTCAGCAGATCAATAATGGCTTCGCATTAACAACAAAATCACCTTGCACATGTTTTCGCTTCAGGTGATTTGCGGCTTTTCATAGCCATTCGTCCGATTTCATGCAATTTCCATTTTTACCCCACCCTGTAAATGTTTTGTAATGTTTATCATCTCCAATAACGTAATTATTGTTCATTTAATATGATGTGCATTATTCAGTAACTCAATTTTGATATTTCTTGGATCTTGCAGGTCTTGCCGGCCTTGTGGTAGAGAGTGTTTTCCTCTATATTCGGGAGAGACAGAAGAGGGTTCAAACTTAAGTCAAGACCAACATGGGACTTTTAAAGTGAGTGCACTTAACGCTCTTGCAAAGTACCCAACACAAAGGAAAATAGGAGAAATATAAATAAAACTTGGGCACGGGCGGAAGAAAGACATCTCATCCTTATGTGAAAAAAATTGAACATATAGTGAACAGTAAATTTTGCAATTCAGACGTGCATGTACTGTGCATTTACCATGAATTGAAGTGCACAACTTTTGTCTTCTTTCAAGAGTGTATTCTCATGACTTTTTGTCCGGTTGCATGATCAAGGATTCGAGTCAATCTTGATTCAATTAAAAGATTGTACTTTTATTAAGACGTGACCGCTATGATCATAAAGATTACAGAATGCCAGCACGCCTTGTTAAAGAATAGAAAGATGTGCTCATATTTGATTGCATGAAATCGGACGAATGATTTAGAGAAGCTGCAAATTACGATATACTCACGAGGGAATTCATGTAATAGATAGATTTACATGTAGATATGCGATGCATTACATGTGAAAGGTTATTTTTTTGCGAATGTGACCACGATGGCGTGACAGAATCATGTGGAATAGGCATAGGGTTCTTCTTCTCTTTGGATAAGACCTTGTTCCAGTGCTGAGAAATTTCACATTCAAATTCATAGAATCGCAGATGAACGACAGATAGTTGAGTTGAATTACCATGATAAGGAAGGCGTTATCCTACGATTGATGGCTGTAACGCTTTACACTTCTAAACTGTACAAGTTCAATCTGAGAATAGAGAGAAACAAATATCTAAAAATTCTAATTTTTTCAGAAGAAGTAGGGGAATTCGGAGACTTTAGAAAACATTACACATTAAGTGAATAGTACTTGTAATGACTACTTATGATTGTAATTCTTCATATATTTGTGATTCACAGCCTTAATATTAAATGCAACAAAGCAAAGGATAATTATCTCACAATGCGTGTTCCCACTAACTTTTAGAGGCTCTAGACATTGCTCTACATACAATATATTTCCTCTGATTTTTGTCGCTTGCACGGGACGACTTTAACTTCAAAACTATAAAAAGCCAAATGAGTAATTATAGACAAACAATATTGGCAATTTATCCACTAATTATCATCCTTCGCTTACTAAAGGGAGAAAATAATAAGACAGAAGAATTTTCATGATAAAGTTAACGCATGTTTACTTCTCTAATCAATCAAAGCTAATGAAATAAAATTGTAGAAACAGCCCATCTAACAAACAGGAAATCTATGGAAATTTAAGTCCGAGGAGACGTGACAAATGTCGATGGATTCAAATATCAATGAAATGTCGTGTAAACATTTTAGATGGTGTGCAAACTTGATCATGTATAAAAGCATAAATGATCAATCAAATTTTGAGGAGCCGATGTTTATATACTACAAGAGGCACATGATAACTTGGGCGAAGAGGTTGAACAGCCACTCAATTTTTGCATTCATTAAAACACGAAGAAATGCTTTTTGAAAAAATACACCGTTTTGAGTTAAAAAGGATGGATCACTATTATTTGGCATGATGTCATGTTTTATTACACAATCCTTGAAGCAAGTGTAGCCTATGCATCATATTATTTTAAGTAAGGGAGGTAAGAAACTCTGCTGTTGGTTTATAATCGTCATCAATCACACAACATGCGATTATAAACCAGCAGCAGGTTTTCAGCCTTCCCCTTCATAAAAGTGAATAACTCTAGCCCATTATTTGCTGACATAATTAATTTACACGGTCTAGAATCGAAAATTGTCGAGCCGGACGGAGTCAAACAATCACTAACTATCCTTGGTTTAAGACAAAATGAGTATAATAAGAGGATTAGAATGAACAAGGTCATCAAATTATATGAACAACCCTTGGTTTGCTTCAAAACATTTTTTAATAGCCGAGTTAGGATTAACCGCCTATTGCAACAATGCTCTTGAAAGAATGGTTAAGTCTATTCCTTCTGCATCTATACGTGTATCATAAAGCAATTTCTTATGTTGAAAAATATGCCTAGAGATCAGAATAGTGAATATGTAAAAGGTCGCAGATTGCCTTTCGTTCCGGAGCGCGGAGTGCAAAGTTTAAGTGCACATGCTCACCTCTGCAAATATGCATATTATCAACATCCAAAATTCCACTTTCCAGCATTATCAAGGATGCAATTTTTTAGATAGATGCTAGGTTTCCATTCTTTTATAAAATGTGCGGGTCCATAGAATAACAATCACTGGATTTCATTGGAAAAAGTTGTATATGACTGAACCTTCCAACATAAGTTATATATTCGATTCAAGGAAACTTTCTGCATGAACTGACAGTAAACATTGAAGAATGTTTTGAGACTGTGACGTGTTCTCAAAGTAAAGCAGGCCTGAATATGACGCTCAACTTATTTATGTAAAACCACTATTGTGAAAAATGTGATATGGAAAGTCACAAAATTACTAAATACAATACAATTTCAAATATACCAGCCGCAACTCTGATATATCCAAACGATTTTCATTAAGAAAGCAAAGTTTGAAAATTGTGCAAATTGTGCATCATATTTGCAGCTCAATATAATTCATTCATGCATGTGATGAAAATTGTGATGGACTTTTTATTATACCATTAATTTCTACACAGGCTCATATTTTCATCATGAATCATAGTTTTTTCGATAAGAAATATGCATATCAGTAGGCCCTAAATAAGTAGCTCAACAGGGCCGAAATCAATAATGCAAAAAAACTTGGAATAACATGGGACAATTAAGAGTGCAATGAGTACGAAAATAATATAGTGTCTATATTCAATTAATGAAAATCATCATAACAAAAGGTTTACTAATTTGTTTTCTAGGAAGGAACAACATAAAATCTTAGAGGAAGTAACCCAGTGGGTCTCTTTAAATTACTTTATACAGAACGGGAAAAAGACAGAGCACGTCGATTGGTATGAATCTCCGGCATAATCGGTTGCGAAGAGTGATTAATAAAAGATTTTGGAAAATACTGATTCAGCAAGTAGTCGGACTGTCTTGTCTTTGGGAATAGTTTGCACAAGCATTGCGACGGACATTTAGCGCTGAGAATCGAGAACATTACATCCTTTTTCACACATCAATCTATGACACTGATTTTGAAGTTGATTTTGATTTCAAAATTTGAAAAGTCTATCAAATGCCGCAACCGTGATAATGATCCACAATTTCTTCTAAACCTATCTATACATGTATATAAAAATAGCAAGTTCTCTAAGTTTCCTTCATTCCCAACATCTCTTTAATCTGACACATCACGCGAAACTTGTCAGGCTCCACTAACCACCTTTTCTCTAACAATTTTACAGAAGTCTTTCCTTCAATGCTCTCTGTCGTACAACCGACGTTTGAGAAATTCCTGTAGAACGGTTGAGTAATTGCAATATTTTCATTAAACAGTAACTGATGCCGCTTTCGCTCTCCCTTTGCCGACAGGCCGCCAAAGGATCGCGCCGCCTACTTTGAGGGGAGCAGTTTTTCTAAGATGAGGAGACTTGGGTTTAGACAGCCAGTGTCACAATATGACGTTGTTTTGAATTTTCCGAATCAAAGCACTTGTGAGCCGCGACTTAGCTCAACACATAGGGACATGAGGACGATAATATATGAATGGCCTTCGTGTAAGAGCCGTGATTTGAGCGCTATTGTCCTTTGGAAGAGGAGATTTAAGCGTGTATTTGTATGCGCTAGACACACACAGGCAATCATACTAAGCGTCTGAATAATCCCAGAAAAATCACAGTAATGAGCTAAGGTAATAGACGGCAAAACAAAGTGGTTGAAGCGTCAGAAAATTGCCGACTTAACAAATTGTTTGTTCAAAAATTACTTGAAATAATTCATGAAAGGTGATGGGTTTAGTTAATGAGGCAAAGCGACGGAAGAAGAATAATACAGAATTGCAAGTGTTTTGTTATTGTTATTTCTCGCTGAAAGGGAAATCGTCCATAAGGTGTGTTCGTCATTTTGATTTTGTATTCGCAAGAAAATTTGAAATAGCGCAAATCTTTACGGGTAAACATCGACGAACAGTAAACTTATAAAGAAAACTGAAGGAAGGAAAATATTTTTACTCTTAACATCGTAAATAGACGGCGACGAGCTTGAGTTGATGATTTGGCCAAAATTAAGAATGATAATAGAATTGTAAGATTAAATTGTAACTGGTAAATGATGGAGTTTCCAATATTTATAATTCTTGAAGAACACGAATATTGAGTCAGAAACAATTATATGATCAATGACAACACATTGAGTCCGGGACTATCTTCTGCACGGAACGAGGTTGTACCTGAGACTTTCACATAACATTTTACACCTCTGCCGGATCAGATCGTTTGTCTTTCATAAAAGCCTTGGATTAAAAACCCAATGTACCAAATTTCTAATTAAAAAATTGGACAGTGGCTGTAAAGACTATTTTATTGAGTTATTGACTTCAAACTGTCGAAGAGGTTTGCACACATAGTATCAACAGATCACAATAATAATAATAACACCGTTTGTTGAAAAGCAGAGTCTCAATAATGAGAATCGTGAGGCTGACATGCAAACATGACTAAATTGAAAATGCGCTACAATGTGAAGCCAGAATTGGTAAGCTGAATCATTTGCAAGATAAAACTCTTGCTCCTTTCAGCGCAAGTATTCTGAAGTTACCAAACACTAACATTGTTGATGAAAATATGAGAATATGACATTTTCGGTCAAAGGAGCCACGATTTTGTGATAACTTTACGATATTGCTGTTTCCTATTTCACCGATTTCGATGACCAATACATCGAATGAAAGCTCGGAAAATGCTCATTATCCCGTGCCTGATTCTTAATCCTACTCACGTGCTTTCTGATTGAATAATAGCGACTTGTAAATTGAGTGATCTTCATATTTTGAGAACTGCTCAGCAAATGCAATAGCGCATTCAAGTTTATCATAGCTCATTTGAAAACTGAGAATGCAAGCTCTCGAATGATGTATGGCACACTGCTGTTAGACACCATTGGAAGGCAGGAGAATCGATTGAATTTCGACATGATTTAAGTGATCCGTTATTTTATGATCAGCTCTGACTACATCAGCGCGCCTTCACTATTGGAGCGTATAATGTTACATCGTCAGCATTATTCGGAAGAGGAATACAGAACAACAAGTCGGAAACAAAATATTTGAAGATCAGGGGTCCCAAACCTTTGACACTTTATGAGAAATGCTGCGGTGGTTTTTCCACTTTACACACTGTGTGCGATCATGGATCATCGATTCGAGCTAGATTCGGTCAAAACCCTTTTCTATATCAACAGCGCAGACGGGGCAAGCAATGACATCGATGCTGGATATACGATGTTATAAAGTCAACCAAATCTATCAAAGCACAAGTCGTCGAGCTTTTTGGTCTAAAATCACGCCGCCTCTCATCATAATGATTCAAAAAGTCACATCAAAAATAGGAGACCAGTTTCTTTTCCAAAATTCTTTCTGGGACAGGTAGCATAGATATTAGACGAGTTTCAGTTAGTTTCGGAGGAGCCGTCTTCGGTATGGGAGCAATGTCAGCTTTCTTGTACAAACAGATGGTCATTCAACTTCGAACAGGCATTTATTAAAGATGATCGTTAATGGTTCCGATAGTTCAGACAGCTTTGAACACACGATGTTGGAATGCGATCAGGACCAAAAGTATTACTAGTCTAAACAGATGACAGTTTCTTGAACTTCTTGAATAGAGAATTTGAATGACAGGGTATATGGCAAATAATTAAAAATTATCGCAATTTAATTAGAGGAATATATTTGATTAAGACTGCTTAAATTTCATCAACAGACTTGGCAGGATCACTCGCTGGTAATCAATCCTTTCTGCAGCGAGTAGTGTCACAGACAACTTTGAAGACATCCCATACAGAATTCCTGATTATCATTCTTGAACAAACATTTCTTTGTGTCACAAATAACCTTCTTTACTTTGTCACGGTAGTGGACATATACATGTACATGCCAGTTTATTTCCACCCATCTCTTATTGATAAGCACTTTGACTGCTGACGTTATCCAAGGCTTGTCCGTTTCACAAGACTTTTCACATGATAAGTCATGCCAGGCTAAGATTCCAATTAATTTTTGAAAAAGTCATGCAAGTCCATTAAATTTATATTTCTAAAATCTCTGACTCTGAAAAGGAATGTTCTTTTGAATACCATATCAGATTGCGATTTCAGAAAAAAATTCTCCGTGATCACTGTGTCCGATTTTTGGAAAATGACGAACATTATCATAACAAGAAACTAATTCATCAGACACTAATATTGCATCTAGCACAGCACTACCTCTTGTTGGGTCAGTAACACAGTTAGATAAACAGAAATTATTTTAAAAAAATTGAAGTCGTAGCATGATCAAAGTCACCGATGATTCATAAGTCATGTCTCATAGTCATGTCACCGATGATTATCACATGGTCATTATTAACTAACAACAAATGCGCATCTATAATTTATTAGAATGGTCGTTCGAGTGAGAAAGTCTTATCAGACATCTTATCCAGGGAGGAAAGAGCACACATTCGTTGAACTTTTTATGAAAATGTTGTGAAGTCATTAAACATGTGAGTGTTATGCTAATGAAAGAAGAGAAATTCTGAATAAAAACTGCCCGATACCACTCATATGAAAGAGTATCTATAGAAGCCTTCTGTGCAAATCATGTTGAAGAAAGATCTCTTCGACTTTAATATGTTGTCAATATCTCAATAAATCGTGCTTACAAGCAATGCATCAAAATTTCTCCATTAGAAATACTGTACAAATTAGGTTTTTCAATCTATGCTATTAATGAATGACAAACGATCTTACCCGGCTGACGTGCAGTTCTGTGGTAGTAAAAAGGTGCACAATGTCTTGTGATGTGGAGAGTCAAAATGTAAATGTTGTCAAACATTGCTGACAGGGAAGACGATTGACTTCAAAATTGATGATAATAATAAAAGTTTTGGCATTAACTCCAACTTAACCTACACCTCTGAAAATATCATCTTCACCTTGCATTGCAAGTCTTGTAACCAATTTTATATAGGGCAAAGGGGAGATATGTTTCGCAATCGATATATAGACAACAAATGGATAACGCCAATTACATGACTGTATAAGTGAGTAGGCATATTGCAATGTGTGCAAAAGATATGCCATCAAAATCTGGGGCTGCTACATTTTTCAGCTTGGGCCTCACTCGACCAGCATGGAAAGAGAGCGGAAAGAATGCATTTCTATCTCTATGCTCAAGCCAACCCTAAATCATAGCTGAACTAAAACACTCGAAGACTATCATCTATGCAAACATCTATGTATGTCTTTTTGATTTGGGAGACTATGCTTCGAATTTTGTTTTATGACTTACGTAGAATAAATTCATTTTCACTTTGTATGGGAGTGAATTTGTTAATAAAGATTCTCGTGCTCATGACCAGCGGAGCTACGCGACTTCCATTGGAGACGCTGGAATTGCATTTTATTTTCTTAACATACGCTGATTTATTCATTCATTCAAATTTGGGGTGCCGGCGCCTCGATATAATGAATCAAGCCTTGATATAAATTAGAACATGACGAAAGCGACAACCATAGTTGTAACATGCTCACACTACACAAAAGCATGAAAAACAGCAAGTTAAATATGTGAAGGACATGCAGTTTCTTAATTTATAAAATAAGCTGTTTCAGTTCCGTCAGTCAGACGTTGTCTAGGAATGCAGATAATCAATAAACTGTTTCAGAATCGCTATGATATCGGAAAACGAATTATGTGGAAGCGGATAAAGTCCTGTTTTGATAAAAATCAGTAGTTGAATGTCAGTCTATGAATACTGGTCTCAACATCCAATACAATTCAAAAAATTGATCTTCAATAAATTAGCATTGATGAAATCAGTGTATAAGGCAACAATCAATATTGTCACTTTATAGCATATCTGATTCAAGAAAAACGTGTCTGATAATTTAATAGCTTATTTGTATTTGTCACGCATTATTGTCATAATTAAGATTTGACTGAATGTTAATCCATTGCTGCTTCAATTATAGGGCTGTCCAGGGGTATTGACAATGTCATAATGCCCATCAGAGACGCCCATGCACAAGAGACAAAGTCATGGGCCATCAGACCAGTCATGAGTCGAACAAATCTTTGATTACTTGATGGACTTTTGGCAATAGCTTGGTGGCAGTGAAGAAAAGTGAATTACAAGGTCCTCAAAGTTCATCAGAGAATATCTGTATCCCACGTCCTCGAAAACTAGTAATTTAAGCAAGTACAGCCGAGTCCAGTTCATATGTCATCATTGGGTTTAATTAAAGTTTGACTATCTGTTTTCTGCACTGTCATAGCATCCGGATATTCATGCAAATTACGTATATTATGCATGCGTTCACTCACAGATTTGAACAACGTCCAAGATTATAAGGTTGGAAGAAATACTATCAACAAGCGTAATTATTCCTTAATTATTTGAATTGATTACGGTATCCTGAAATAAGTAGTAAGTTATTTTATGACTGTTAAGATGCCTGCGACGATCGAATATCTATTACAGCAATCAATTTTACTCAAAGTGCTCATTTTTTTGCAAAAGATCGGCTATTTGAATTGTATGGTGCAAGAGGACCTATCATTTGATTGATTCATTGATTTCATTTTTCCAGGTGAAAAGCAGTTATATTCGGGTTGGTTCTGTTGAAGTCGAATCTGTAGTCCTACTTACAGAAATATTTTTTGATGCTCTCATTTATCCTCACGGGAGCTAGGGATGTGCAGCGGCCAGGAACACCAACCCGTACCCGATACTGAATCAAACTTTCAAACCCGAACCGACTCGGTTACCTTACTTTCATGAATCAACCTGAGCGTAACCTTAACATGCCGTTTTTATGATTCTTGGGAAAATAGATTGGAGAATTGCAGTGAAATGAATGCGTCCATCAATACATCTGTTGTCATTTGAAATTTGAAAGAATACCGTGACATGTAAAAAGACTACATATACATGTATGTGCATAATGCACATGCATTGGATTCATGTTGTACATAAATATGCGCTTTGTATTAATACCTTAGCAAAGTATCTGCAATATTTAATGAAATATAAAAAAAGTGAAAGGTTTAAATTCATAAAAATAGTTATAAGTATATCGGTTTATCTCCCATCACACCAGCAGGTGCTGTATTTCTCTCATTTCACCATTATGCAAGGTACTCAGCACCTACTGTCTGCATCAAATCAATCAAGTATATCAATCAAATAAGCTTCATTAAAAACTGTGCATGCCACTTCCTATAAGATAAAAATAAAATTAATGCATTCTAATTTTAATAAACAGTGAATTGTTAAAATCAAAATCACAGGTTGCGGTATGTTGCTACATGAAAAAAACCAATCATTGCTTTAGGTTATTACCTGTGATTTGGCGACATCGTTTAATGTGATCATAAACATAGAAACACGCGTGAATTCAGTTGCATACAAAAGTTGAGCTGTTGAGTCGAAAAATATAAACGAAAATTCAAATCAAAGTTTTCTTGCTCATCCCGAACAAGAATCAAATTGACAACGTCAGTTTGGAATCAAATTGATAACCGTCAGCGTGGCCTGGTGAAGAAGGTGCGACCTCGTCTCCACCGCGGAATTCGGTTCGATTCCTAGGTCAGGCGAGTGCGGTCGGGGAATCAAGGGTGTTGGTGTCTTGTATTGACTTAATAGCTGTCATTCTCTTTCGATATTCAAGAATCAAATATATTTTGTGAATCGTGTTGGGTCGGATTTAAACCACACACATCTAACGGGACCGAGAAACAGTGGTTCTATATCCTATGAGAACCGGCTCTCGCAGTCTGTTTACTTTAAACTGCTTCCACCTTATTTAAAAACAAGTTCATTTCAATAAATAAAAATTGGTAATGTGGGGCAAAATTTCATTAAAACGTTTCTTGCGCCTAATCTGTCGTCCTCCTAGATTCGGCAAGAGGCTTCAGCAATTTGGTCCCTTATTGGGTCTCCTTCTGCAATGTGATGCCAGCATAGTGGCCATGTGGTGGATTGCTCGCTCTTCAAACGAAGGTTCAAACAAA
This sequence comes from Prostheceraeus crozeri, assembly GCA_907163375.1. Lineage (NCBI taxonomy): Eukaryota > Metazoa > Platyhelminthes > Polycladida > Euryleptidae > Prostheceraeus > Prostheceraeus crozeri. Next base: position 140,570 of record CAJQUW010006186.1, read on the forward strand.
GGTCGGGACAAACCTATGGTTTTAAAAATAGGTACACTCTGCATTCTTGCTTAGCACGAAAGAATGAGAGCGGATTATATGGAGCCTCGGCCACATGAGAAACAGGCGCATCGCCTGATGTGCTTCCAAGTGTAAACAATGAACATTTAGTTTTGTGTTTTATTTATTGGCGTAAAAAACGTGCTGAAGTAGTTCGCATAAATGTTTTTTAAAAGGATTTTCATTCCAAAGTTAAATCTTGCAGTCTCTTTTTGAGCCTGATTGGCATAATAATTTCACAATCTATTTTTTTTCAATCCATTTTGTGATGATTTTATTCCTATTCTAGTAATTATATTTTGAATTTTCGAACATATTAACTATCAATCATTCCGCAATTAAAAATCATCTTTAATCATAAATGCAAGCAATGAGCAAGACATGACTGTGTGGAAATATATTCAAAAATTTTCTTGATGAAGTTTGATTGCTTGTTAGCTTCTTGAATGGCACATGCCGAAGTGAAAGCCATTGCTATCTGTTCATTCTCATGATGCATGGTGAAGACAAATTATTAATTAAATGTTTGTCTAAAAAGCAAGAGAAAAAAATTATTGCTAGACGTGCGCAGGACATAAATTTGCAAAGAAAAATTGAAAATTTTCTGGCTATGAATCAGAAAATGTGAAATAATTACAACAAGAAAATTTAAATCATTCTTGATCAGCACTATCAGTGAACTAAGATGACTGTTTTCATGAAATACATTTTAGTCGTGAGATTGTCAAGTCTATGACCATACAAATCGATCATTTGAAATTAATAATCGAGTTCAGCATCAATATATTAGTTATAGTAACTACATTTTCGATTATTCTGATTTATATCCTACTCATTCTTTAAAAAGATAGTGTTATAAATTACATCCTTTCCAGGATGCATACCTAATTGAATTTAATCTTCTGTCTACAAAGGTGTTATGAAGTGGAATTGGTTCTTGACCACTAATTCATTTATTGATATTAAATATTCAATATATAGAAAAAATAAAACTGACAATTACAGTAATAATCAAGAACAAAATAACTAGATAGCCTATCAACCCCAACAGACCGAGCTGGGTAGTTGGGTGGGCTCTAAATATTTCTGAATGAGGTAATGGGTTCATCTGAGTGGGTTTGGTGCCATGGTTTGGTGCAGACTAAAAAATCAAGTCGCATTAAGTCTGTGTGACTGAGTCCGCTTTTCATCAAATAAATTTATGAATGCACTCAGGGATCAACACATAATCAATTCGCTGACCAACACAATGTGACTCCATCTTTAAATGTTCAGGAATTATGTATGTGTAAATGCTGGAATTCGAAAGCGGATTACATCACAATTAAAAAATACAATTTTTCTAGTCATCTATTTTTTTAAATTTTATTTTCTGTTTGTTTATACCAGATCACACATTCAAAGGAACACTGCAAAATCAGCGGACATTCAGCCTCGATAAGAAGTTTGTATAAAACTATTTATATAAATTTATATACATGGTATATTAACTATTGTATAAATTAATAGTATTATCTATCTCGGTAGACATTGTTTTTCCACATAACTACGGCTGTAAGCCGTTATAAAAAATCTTTGACTGCTGTACGATATTTGTATCGGTACTGAACTGTCTCAACTTTTTAGCATCAAGCCTGCCTAAATTGATTACTGAGACATCAATGACTGAAGTTAATGAATATGATGCAGATGTTCTAAGCCTTGACCTTTTAATGCGCCTGAATGACCAATAAGCCTTTCAAGTGTCGCTAATCTCCTTCAAGCCTCCGCTCGGTTCACATAATGTAGGCAGTACAAAGTAGCCGCCAATAGACCACACCGGTCTGGTGTTGCTACAATTGCGTAAGAGAAACAAGATTACAATCAAAGGTGCAAATAAATAAAGAGCCGACAATGCTGCACCGCCCCTTATGCCCCTCTACACAACGGCGTCGGCGCCAATTCTGAAAACAGCAAGTTCTACTCACGTGAACTCAATCCTGAGGCAGCGATTCTCCTCACGCATGTTCACGGCTCCCAGACCTTCCTCTGCGAGCCAAGATACACCTCAATCTGCGTGTGGTAGTGTGCTAGAACGTGCTCATACAGTAGCGCGCGCGTCTGTCTGTTTGTGCGTGCGTACCACCATATGTGTGTGTCTTGAGTGTGTTTGTTTCTCTGCAGATGAAGCACTTTCTAGCCTCCCCACCTCGTCACCCTCTGTCTTACCTTTCGGCGATGCGCTGCCTCTGATCTGCGCCCTTCTCGAGCGCGCGTCGTCGACTTTGTAGCGAGAGCCCAACAGATTGGAAGCGCGAAGGAAGGAGGCGCGAGGTGCTATGATTTTTCTCTCATTCATCAGTCTTGGCATTCGGCTTGACTATATCTCGCGTGTAAATCAATGAGACCGCTTAGCTTCCAGGTCGAAATTGTCTGAACTAACCGCGTCGCCACGCCTTCGACATTCACGCTAATAAGCCTAGAACCATTTACCGCGTTTATATTCGTCATTATGTTCGGCAAGATAAAACACTCTTGACGCTTTGTTTTACGCTTTGAAAGTTTCTCCTTTGTTTTGCGGTGAAACGCTTTTGTTATGCCACCAAGCCGAAGTCAAAACTGCGAAAATGTTGGTTGATGTGTGGATTCAGGCTACATGTGATCCGATGAGATTGTATGAGACTATGACTTTCTGTTTGATGTTGACATTCAACAGAAAATCTTTTGGGAATGAAATAAGTGCAATGGACAAGTATATTTCTAACCCAACACATAGCAAGACGGTCTCAGAGGTTCGAAAATATACAATCAACAAAGATCAAAACGGTTTTAGCAGTTTTAACAGTTTAAAATTTCTCTCCATCTGAAACACAGTTGCCAAATGTCCACGAAGCTTCACCGGTTTGTTCACCTCGATCGCAATTTCATGCTTAATAATGAGGCAGTGAACTAGGAGTTTCAATCTCAGGATTGGGGCCTAATCTCGGAACTGTCTATCTCGGGATTGGAGGGTCAAAATCCCGGGATTGAGATTTTACCAAAATAGCGGAGTTCCAACTCATGTAAGTAAAACTGGAGAAGAGGAAATTACCACAAAGTCATGCACAACAAATACTTGCTCTTCGACTCTCTTGTAAATATTTTCGAGTGAGGATATATGTGCATATTATGTAGAATATACATATTATGGGCTTTAACTTTTGAGCTCCATTTCTTGCAAAAGTGACTGACACTGATGCGGCATTTGTTTGAAGGTTCTCGTAAAACTCGATCTCGATATCGTTTTTAATTTCCTAAGATGTTCAATGCAAACCGATACGCATTCATGCATCGCAATTATTAAATTACAGATGATTATTCGGACATTGATAATGATACTACAATTATTATAGGCATATGGGCAGGGAAGACAATGTATGATACAAAATAATGGCATGATATAAATGGCATTGAATAATTATATAATAAATTGGAGCATCAAGGTCATATTTTATGGAAGCTGCGACATTGATAGATGATGATACATGCACATGTAATAATATTGATATAAATTGGGTTTATAGCACATTCACCGTGGGATGCCGTAGAATTGGCAATATAATGCCTCAGAAAATCGTACTCCTTATTTAATCCAGTTCAGACATATTTTCGTATACAAAGAGAATTAGGCTACTACCATCCAGCGGAAAATTGATGGCATTTCTCTATCAATTTGTTTGTGCACACATTTTTATGATCTATAAAATTCATGTGAACACAATTTATGTACCAGCGGTCACTTCCGAAGAATTTCTTCTAGATTATTTACTGAGTACGTACTGACACTGTAACGAAGCTCAGATTTGCTACATCTGCACGAAACACTGATCGCAGGAATACTTGATTCAGATGTCCGTCGATCGACTTAAATTTTCTTTCTAATTGCACATCATAAATAATGCGCTCTATACATATGTAACTGAAGGATGCTTAAGTTAGCATCATTAATTAACACCAAAATATTCTACAAATCTACCTTATATTTTCAAGTAAGCTATCTTTGAATTCAAAATGGAAGACAGTGAATCGAAATCCTTATTCATCAATATCTGTAGTACAGTTCTTGGACCTTCCTGTGAAATGACCTGCATTTTTCGTTGCTGTGATGACTTTTTTTCTTAAAACAATTCAGAAGTGCTGTGAATGCTGTTGAATCTTTTGAATGTGCTGAACACAAAAACTGTTGAATGTTGGAGATGCTTTGAATGGGAAGGTCTAAATACTGTCTAAAATTGATTGAAGTTTACAATTCACATATTATTTGAGACTGAATTTGACAATGAAAGAGGCAGACCTATTTTATCAATAGGGTCACACTTATTTTACAAAGCAGGTTTTGAAATATGTCGAAATGCAAATTATATATTATGAGGAATGATGACCTTTGATGCTGTGAAAACAAATCAGAAAGATAATAGTAAATTGATAATAGCAAATAATAATAAATAGAAAAGTTACATGATCAGGATGGAAACTGACTGCAATTTCTGAAAAAGTATAGATGCATGCTCAGAAGATGGGATGAAAGATATTGCATACACTCCATATGGTGTGATAAATCCAAATAAGTGACTCCTGCAGATGTTGTAAAATGATAGGTCTATGCGAATGATGGAACATAGATTATCAGACTCAAATGCCTGAAATATTAATGTGGTAGTTTAGATGAAATGCTAAAAGAATCGTAGGACAATTTGATGAGTATCCTTAGCGTTTTCTCTTAAAAGTGTACACTTCATGATTTCTCGGTTGTGTTGAAAGTTTAGTGACATACATGTACATGTGCATGAATGCGGCGTGGTCATATGTGTCATTAATCATCTTTCTTTTTATCTCATTTTCTCATTTTTAAGCTGAAGTTATATATCGTGAACTTCACACCAATACTTTTACTTAGCTAAAAAATCATACATTTATAAAGCAAGTTTAGGAATTTCCTACCATAGTAATAATACACCGAAAAACTAAACTCCCTGTTCCAAACGTCTCGTTTGTATCACACAATCGTCATGCTACTTTCATCGTCATATAATATAAACGAAACGTGTGGTAGCTCTGAAAATTGGTTTGCGATGTCTACAAACTACAAACAAAGGAAAAAAATAATAATAGAACACGATTCTATGGAGCCATAATTTGATACTCAATGTCACATTGCATCCTCATTTCTGTTTTGACTGTCCGGATTGGATCTTTTAATCCATTTGATTTTAGTATAACGGCCTGATAAAGGACCCCATAAATTATGAAAAGTGGGCGACAGGTAAGAAAAGGACCACTGACTTCACCGGTGTGTTGAATGTGGAAGCGATCAAATTTTCATTGTCTTCGCCTCCGGTTCCAGTGATAGCAGTCGGGATAGTGATATGAAACAAAATATCTGCATTTTTTTCTTTGATCGTTTTATTAAAAAAAACAAAGATAAAAAGAAAAATTAAATATCAGAACACTGTTATCTACAGGGTTCTGTTATTTTATTCAATTTTTCTTTCTACCTATCTGTATTTCAAATAAAGCGGTCGAAGAGAAAATACAGAGAGGCGTGAGAACCTTCTAATGATGATATTCATTTGGCATAACCTCTCATCTTCATATGATAAACAGTAATTCAAAAGCTGAAATTCCCAATTTTACTATTTGTTGAAGATAAGAATATTTTTCCGACTATGAATTCCCTTTCTGATTCCGAATTATGACATCAAAATGGTTCAAAGTACTGAAAGTTTACTTAGGAGTGCCAAAGATAATGACAAGATTGATCTGTTAATGGAATATACCTCAAATAAGTATATCTCACGTGAAATATTTTCTTCTAAAAGTGACAGCTCCAATGCATCCGTAGAATGACATTGTGCACAAGCAAGTACCTTCAATGAGATTATTAAGACTTATAGACAACCTAAAGATACCACAAAGTTTTCAAATGATCAGGAAAATTCACAAAATGTGTTATTTACTGGTGCCAGTACTCATCATTTCCATAATAAGAAATAAATGACATTTCATTTTTTTTGGTCTGCATTAAATGCTCAAGGTTTTATTGATGATCATTGCAGCATATAATTTAGAGACTCGTAATCTACATATTGGTGTATTCTAATTAAAAGTCATTGCGCTTCATTGAAAGCTATTAACACAAAATGCTTCAAAGTGACAAATTTTAGACTTTGAAGAATGTACTTTTCAAAATGTAGCTTTCAGTAGCTCAAATCCAAAGAATTAGGGTTGCAAAAAATGCTTTTTATCCATCATATTTTTTGTTCATGTTTTAAATGTATGTTAAATATGTTCTCATGTGTTTTTTCGTTTTTTATGTATTTGACGAGAATTGCGGTAGCACGTAATGCGAATTAAATTAAAATCTTCCCTAAAAGACCTAATGAATTAAATGAAAGCATGATATAGTACTAAAGAGCCAAAAAGACTTCCTTAATTTGGAAACCTTTTAGCTAGAATGCTTAGTAATAGCATATTAAGTTTGATTATCACTTAAAGTAGCATTTTATTATGTACTTCGGAATGCTCATAATTTATTTTTTGATTCATTTTAATACACAGGTTCACCTCTAAATTGACAAATGATTACAAGCCACATTAAGGTAAATAAAAGAGAAATCGAAAAGAAACAGATAATATATTATAATAGAGATGACGATAAAAGATACGAAGTGACAACTGAAAAATATTCTGGTATGTGGTAAAAGAAAACAATGGTTGACAAAACAGCCATATCGGATATATACAAATTACAGTAAAAGTCGTAGTTCTTGATGATCATGGATATTCACTCAACGCACATCGCTCACTCAGCACACTAAACATCACTGAAAACACACAACGTCATTTTCATCAGCGGAATCAAATAAGAAGAAATCATTTACAAAAATATCTTAAGTCTGCTGTTGCACGTAGTCTTCATGAGTTTTAGTAACCTTGCCATGGAAATGCTGGTGATAATCAGCAATAGCACCACAATGTAACTTAAATTCTGTCACAGTGGATTCGATTGTCGCTGTAACAGTACTATATGTACTAACTGTGTGTCGAGCAAACTTCACTCGCACTACTAGTATTACGAAAGTGCATTTGTCAAAAGATTAAATTGGCAATTATACATGCAGAGAAGGGATTCATCACATTGAATTGTGGGAATTGTCTTTTACACAAAAAGCAAAGCAATTTTTAAAAAAAGGCATATTTAAAACATTGTTTTTAAGCATATTTAAAGCATATTTATACATCGCAATGCTACAAGGAACCGTAGTTTTAAAAGAACCACAATACGACAAGGAAGCCAAATTAAAGGGGATTAAAGCACAAGATGCATGATACTTTGTATATATCTATGCAGAGAATAAAATAACGAAGAAGGACTAAGCTTATAAAACGTAGGGCTGCTTATATCCGGGATTATAATATTCTGTACCGTTACACCGGTTGTTTTCGGGAAATGTTTCCGCTAGATATCTTGGTTCTATAATGTTAGTCACTATTTTGGCTTATCTCGAAGGCTAAAAAATCATCAGGACAAGTGAATTGGTGTGTGAGAAAATCCTCATAGCCTTTAATACTGTACTCGTACTTCACTGAGAAATTAAGATCACAACGTCACATTCAATTCGAATAGCGGCTAAAGTGAAAATCAATCAAACAATCCTCAGTACTCTGTCTCTCAGATCAAAGCTGATCTTATCAAAACACAGCAATAATGAGCCATTTCAACGATTCCTTTGATTCTCTGGACACCGCCTTCGTCACATCTTTAGAATTTACTTCATTTTATGATCAGTACTTTATCCTCATAAAATCTTAAATTGACTGTGAGGGATTATGTTAAGATATTTCAGTCGTCCATCGAATGATAAATACAATTCTTTTCTCATACAAGTAAGCTCTCACTAGGTTCAGCTGGCATGCCCATTTATATTATGTCTTTATCAAGTGATCAGAAAACAGCGCTACCGCTTTGATCTTATCGACTTGTGTTTTTATCGATTAAAATCGCATTCTTATGCAATTGACTGCGATCAGAGAGCTAAACACAATTCTTTGAAGTTTTGCGACAATTAACAAATGTTTCATTGAATACTTGCGCCCATCTACAAATTCATGCGAACTCAGATATCTGAGAGGAGGAAAATTTTGATTTGAGTATGTAATCACCTTGTATCCAGGTTAAAATAAAGCAAAACTACTGGTTTGTCAAAATCGTAAAATACATACACGCAAATATTCAAAATCTTCATATTCAACTGCATATCTACTTTGTAACATAAGTAGATAATTAAATTCAACGATTTTGTTAAATTGATGATTTCTTGTTTCTAGTCCAAAGTTTGTAGATGTTAGGTAGATTAAGTGACCAAAAGAATATATTTTTCGTAGGATGATGAAAAAGTGCATGATGAGGAGAGCTTAATTCAATGTTTTGAACGAGATGTGAAGGCATCGGTTTTTATTTTGCGCTATTAACAATATTTTCCACATGATGCAAAAGACCCACTTCATCTGTCTAAAATGTACCGTGATCGCTTCGAAAACGTGTGTATTATGTAATATGTATTATAATGCGTGCAATCATCACAGTCGCAACAACATTTCAATTGTTCAAATATTGAGTTTTTCAGTTGGTTGTGGATTATTGTAGCAATATTCTCTGTGAAGAGTTAGTACATCTGACATTTGTTTAATATTAATAGCCGCCGATTTGACTTGCTTCAACAAAAAATGGAGGCGAATACGAATCTCATGCAATCTTACCAAGTGGGCCTGTACAGAATTTCGTGTCGACATCGACCTGAGTTCACAGGGCGACAAACGAATATTGAATTGAACATTGTTAATAAAAGTGGACGAATAACATAGTGAACAATTAACAATTTGACATTGTCTCAGCCAAAGCCGAATTGACAAACCTTAAAATGAAGTCATCAAGCAAGTTTGCTACAAAAATTGGAAGCGGCAACATTTCGGTCGGATGACAAAATAAACGGATTTGAGTTATATTGAGCTTTTTTGACCGGAAATGACTGAATCCAAGTTGTGTGGGCATGTCACTCCATGCTTTGTCCCTGCAAACTTTAGCATATGGTAAAAATAGAGAGATTGAATGAGTTATCTTGATGTTTTGTCGATGCTGAACGCTGTTATGTGATCAATTTTAATTATTTGATTAGCGATATATTGAGATTTATATTTAACATATATTTCAAGTACAAATTCAGTCAGCTGCATCACGATCTCTACTTTCAGAACATCAAAATGCAAACAGACATTAACACTGTTTCAGTTTATAAATACTACTGCTGTCAAGGATACTTAAATTCATTTCAAATACAAATATAAAAGTATTTGATCTCAGCGTGACGGCCCATGACATTGCAACAGAATGTCAGCTGAAGCAGTGAAATATTTCTGTGAATATAGTTCTGCACAATTGCTAAGTCAATTTTCAATCAAATTGATTTGGATAAATAGACATCCAAGTTTGTTATGGTCAATCAATAACGACTGAGTGAATGTGAGACACTTTGTACTGTTATCTGCAGGGCGACAATGTTTCTTTATCACTTTATCATTGAAAATTTCCACAATGAAGATCGCTAACTCAAATGCTAAAGGAAAATCTTTTCCATGGCATCGCCTGCATTGTACGATTTTTATCAAAAAATCATGTCTTCGTTTTACGACGTATTTTGCGGTCGTTTCATCTCATTTCAATTGTAGAGGTCGTGTTTTGCGACAGCTTGAGACCAATCCGCGATTATGTTTGAGGATGTTTGCAAGATCAGAGATGAATCGCGTTTGTTCTTCATCGACCCGACAGCAGTATGAGGTCACTGATTCTCTTGTTCTGGTGGCGGCTGTTTATGGCCTACCCATCCGCTGGTTGTGAGCAACATTGGATTAACACCTTTCTTTTCATAATGAACAGCCGCTTTTTGGGTTTTCTTCCTTATTTTGCTCCACAAACGAGTCTCATCTCGATAACGTTGTCTTTGTTTTTCCGTCATTACCCGGTATTCATTATTTGCCACCTTCTTGTTCTATGAAATAGCGCGAAGAAACATCAAACAGATTTAATCTTCCGACAAATGCCGATAACAAGCAGATTATAACTGTTTCCAGGAGACAAAACTTTATCGAACATCGGACTCAACTATAAACAGAACTAAACGCCCTTGAAGTGACTGACTGGGCACGTCATTTAGATGGCGACTTATGATAGAGGACTACCGATCCCTCGAGATTAACTTCTAAAGCTTAACGCCGTTTACGCGCAGCGCTATCTCGCCTCTTCAGTGTATACAAAAGCGTCCTCTTTCAAAGATTATGAGGAAAAGTGAAAGAAATGAATGGCAATTCGGAGATTTTATGTGTTTATGTCAAATCATCTGACTACATAGACGCGAATCTGACCTCAGAAAATTTTATGCAATGAAGTTATTCCGATAAATTGTATAGCATATATGAACTTTTTGTAGCACGCGTGTGAGGCGACCATGGATCTTTATAATAATATCCAGAGGCAGCGCCAGATTGCCGACGTCTGGGACACAGGATATAAATATGCTTTATACACCAGCCATGAACGCTGACTCGAACTCTACCAGACCATCTTCACACCGTATCCGAAACCGAGTTAAAAGGTCAAGCCCGACCGAATCAAACATATTTTGTCTTCTAGAATAAACGCGACCGCAGTCCGAATAAGCCATTTTAAATTCAACACGACGATATTCACAAAAGCATTATGTTATATTTAATAATTACATTATTACTATTACATGGCAAAGTAAATAGATATTATAGTAGAGTTGATGGCTGGGTGCGAGAGGATCACGGTAATTATGTACAGAAATTAGACAAATCTCAGATGCTTTAGGCCGATTCGTTAATAAAAATGTCGTTGATAAAGATGTACAGAGCAAACAGCATCCGAATATTGCAAGTCTGCATATTTTTTAACGACATTAATTTTTAAAAAGATCGGCCTAAAGGTCTGGGAGTTGCGTTTTCTCTGTATATAATTAAGACATCATAGTGTTCATTATCTTATTAACATATATATCATAAGAGAAAATTATTCAAAGAAGATCAAATTTGTATAATTTACATTAACACTAGATGGCCTTCTTGCACCATGCGACCAAAGCTGATGTAAAAATCATTCATCGACCGATTTCATGTCTTTAGTGCATTGAAGAAGAAGCGAGTTTGAGAATATTGATAGTCGGAGATTTCCACAACAAGAGCTTGCGACTGACTTAATCCCTCAGCATATGAATATGTGAAAAAATTGTTCTTTTGAAGACCGACTGTTGCAAACGAGCATCTGGAGCAACATGCTATGAGATTTATCATATACACATGCCGTTGCATTTATCAAATTTGGAAGCAAAAAAAGTCATTGCTTTTGGCGAGTTCGCGAAGATTTTGCAAATTACTTTTACAGAGTTAATGAATTTTGTATTTGTCTCTAATATATGAATAACATTTTATTGTTGATACCGGCACAGAATGCATGCTTAACAGATAAAAGTAAAACAAGACTGTACATTGAAAATAAGGGAGTTGTCTAATTAATTTCATTATTTGATTTTGATAACCCATGTTGCCCATAGTAGAGATCTATTTATGTGGTGTTTTAGATCAAGTTCTCGCAGCTTGCTCAGACGAATAATGCCTTATTTAACAGAGGCATCCATTCATCACTCCAAAGTCGAGTCTCGATTTAAAAGGTGGTTTCATAAATTTCATACTATTTTCATCTATTCACTTTTTAAATCATGCGGCTGGGTTAGCACCGATTTCTGTAGTATGCAATAGTCATTAGCAACCTATATTATTCGTCTCCATTGAGCAGTAAAATCACTTAACATTGAAACTTAAATGCAAACAGTTATTATAAGGTATATAACAATAGAATCATGATCAAATCAAGAAAATACAAGCAACTTCTTCTCGTATAACGATATTGACAGCTCAACGATTCAACTCGATTTGCTTGTGGGCAAAGGGAAATACAATATGGGGCAAACTTGTGGGATTGATTTATAAGCGAGTATATGCCTATGCGGCATTTATTCAAATCCATGAATAAACAAGTTGAAAATGTTTGAGCCAAAATATTTCAAAATATTGTCGCATATCTGATTTTGCATTGCTACTGTTTGTTCTATGGTTATACGTAATGCGCTAATTATATTACTTGAGAGCAGACTTATGGATTGCTTTTAACTTGAAGGAAATCCTAAGACTGAAAGTTGCCGATTTTAATTGTTTTGTCGCCATCTGACTGATGGATAATGAATAAAATCATTGTATTATGGCGTCTTCAATGTCCATTTTCCACACACTCGCTATTGTAATATCAATATATTTTCTGCAATATCAGTTGATGACTTCGCCTATTTGGTACAGAATCAGAGTGCACATGACACGTATGAGAGTAAGGGGGTTTGCCCGTTACTGAAGTGAATCCAAAGAAGATTTCAGTAGAAGAGGAGGCCGCCGTTGATTCCTGTCAGAAGTTTTTCCTCTAGGGGCAGGTGCAATTAGCACCGAGCTATTTCATCAGCGACAATGAAAATGGAATGCAAGATCTTTCTCCCACGTTGGGTGAAAATGATTCCAATGTTGATACTTTGTTTGACTCAAAAGCTTGAAGTAAATGGTAAAATGAATAATGGTACTTTTGGGGAACTTTTCAATGCATTAATGCGCTGTGATGATAATCTGTAATTTCTCCGCGTTTCGTCTTTCTGAAATAATTCCCCAGAAGAAATATCCTTTCATCATCGGCGATGTTTTTATTCTTGATTTATACTCTGCATGTTTCTTAATGTTGTTTTAATTACCAATATCCTTTTTCAACGTCGTATTACAAATGTCTCAGAAGCTGATTATCCCGAAAAGCATGACTCAGTATAAAACATTGGTCAGAACGAGAGGACCAAGTTGTAGTGTCAGACGAGCAGGAGAAGTTATTTGAGAAGGCTGAGGCCTGTGAGATAGGACGCTTTCTCAATCTGCTCTTTTGCCAACCTCAATGATCGTGTGTGCTCCCCATAGTATTCAAACTCCTTCTGTTCGATGCGTACATCAAAAGAGAAGCCGCTTGCAGTTGATCCTGTTTACAGCTGCCTTTGAGGACAACAAAGAGCACAACCATGGCACAGACTGCCATTCCGGGTAAGATAGAACGGGAAACACGCCTCGCTATCATCTAACAATTCTGCCGCAAAATCTCATTCCCTCAACTGTTTTATGCATCTTCAAATGTTGAGACTGTAATAATCATAAACGTACTCTAGAATTCAATGTGTAGGACTCCTCTTATTCCCTAGGCAAGCGATTTTAACGTGAAATGCAGCGGTGATCCGATGTGATCAAGTGATTTATAAGCAGCTAGCATCGTGAAAGTAGTACATTGTGCGAAATTGATCTGTCATTTATCCCGCTGATATCAGTTGACTGTAATTTATAACTTATGAAAATTTTTTATTAAGATGAAAAGCTCGTAAAACAGAGCGTACGAAATGGTGACAACGAACGGACGGAATTACGTTCGTACTTTAGCGACACAGGACATCTACTCGTGCATTTGCGCTGCAATGTCAGTTTCATCCTGCTGTGATTCTCTAAGATGTAGTGAGGCCCAGAATACATCGATACCAGACAATTGCCGCTTTATAACATTTACATTAAATTGTTGGGTTCTGTTCGCATACGGATTGAGAAGAGTCTTCCCATGGACAAACCTTATTTTTTAGTACTGGTGGTAAGTGGTCAAGCAATAAAGAAGGAAAATCCCACCGATCCCTTCGATCGATTTAGAAGTAGCGATGGAGACCTTCGATCTCCATGACTTAAAAATAAAATGTGAAGTTTCTGAGTGACTGCACTTCTTTAAGCAGCTTAATCATTTGATATTAATATCAATGAGCTAAAATATATAAGCCTTGCTGTTATTTATATCTGTGGACATTATGAGTAAAGGCAATTGTCAATGTACATATATATATATAAATTGCCAATCTTAGATTCTGCGAAACAAAAGTAATTGAGCTGACATCCATCTAAAAAAAAAAAAATTGAATGTAACGCTTGCTGCCTCCTAATACTTTCTATGCACATACAAATTTTGCATCTTCTATGAGTCTTACATCCATTTACTTCTGTAAGCTACCACTGTTTAATTCCTGATGATGTGGCTTTTGCCACGAAACACTGAATTATAATTGTACATGCATATTCAATAAATGAAAAAATGGTCGAGGTTAAGTCATCACTTTGATTTTTGAAAAAGTAATTTTATTCGCATATTTTGAAATACAGAATGAATGATGAAACTTATTTTTGTTTTTTTCAGTCGATTTCTACCATTTTGACATTTCTTACGAGATTATTGCACTGTGCACAATCACAAAGATTTGTTCATCAACTACAAATGGGCAAAGTTAAGGGAAGAGAGTGCGTCGCATTTATAAGACTGTCCTGTCAAATCCCTTCTGTAATTGCAAATTTGGGAAAATTCAAGTTACTTTAATTTACGGTTAAGAAATAAGGTTTAGATTTTAGAAATACGATTTAATTTACATCAGCTTGATGTAATAGTTCAGTACTGTTATCTTCAGGAGAAAAGGATCGCAAGAACATTTATGATAGTGATTCAGAATATACAAAGAAACCAGAGATCACAACATCAAATAGCACCGGACATCTCGCTGTGCACAAAAAACGTGCATACATGCAGATACAGTATAAGCTGTGAGGAGGAATGGTGTTGTGTTGGCAAGCATGCGGCAGATAAAACTGTGTTACATGGTGCTAGTTGCAGGTAAACTGATCTGACTAAAAATATGAAAGAAACACAAGATAATTAAAGGAACGGGAAATCCTTCTACTCTTTGCATTCAGATTTATTGTTTGTCATCGGGCTTTGGTAACCACACGGCATCTACATCTACGTGCCAAAGAGTATTTATTTATTTTATTTTATTTTAGAAACCCATTTTCCCTGAAAAGGGGTAGGGGGAAATACAGGGTGGATACCATACCTTGTCCGATTTCTATGACATGAATAATGAAATGTCTTAATCAAAGTCCTTGCTTATAGTTGTATACGATATATATGTCTGCTCTTAAATTTAAAATTTCTTACGGTTCGCAATCATCCAGTGATGTCTGCGGTTTCAAATTCTACTAAGTTAATTCAAAATTTCAAATCGCACGTACGATTTTGTTATATACGCCGCTCAATACAGGTGCTTCACTTCATGACGAAATGAAAAACGTAGAGCGAAATGCTAGACTGGTTGCTTAGAGTATAGCTTGCGGATACAGCGAATATGCAAGGCAAGATGACGCTATTTTGAGGAATATGGAGAAGAAGCATCTGATGGAAGAATAGTCAGACGATGGTCCGACAACTTCCTTAACAACGGTTCCATCTTGCCATGATCCAGCTCAAGAAATCGTACTTCTCGCGTATTGAATGAGAAGAAGGATTCGATCGTGAACGCCATTATGGGCAACCCTCGTACATCACAACTAGTGATCGCAAAGTATGTCGGAGTTTCACATAGGACAGTCGGGAAAACTCTGAAGGAGAATGGATATAAACCATACAAGGTTCATCAGATGCAGCAAATTTTCGACCATGACGAAGAGGTAAAACTCATTTTTTTGTCAAGCCATCCTTCGAACGAACAGTGAAGAGAGAAGCAGTGAAGGAGTTTCATGATCTAACAAAATCATCTTCTTCGATGAGTGCACATTCAACATGTCCGGTCGAGTAAATCATCACAAAGATTTCTAGTACGCGACAGACAATCCTCATGTTTATGACGAGGTACCCATAAGGTCAAAAGGCCTGACCGTTTTCGTCGCGATATCATTTAATGGTATTATAGCAGTGGACATCAGTGAAGAAACCATGACAAGTGATCGCTACTGTGACATTCTGACCGAGAAAGTGTTCCCTGTTCTTGCTCTCCGGTCTCACTGCACCTCTTTGTTTCAACAAGATGGTGCTCCACCCCATTTTTAGCACCCAGACAAGGAACTTGATTAACGATTAATTGAACAATCGATGGATTGGAAGGGTGGTCCAATTCCGTGGCCCGCCAGATCTCCCAACCTCACTATCTGCGATTTCTTTTTGTGGGATAATGTCCAGAATAAAGTGTATTCATTCAGCTTCGAAAGCAATAGATAACTCAAACTGCAAATTGAGAAGGAACTCGAGGTCATTCTTACATCCATGATAAGAAAATCATATAGGAAGTTTATTCATCGATGTGAACTTTGTGTGGAACAAAATGGCGGTTATTTTGAAAATTTATTGCAAGCATTATTGTAACATGATTTTTCGGATGCCTATGATACATGTTAGTTTACTAAATACAATTTAGCTTTAATAGTCGCTGGAAAACCTGTCGTTTTTTTCTGAAAACATATCGGACAAGGTACATATAAAATCCACATAAAATAACTATTCATAATCAAAAGCGCAGTCAATAGTCACTTCATGTATTTTCTCCATCACACCTTTTGACGCGTACCTGACAATTTGCCGCCATTTCAATCTGTCCTTCGACTTCTCCTTCCAAGTCCTCCAGTCTTCTTCTGTGCGTTCCAGGTCTCTTTTGATACAATCCTTCCAGCAAATCCTTGGCCGTCTCTTTCTTTTTGTCATTGTGTCATCCATCTCTTCCACTTGTTTCGCTACCCTTTCGTTTCCCATCCTTACCACATGCCCTGCCTGCCCACCTCATTCTCTTTTCCACCACTTCCTGTGTCACCGAAGAAAAGCGGGTCGAACAAATGAACGTGTCGAGCAAAATAACCATCCCCATTTGCAACTAGCATCATGTAATCCAGCTCTACTTCCGCATGTCTGTTAACCCTTACTAACACCACTCCACCCTCACAATTTGTATCAATGCACGTTTATGGACAGTTAGATATCCAAAGCTATTTGATAGCGTGATTTCTGATTTCTGATTTCTTTGTCCTTTCTGAGCCGCTATCGTAAACATTACTCTTGTGATCCTTTTTTTCCTGAAGTGCAATAATAGACAATAGCGCTGAGCTATTGAAATATATCGAGCTGATATAAATTCAACCACCTTGACCTTTCCGAAAATCGCAGTAAAATGACCAGTCAAGGCACATTCTTAAAATTATCACCTTCTGCAACTGAAGTTGCTCTCCAAACAAACGGAAGCTTTTTTGTCTCCACGAAATGTCTTCTTGAAGAACATGAAAAAAGTTTTGCCTACTTGCTGCAGCTAGCATTACCTGCATGTGGGCCACTTAGTGCTGGCGTTTGCATAACTTTTCCAAATATGATAAAGATTGATCCAACACACGAGGATTACATGATAATCCTATACATTATAATTGGTACATAAGGATAACTATGATGAATGGTACAGAAAAACTAGATTTTGAAAAAGTAATTTTTAGCTATAATTTATCAGTGCTATGTGTATAGAGAGTGTATATTTGACAATATATATATAATATATCGGTCTAGAGTAGTCTACTCGCATAGTTTTAGATAAAAGTCTACAGTAGGCATGCAACCATATAATAGTCTCGTTCGGCATTTGATAGTAGTGTATTAGTATTAGCATAAACAGATATGCAGTAATCTATTTTTCGAGCACTCGAGTACTCAAATCAAGTGATCAAGTATTACTCGAGTATGCCGAACACCAACATACTTTGTATAATTCTTGCGTATTACTTTGTACATATAATCTAAAGATTAGTTTTGACATGCGTCCCCCATTTGATTTTTTCCGCATAACTGAAAGGATCACTCATCCTGTTCAAGGACTGATTTTATTCAAATAAATATTGTACTCATTAGAATACTGAATTATATACTGAATACTGTTCAATTGGTTGAAAACTTTCTTGCAAGTTTTTTGATTATCTATTATCCAATTTCTGGCTTCGAATGAGCTCATAATTCTCACCATGATGATGTATTCTCCTCAATAGGCCCATACAAAACATTGACTAAATTGTAATGTCAGGAGTATTATTTGAATCCTATTACTTTGCCAAACTATGCGTCCTAAAGGACGTTCTACGCCAGATTACGACAAGATTGATTAGTCACAAAGGTTTGGGTTCAATGACACAAATTGAATCGTCAGGATTATGAAAGCAAGTTTAATATTGAATGAATATGGAAAGTTCAGATACAGTCGTTCTATTACATGTACATTTAAAATATTTTGAAATGTCAAGTGAGATCAGTTTGGGATCGGGGGACCACTCGCGACCTAATAAGGTGAAATTGTTCTGGGAACCATGTGCTATCCATGACAAGTCATATTTTCGAATGTGAGAAATGATATTCAATTATCACACACACGCGTTTCATCAATAATTCAAGCACATCGCAAATTTCTCGCTAACAACTTGGCCACCCCTCAAATCAAACTGGGATAGACATTATTATCGCGCCAGCATCGCTGACATCAATGAATAAAAGTCCCAGAGGCGACAATGTATGACACTCTGTAGTGTTCACTCTTACTTCGATGACGAACTCTTCTTTCAATAACTGAGGGCGGGAAACTTTTGAGTAAACGATATCTTTGGGCGATATCCTGTATTTCAGCTGTGTTTCTGTCACATTAGTTTAATTGAAAGTCACAGGAAAGCCTGAGCTCGTTAAGAAGTGTTTGCCTTTTGTTTTGGATAAACTCAAGGCAGAAAAAGATGTAATTTGAATAAGCAACCTCTCAAAGCAGATGGGGAGATAGGTCACGGATCAACAGTGTTGACATGTAGGATGAGGAAAAACAATGACACGACCCCGTCCCTGTCACTCCTTTGATGGGAGGAGTTCTCTCCACACCTTGATTATCACTCCCGCCTACCGGGATTGAGCATGACTCAAAAACAACCTCTTTATCAAAGCGTGCCGCACGCAAATACTAAGTTAGATTAATATGTGGAAGGCTCCTATAACCGCATAACTTGTGCTTAGCACAACAACGTTTTCTTTTACTCTTGAAGATGCGGCAAATGGCGCCAAAGACAACTTTTGGCCTCACTTCAGTCTGTAAGTAGGAACTGGGAGGGTTTCGCTTCGTTCTTCTTGTCATGTTTGCCCAGTGTTCTCAAATCTCCACCCTCATCACATATTCTCTTTGCCAATGTTCCAGTTTCTCATCGACGCTGTCGCAATCGAATTAACAGATTTCAATTATTTTATTATCTCTTGAAGACTCTATTATTGCGTTGAATTCTAAAATTGATGATGATCATCATCATGCTGAAATAATCATGACACAGTTCCATTTCACATGCTATGTTTTGTATGTGGGATTTAATGTATTCCGAAAATATAAGCAAAATGAGCTATTTAATTATTATGGCATTGAAGCATCATGTCATGCATCCAACATGATTTGATCACGATCCATGCACTTGTCAAACATTTGCGGATCCTGACAAAGACGCAGTTGCTGACACCAATTGACTAATATCTTATTTATTTACTGAAGTATGCAGCAGTAAAGTGAAGTGAGCACAGAAAAGAAGTGAATATCCGATAGAATTTACAACAAAAATAGTCGTCGCAATTTTTGAAATCTGAATTTTCCAGAAGAAGCCGCAAAAATTATTAGGATTACTATTTTGGAGCTATTTCCCGATTTTAACTGTGCCGTCACCAATCTTCTCATTGTGACAACGTCACAAATGTCTGATATGTACGGATATTTTCTTTGAAGCTGAACAACTGTTTTCAATGTTTTTAACTATGTGCAATTTACAGTGATTCACAGATTTTTTTAATTTGAGACGAACATTCGGCGTCCAGCGCTTTCAAACGGTCGATGGAACCAATATCGACCGTTTGAAGGCGCTGGACGACGAGGCCCTGTCTGATTTTTCACACTTTTAATTTAAGAAATTATCGACCAATACTTTGGAGAAATTTTTCTATTTATGCACCAATGCTGTAGTTTTGCCAATTCGATCTGACAACTGCTTTTCATCCTCTCTTTTCTAATGAAGACATGATGGATTTAAGATATAACGTACTATACTGTCTATTATACAGATATGCGGAAATGTTTTTTCTATCAGTTGAAACTTGATATTCTTTTATCACAACCATAGTATACAAAAACTTTTTTGAATAATTTTATCCTATACCCTTAAAATGTTGAGCAGACTAAAAACACATGACAAGTCTTGGTTTTAAACCCATGTTAATTTGCATTATTTCTAGAAATTTTTCAAATAATGAGCTTTAATAGTAAATTTACCTACGCAAACTATTAAATATACACTTACTCACTTACCTAAATGTTGGCTAATGCCCAACTGTACAACCCCAATGTTGGCATAATGGGAATTCTAACTGCCGAGGGCAGGCCGACGAACAGCAGGAGGAAGCAGAACTTGAGGCTTGAAGAGTTCAGTCATGTTCGTGTTTAACTGAACAAAGATCGCATCATTTCGATCCCACGACTGCAGACCTCTGGAAAAAATGCAGCGGGTACTTTCCTCAGATAGCGTAATTTTTCAATTTGCTCTCTCCCGGGTCATGGTCGACGCGCTGACCTCATTCTGATGCAGCCAGTCTATGCTACAGTTATCTCGTGCTCCCTAATTATTCAACACAACGTCTGCAAGATTTTGCTTTGAGTTTGATTCATAATTCACATCACTGAGGTGCTCTTTCAATCACAAACTCATCTCCATCTATAACAACAAACTTGCACTTTGCACTATTCTTTGTACTTCTATTCCATATTCGCTGTTTGTTTTTCACAGTAAGAATCCTAAATATTTGGATTGATCCACTTCCGCTATCTCTATTCTTTTAAATTTCAAATTTCCGTCATCTCCATTTTTAATTGAACACCTGTGTTGTGTTTTACTCCTATTAACTTTCATTATTCTTAGTACCAACGAACTTTCTTAGTCCTTTCCCGATTGTACGTCTCCGACAATGCGATATCTTCCCCGCAATCATGTAGTTCATGTGGTCTCTGATATTCTGGCTATTACTTTTGAAATTGTTGAATTAATCGCATAACTGATTGTTCTAATTATAGTTACAAAATTATTCCAAAATTAATAAATTAATCGCAAAATTGTTTTCTCTAATTATAGTTACAAAGTTAGGATTCCAAAACTTGCATGATAGGTCTTCGATATTTGATTATAATCGCATTGGCATGGTTGTCGATCGCACAAGTTTCCAAACCCAGGTCCACGAAAATATTCACTTCCGGCTGATGTGGTCTCACATGCTTGTCAGCATTCCATCCAAAGATAAGACTACTCTCGATGTGCTAAGATGTGCTTCATAAAATGGCCATGATATTGTGTGCTGTATATCCCTTGCATAGATTACAAATAATTACCGCATCATGGGGTTTATTCGTATGTAATATTGCGCAATTACTGAGAAAATTAGCATTAGATTGTATGCATGTGCATTGGTAAGAGATCTTCTGGATTACTGATACATGTAGTTAGTGAGTGACATCTAATCGAAGAATCATATGGATTAAGAAAACCTGAAACACATATAGCTTCACCGTCTGCAGTGGAAAATAGTCTGTTAATATTTTTGCTTAGACAGTCACTGCGCGTATATTCGAACTTAGTTCGCTAGTGTCAGAGCCCTGCTTACTATATATTTTTCACAAGATCTAGCGCACGTTACTGTTCAATCTCGTAATTCATGCACTTTACATTATTATCTTAAATTTGCCTAACATTATGAATAGCAATAAATTATGCTAACAGTTTTCACACTTTTGTAATATAAATGATGAAACAATCTTCAGAGCACATTATCCAAATAGTTATCAAGCGACCTAATTTAATCTACTACCGGTAGATTTCACTTTTCGTCACTAACAATGCCATGGAAGTCGTCAAGGAATCATGGGATTGTGCTAGCGGCAGAGGTCATCATACTCGATTTGGAATTCAAGTGAGCTAAGAAGTCAGTTTCTTTTGTTTGCTGAAGGAGACAATCAGACTGATTGGAATTGATTTATTCACAGCAATCAATTGCAATTATTCGATCAAAACAATCAATTAACTGACATTTAAATAGTTAATGCATTTAAATTTCGATAGCCCCTGGATAGCTCCTTCAATGATCCCAAAGCAATGTCCCAGCCCCAATTCAAATCAATCTTACCTCTATTCTCGTTGTCAACCATGTAGCATGCAAATCAACAGATAGCCATTCTTCAATGAAAAATTAAGAGGTCATGCGGCTATTAATGCGATAATACAAGCCGATCGAACCTACGAATTTCACTAGAACTAGATTATCGCACCCTCTTGAAAATCGGGATGATTCAATGAGATCAAGCAATTGCGAGCAGGAACATTGCAGTTTCGTATATCCGTCATCACATTAATTAAAGTACAAAGCTTGCTCTATATTTCATGTGAATTCCAGAGGAAACAATCATAGCCTGAATTAAGTTCTTTATGTCTACGTCTGATTGTATTTATTCTGTTTTCTTGGTTCCTGTTTGCATTCCATTCCTGTTCATCAAATCATCATTATTCTCAAATTCCTCAAACTTGCTATTCACCTTAGAACGAAATATCTTTGTTCTTATGTCACCGAATCCTTTTTGCATCTCGTTCGATGCGTCATCGAGTCCGTTGTCTGTAAACTGTCCAACCCTAATCAATTTTGCGTGTATCATCTTATCTGAGCTTCCCTTTGAAGTTTGAGATTTATGAATTCTGAACAAACCAAAATTGATCAAAACTTTCGTTTTAATCTTCAGTATGATTATCCTGAATTCCATTTCATTATGAAAAATTCTCACGCATTGCTATTTTCCATCACTTTTTCGCATTTTTGCCTCAAAGGCTTTCGCCTCACGTCTGTCTGCCACAACTTTGTTGAGATTTTTTGTTATGAATTGTCTGTGTATCACGAGAATTCATTTGACAGCAGTAATGCAGTGGAATTGGCAATCAGTTCGGTCTTTATCCTCGCTTGTTTGAAATCGCAAGAAAGTTAGTAACTGCCTCATCATGCCGCTTTGATTGAACTCATAGGGTGCCTCTCAATGCTAATAAATAATGACAATGAAAGGAAACTCAAATCAAGATATTTTGGACGCCTCTCTAGCCCACATTCTCTTGGCTGAAGGTATAGAAGTATATCATTCGGATGATAATCTTCCTCTGAAGCGTTTGCGGGTGTTTCCATGGATATCCTGGCAGTCAATTTCGAAATCAATTTTAATCGTTTTCAGGCATATACAATTCGGTCATATACTATCATCACGTCCCACAACAACAAAAGTGTACATAGCGTCAGCAAGCCCTGAAGAAATGCTATTGCCTCTTAATAAGAGAGAATTTACATGGAAATGATGTCATGAATACCGTGTGCTTACTTAACTGTTTGAAGCAGCATGATTTTCATTAATACAGAACCGGGAACTGTTGCAAACTTAGTAAAAAAAACTGCTGCTAGCAACTTTTGAGAAAGAAAATTTTAGTAAACGTGAGAAAAAAACCATGAGAAATATTCCAACAATAGAACTATAATACCTTTAAAAATTGTCATCAATTTATCAATCTAATAAAATTCAGATAACAAAATAATCAGAGCTGTATAGAGGTTACTTCAAAAATCGAAAGACGTAACTGCCGGACGTACACATCCAGACATTTTCAAGATCATCCCCACATTCGTTGATGTACAGGCATTGATTGACATAAGAGAGACATCCTGATTTCAGTCAAAAAGATGAAGAGCACCATTGATAAACGAGAGGGCATACAGAAGACCGGTTATATCAAAAGTGCTTTTCAAATGAAATTACTGATCACTTTAATCAGTATAGATAGTCTGGTACTTTAGAGTGCTATAATGAATAAGTTTGTTTTCTACCAATAGTGGGTCGATCGTTCCTATCGCATAAATTTCTGCGATGAATTGAATCTGTAAATTCACAAGATAATTCAGATTGAGCATTTGCAACAAATATATTTAAACCATAATGAGTTGGTTCAAACTTAAAAACACTAGTCTGAATCGTGCTTTTACTATTAATAACAGGTGGGTCTTGTTATTATGTGATGCTTTTTCGCAGTTTTGTAGTCGCCATTCTGAGAATTCACATCACAATTCACAACTGCTTTCCTGGGACAGAGTGGCAAATTTAAAAAATAATCGGAAGGATGTATCACGTGATCTACATCTGCCACAATGCATTAAACATAAATAACATAAGGTTAATATCACATCTGTACATAAGTACGTAGACCCTATATGTTATATTGAAAAGAAAAAGTAAAATTTTATCTGAGTTATACTTATGTATTTAGGCCTACAATATAGAGTAAGCAAATGAAGTGTACCATTATGAAGAACAAATTTGCGGTAAAAGGAACAGTTGAATGTTTTCATTTAGTTGTATTTGATATATTGTTCTAGTCTAGTCGCTTAGTGAAAATGGATTCAGCTTTTGCTGCACTTGACAGAATCCCATAACCCCACAAGGACGAGTAAAGATATATGAATGCCAAACTGAAACCCGACGCGAAGTGCGACAACTCAAAGCGAAACCGAACCCGACGGGACCTGAATATTCACGAATCAATGCGAATGTTGTCCGAGCAGCCTAGCTTATAATTCTCTGTGAAAATACAGAGGAGAAGTACAATTGAATGAATTACGTCTATCTGTAGGCTGTCTAATAAGGCATTTCTTTCAATTTCAATGTCTATATGTAACATACGAAAATTATAGTTGTGCATTTACATGTAGTTTAGCTGAAATAGAATTGCTTCGAGATTCAATAGAATAGATGAATTTATATTTACATTATATCAAGATTTATATTTCATCAGATAACTCTTATATCACAATAGCGGGTAGGAACAGAGGTTATAGCTAGCCGAGATGTCGAACCGGTCCGCTCCGGTGGCCGGCCTAAGAAACTGACATGCCGGTTTCAGACCGATTCAATGCATGATTCTGGCAATTTAATTCAAGATTTCAATGTCAGAGCTGTCGCAGTTCAAATTTAATGTCAGGGCAGTCTTAGTGTGAAATTATATTATAATCTTGGATATTATAAAATCAAAATGATATATGCCTTTCAATCACACCTAATTAGCCTATTGGGCAATTACTGCTGCCATAATTTTTTTTGCAACCGTGCATAAAAACTTGTGTAAGATCTCATGTCTAAAAGCACGATTTTAAAATTATCTTCGAAATACTAGCTTTATGAAACATTTTTAGCGCATTAGTTTTAAAACAATATACTGTTCAATTGACGTTCAATATAATTCATTTAATTCAATATGAATTATTGCATAAATGGACGATTGGTGACTATCAATTCTCTCTGAAACAATAGCAAATTATAAGCAAATGAAAGCTGGTAATGTATCTATCGAAATAATTTTCATTAGTTTATGTAAGCAAATCGTACATCGCAAGTCAATGTGAAAAATAAACCAAAACATGTTTTAAAACACCGTAGGCATGCTATGTAATTTTTCACCTCAGCAAAAAGTATAGAAAGTGGTGATGATTTTATAGAGATTATTTATACACACTCTTGTTGATGGAATGAGCATCCCATAGGAAATTCGATGGGAATGTGACAGCGTGGTCAGATTCATTTTACATGGGAGGTCATGGGAAAATGCTCGACATCTAAACTTAATCTCTCAGCATTTCTGTGTATTTGCTTAGAGGTGATGACGATGACAGTCAGTCCTGGAAGAATTCGGCCATGTGCGCGCAAAAACGCTCTCTTCTAAGTTTTGCGCCATCATTCCTACGGACGAAGCATCAGTTCCATCCTCAGAATTTAGATTACTCAAGTGTGTCAGTTTGCAGGAAATCCAGTATAATAAACACTTATTTCCTTTCAACATTATGAAAACATCGTCAGTTCAAATTTAATCGTGAGGTACACCGAATGAAAATACAGAAAATGTCTACATTATTGTGGTAATGAAATATTGTCAAGTTACTGCACATTAGCATAGTTGGTTGCTAATAATTGGGACATCTAATCAATTGACTTACTGATCATAAAATAGGCAGCGAGCTATAATATTTATTTATTTATTTATTTCCACGAATAATTTTTAAGTGGCATTTCGTTAGACACTACAAGGCCACTTTACAATTAGACATATTACAACATAAAATCTGGATCGGAAAATAGAGTGGAAGTAAACAGTTAAGAAATGCTGGAGAGAGAGAGAAAAACGGGGTCACTCGAAACAGTGCGAAAGTAGTTGTGTCTTAAGGTTTCGTTTGAATGACGAGACGGATGCAGAAGATTTAATTGATAATGGAAGTTTGTTCCAAGCACGAGCGGCGCGTATTGAAAACTCTCGGTCACCAATAGTTTTACGGCGCGTCGTTGGTATAGCTAGAGCCATCAGAGACGATGATCGCAGGTGTAATCTCGATTTTAGTTCAGAAACCAACTGGAGACAGCTTCTGAGGTAGGATGGACCTTCATCATTAAGACAACGAAACACTATAACCAACAGTCGGTATTCAATGCGATATCGAATAGGGAGCCATTGTAAGGAGGTAAGCAAAGGCGTGATGTGGTCATCGCTGCGAGAATTGAAGATGAGTCTTGCACTAGCGTTAAGGACCGATTGCAGTCGAGAAATTATATTGAGGGGTAAGTCCTGGTATAAGCTGCAGCAGTAATTGAGACGCGAGTGCACAATGCTGACTATAACAGTAGACAAAACCGACTGAGGTACACAATTACGGGTTGATCTTATCTGGCGAAGAGCGCTGAAACATGAAGAAACTGTCTGCTGAATATGGCATTTCATGGAGAGGGTCGAATCGAGACAGATGCCAAGATTGCGGACTTTCTTGACTGGTGTTACCGAATGGCTGCCTATGAACAGTGGAAGGTGAAGAACCAAATTCTGACGACGTTGTGAAGAGCACCACATCACTTCAGTCTTGGCGATGTTAAGTTGAAGGCAGTTAGAGTGTAGCCATTTTGAAACTTCATTGATACAGGAAGTCATGCGTCGTGTCAATGAATCAGTGTCCGAAGGAGAGCAGGAGCCATAAATCTGAATATCGTCAGCGTAAAAATGAAATTGCAATCCATGAGATCTGATGACATCGGCCAAATCAGCAATGTATAACACAAAAAGAATTGGGCCCAAGACAGAGCCTTGTGGGACACCATAGACGACAGTGGACGGAGTGGAACTGGAGCCGTTCGAGGATACGCATTGCTGCCTGTTTGAGAGGAAGGACGAGAACCATCTTAAAACTGTCCCGCCAAGGCCGAACGATAATTCCAGACGTTTCAGTAGGATTTTGTGATTCACGGTATCGAAAGCGGATGTCAGATCAAGTAGACAGAGGTCACCTTTATCAGAGGCAAGCAGAAGCAAGCAGAATATCAGATGTAATTTTCAACAGAACCGTCTCACAGGAATGATAAGAGCGGTAAGCCGATTGTAAGGATGGAAACAAAGAGTGAGCCTTAATATAGATCAGGAGCTGACGGGCGACGAAACGCTCAAGTAGTTTAGATAGAGTACAAAGGTTTGATATTGGGCGGTATGAAGTAGAATCATCAGAACATCGTTGACCCTTCTTGAGAACCGGAGTGATGTTGACTTCTTTCCACGGACTCGGGAACGAGCCCGACCTCAGTGACTCATTGAGAGTATGAGCGATGAATGGTGCGAGAATATCAATGTTAGACTTCAATAGATGAGTAGGCAAAGGATCATTCTGACTTTGTTTGTTGGGAAGCTTTAATGTGGCTGATACAATATCGGAGATGGATAGGCGACGGAATTCATTGAAAGAGCAACCCGCTGGTGCTGAAGAGAAGTCAGGTTTGGTGGAGGCAGGAAGACACCGATATATGGCGTTGATTTTACTGTCAAAATGCCTATGGAATTCTGCTGCCGTGATGTGTACGTCAGGCTTGGTTTTCCCACGTCCCAACAAGACATTTATGGATGACCACAGATGGCCCTCATGTATACAATCCAGCAAAAGCAGTCCGTCTTTTGTCCGGGAGGCATGTACTACAGGCAAATAATCAGCTTGGTGTTATTAACATCAAACCAACGAAGTAAGGAAATGATAATAGTTGAATAGCGATAGCTGGATTACAAATTGCAGTGCAACAAGAAACAGCGCCCACCTCTGCATAACAGCAAGCGTAATTGAACAATTGGAGATGCATCAAAGTGGAATCATAATAGCAAACAGACGACACATTTATGAAAAACTTGAGAAACCAAAAATGTTTGGAATAATATCCACTTTACATGAGAAAGAATGGGAATCCCATGCGAATTCCATTTTTTTTCAGTGGGAATGGAACGAAAATTTCCGTGAAACCAACAAGCCGTCTTATATAAAAGGGTGATACAACGGAGCTGTTCAATTGATTCATAGACATGGACGCTTTTCAGATGAGATAAACGAACTTTCTGGTAGGTCATTAACAAGTCACAGTGGTGTCAGCATTCATCAAGAGAAGATCCTAATCATGGAGACTGGCGCAAGAGCACTTTGTGTACAATAAGAGAGATCAATTCGGAGAAAGTCTGAAGTCAGTGAATATTCTGTGCGTGTTATTTTAACTCAATATTTGGGAATGATAAGAATTCTATTGAAATTTCCTCCGAATCTTCTATCTCTATAATGATATGTTTCTGCAGGTAAAAAAAGACACTGCAAAGTACAGTTCCTAAATAACTGCCGAACTTTGCATCTTGCTACAAGCCAGATGAACTAATAACTGGGCCTAGCTTATTTTTTCGTTATTTGTTAAATGTCTCTTACTTACAACAGCTCATGAGCCGCTTACTTATCTCTGGCATATGCAAAATTGAAAATTTAAGAATTGACAAACGATTATACAAAAGCCATTAGTGCTGCTTTTGAATTTCACAATAAATCTGCTTGCTCTTTATCTCCAGAATGAATTTGAATTCAAAAGAAATGCTCATTGAGTCACGTCAATATTTGCAGTGTGCAGTGAGAATGGCACAAAAAGCGAAATTTCTTGCCCAATAATCAGATAACAAACAATTAATGCCTGAATACATAAAATCAGGCCATTGAAACGAATACGTCTGTCGTCATTTTCCCATTGCCTTTTTTTATTGACTTTGAGACCTGAATTACAGCAATATTCGTTTCTTTCAAACAAACAGAGACGAATTTAGTTTCATCGTAAACTTCCCTTTATCTAGACCGCCATGCAAGCTGCTGACCAACAGCTCCGTTGAGAATGCTGTCAACGTGACACCAGCGGAAACTGTGAGTCCAAACTGAGTGTTGACGTAGAGCAGCAGTACGCCCGGAGGCGTCGCCCCATCTGCGCCCCGGAAATCTTTTCACTCCTTTCCAAACCGGCACTAAGAGCATCTCATGTCTCCTCTAGTATGACCGGAGAGAAGAGAGAGGAAGCTGAACGGCTACTCTTGTCCGGCGCTTTCCCCATTGCATCAACAAGCCTTTATGTCGACATGCCGCTCTCCTTTTCGTGGTCCCAGCGGAGCCGGTCGACGGCGAGAGTTCTTTCACGACTCAAGAGTAACTTCCAGGCGGCTTGATCAAAGGTTAACCACAACAGGAGAAGGAGAGAGAAAGGAAGATAACTTGTTGGAGTCGCCGATCGTTTGGGAGGAGTTGGGTGACAGAGGCGGGAAACAAAGAAGGAGACAATGCGTTCCTGAGTTTGGGATGGAGATGGAGGAGTGACTTCTTCACAACGGACTCGCTTCCTCATGAGGACAGCGGCGACTTTGTAAAGGACACTAACGAGGTCAGGAGTGGACAAGACCAAGTCCCGAGGTGACAGTCGTTAGAGGCAAGTATGAGAAGGTGTAAGAGCTCAGGAAATTAGACTGTCCTCATTTACATGTTCAAGTAGTTACGGTGACCTACTCAACCAAGCGAACGATGACCCAAGGAGGACAAAGGAAGTCCATTTGTGACTGCATTTAATTGAATAAGTCTTCAAATCAGTTGAGAATTATTGAAATACTCTGCAATTCGATAGGAAATAAAAATGTCTACAATAAAACAATAATAAAATGAACCTATTTCAATGCATAATTGACTAGTTGTCGAAATATCACTATTTATACCAGCCGGAAAATTGAGGAAAAACTCCGCAAAGTTTTGGTCGATAGCAATTTCAAGCTAAAAGATCAAAGATTGTGGGCATTTGGCATCCGTCGCCTTCTCATGGTCGGTAGTAACCAAATGCATTGTTTGGTCTATGGCAGCGAGCAATGGCATCCGATTACCTATAATTATCAATTATCATCTGATATAATTAATTATCATCTGATTATCTGTTGTCTGTTAAGCATGCATTAAATCAGGTTTAAATATCATGGTTTTAACCCTGTCATAATCGATAACGACTTCGGTTGAACCAGTCACATCGAACACCTAAGGAAAAATAATGCTCAAAGAATGTAGCCAATGTCGAATGAAGAGTTTTATCTCAAATGACAAATATTTCATGATATACGATGTCCTTAATCGCAGTTCCATGGAACACACATCGTCTGCTTTGTTGGTCTGTCGTCTCAGGGTCAGCTTCGCTTCCAAATCATCCAAGATCGATGTGCTCTAATCAAGTAATAGATTGAACTTTCCAATATCCCAGTATCTGACAGAAGAAAATCTATGGCATTGAAACTTTCAACAAATGCCTATAACCGATTCTTTGCTACATGTATTCCTTCATCGATTTCTCTCAGGTGACCGAACCGAAATACCATTTTGATGAACGCCGCTTAGCAAAAATTCATTTATTCTTTGCATGACTAATTTGATGTCGCAGCAATTTTATAATTGAATAATGAAATCATATTTTTGTTTAAGCACAGTAGGTACAAAGAGCATTGCTCCATAAAATATACCACAATATGATATTTGCCTATTGTCATTCAAAAGAAGAAGTCAACTTATCTCCCTCTATCTCAGGACAGGTTTTTAGCCCATTCAATTTTGATCGTCAGGGTTAGGCAGAGCAGAAAAATGTCCAATTTTTGGAGCTGCGACATTGATCCCTCCTCCTTCATCAGGCCTCCCACATTCGAGAGGCACTCCCTACCAAAGGTAAGAAGATTTTTTGGAAAATAGAATTCAATTTTCGGGTCAATTTCGGTGATATAGCAAACATTATCAACAAACTTTTGACATCTTTGGTTTGAATAATTTCTGTCAAGAAAAAGTAGGTTACTCACAGAAGTTCTAGAGAGTGTCTGACTTGCCTATTTTGAAGACGATGAAATTGTTTGGCTTGGAGAATACCTTCTAGAGAAAAATCAATATGTCTCATTCAAAAACATGTTTCCCATTTGTCGATCAGATCAAAATTGGCTTCCGAACATGCCGCTATGGAAAGCATTAGGCTACAAGTAAAAACACCACGAAATATCAAGGCTGTCATGGAAACATTATCAATCGATTCATCTATCCAGTCAGATGCTGACCGAAGTCGGCGACAATTAAATTATCTCTCCATATGTTGAAGGAAAGAAATATAATGCACCTCCTGTGATTTGCCCGTAAAAGTTTATTACTAAAATGCGTACAAGAGACAGACGTTTCGCGACACAGTCGCAGACTCAGCGTCTGGTAAAAATCGTGCAGAATTTCTCTTCTATCCAAGCATTTTTGGATGATGTCGAGAGTTGCTCTTCAGTGGCACGTGATAGTCGCCCACGTACTTCAAACACTGTCTAACAAGCTCTTCTTCCTTCCACCGTCACAGAAAGCGATGCTCTAATCCCTTCTTACGGAGCACGGGGCCGAGAAAGCAAACTTGCCTTCTGGTGATGGTCCGCATCTAATCTCTCTTTGTTTCAACTTGCTGAGACTCAACCTCATTTCGCACCCTCTTCGTCCAGAGAATACACATCATTGCCGTCTTCAAGTTTGTAATGCTTGGCTGACGGTCCAGCACTCACAGCTATATACGTGTACAGTACATACAAGTATACAATTGAACATGTAGAAATATTGTAAAAACACACAGAGCTTCAAGAGTCGAAGACGAGTTGCAACTTGCAATGCTGATTGAACAGGAGATCAAAACACTTTTCATCCTCTTGAACGCCGTCTTGGCAATTCCAATGCACCTGCGGTTATGTCACTATATTGGCGAATGTAACTGAACATCACCTTTTTTACGTCGTGTCGAATTTGTAGGATGGATACTTTGATCGACACTTTTCTGGTCACCTGGTGTGTGCATTGAAAATATTTGCGCGAATATAAAAATGAAAAATGCATGTTCTATAGAGGACCTTGATATTTTAGTTCTATATTTAATTTGTTGATTCTGTCGCGAATTTCTTTCTTAAAACTCAACAAAAAGGTAAAAAGTATCCACTTGCTTGCAAAATCCACCTCAACAGTGATCACTTGTAGATTCCAATCATCATAGTTACAATACAATTCTTTCTATGTTCCTGCATAGTTCGGGAAAGTTCCTTCAAGGTGAGCAACTTCAATGTCAGCCGCATTGATGCGGAGTCACACCCGCCTGGGTTTGAGCGTTCAACAAGTAATTGTCGAAGAGCAAATAATTGTGGGCATATGTTGATTATTATTATTCTTTTAATGGAATCTAGTATTTGAGGTCTGCAATTAGCAAGTTAGTGAAATTTTCCAGCATTGATTATGAATGCAAAAGGTATTTTGATTGCTTGGCTGTTGCTCACAATACTGTTCTCCATATGTTTTTAAAGTTGCATTCATATATGTGCCTATTAATATATTAACCCATAACAAATGAAGCCGCGTAACTGAAGCAATGGTCACGGTAAAAGGATCCCATGCTTGTAAAGAAAATGGTCCCCAGTCCGGCCCAGAAGCGTCAGTTATAGACCGCGGGAGGTTCTCCCGCAGATCCTGTCTGGCCTTCATGGCTTAGACCTACTGACATCGGGCACAAATTTATAAATGATCATGTTGAAAACGGATTACACTGATAAGGGTAAGTCAAGCCCTGACATGCATGTAAGAATGCACTTCATGTGAAAGGTTAAGTGGACCAGAGAAGGTTCTCCCAATCCTATGAATCCGGTGCAGTTTTTCTCTGAAATACCAGCAATACCAATCTTCTTAATCCATGCCTATCTGCTCGTGGGATCGAGCACTCAATCAGCTCCCATAGAGCGCAATCAGTCGCTGTAACTAAACACGTGACTTTATTAATTTTCAATAAAAAAACTGTATAATTTCACTTAGGCTCACTTTAATTGAAATATTGCACATAAGGATTGTCACACATGTATAGCAAGACTTCGATGTATGGTTTAAACCATACATGTCATTCAAAAATGAGAAATATGTGCGAGTATGATTATTTTAAAAGACAGATAGAGTAGAAACAGATTAAAATGATCTAACTACTTTAAATAGATTACAAATA
This sequence comes from Prostheceraeus crozeri, assembly GCA_907163375.1. Classification (NCBI taxonomy): domain Eukaryota; kingdom Metazoa; phylum Platyhelminthes; order Polycladida; family Euryleptidae; genus Prostheceraeus; species Prostheceraeus crozeri. Next base: position 174,109 of record CAJQUW010006186.1, read on the forward strand.
GATTAAAAAAGAGTATACAAATATTTTTTTCCAGAGTGAGTCATTATTGATTAAAAAGAAACATTTAGTCAAACACATCGGCCACAGTGGCCCAGTTGGATTTACATGTGTACTGCTTTTGATCCTGCCTGATAAGAACAGGAACCGGATAGAACTCGGAAGAAGCGAAGATTCGTTGCGGTCATCGATGAGGTGTACTGCATTCTCCGAAAATCCTAGTTCAGCCTCGTTACTTGCAGAAACTCATACGCTGCCGGACGCACGAGATGATTCAGCCACCTAGATGTCAAGCCTATAATATTCATCAATTAAGTGAAACAATTGCATACTTCCAAATTGAGCCAAAATTCTTTTTGTATCAAGAGCACTTTTTTAGAAGTATTTTTAGTGAAGTATTTAATTGATAATTAGGTACTTAATTATGAAACAATTATGTATTTTTAAGAGAATGCTTAATAACCAATATATTGTGCTTGAATAGTAGGTGCACTAAATTTGAGGCGACATTGCATAAGTATGCTCTTCTCCAACTGGTTGTCGCCCGACAGATGTGTTTTCGACTAAAACACATCCTTAAGGAAGTCCGCGATCTCCTATATAATCTAGAGGAGATGAAAGCGAGCAGATAAAGGAAGTCTGCAACGATTACCTAATACCCACAACTATAACACACCTGCATTCGTTTCAGCTACATACACTGTCAAATATCACTTTTTCTTGCAATGTAACTGAATTCAAATACGTATAAAAATTCAAGCCGGAGCCGTGGTGTTTTCTTTCGGCTCCGACTCAGATTTATTATCACGGCTCCGGGCGTCTCCGACTCCGAAACCCTGCATGCCGGTCAAAGACATTGTAATGTAGCTTCCATTGTCATAGCATGGTCATAGCACACCGGTAGATGAATGACGGGAAATGATGATATATTTAGAACTGTTTAAAATATTTTCATTGAAATGCATACTACTTAAAAAAAGTTGAAGTCAATATATGAAGGTAGCTTAACTAATTGTTTTGGTGCATAATCAGTCAAGATCTCATCTACTTCAGAAATCTTCGAAAGAAAAATACTGACAACAGAATTGTTAATGCCTTTCTGTGCGGGTTGAGCTTTGAACCAATACATCAATCTCTGCAATATTATTTGCCACGTACTAGGGGGGATCATCTCCATTCATTAAAACCTGAGAGCAGTAACTTGTCAATCACACAATCTATACAAACATCAAATATATTATATAGCCCTTTATAATAATTTTCAATGAGCTGTTGGTTTAATAACGTAAATTCCGCGTCCATCTCCGATGAAATAATTGAGTGAACTGGAGAAATACGTGGCGCAACATTATCTAGCAAGATATTTACCTCACTTCCGCCAAGGAACATCGAAAAATAAGTAGGGGAGGCGGGACTAAAATCGGCAGCGGACTAATATGGGAAATTTGAGTTCTTTGGCTCAGGACTTATTGCTCGAATGAACATCAAATTTGATAGAGAACTAGATGTGGTCATTGTTTTATCCGCATGTGGCAGCGAAGCTGATTTGAAGGAAACTATACTCATGAATACGCGCGCATCCGCACTGATAAGATGACGCGGCGAAGAAACGATCTGAAATCGAACGCCTACAATGTAGCCTAAATGCTGGCTAAAGCCTGTCATTCTGTGTAGATAATTGTTCGAGGCAAACGAAAATTGTCCCCTCATCGTGCATGCAGATTAACAACGATAACTTCCACTTAGACCCACGATTGATAGGCCTCCTCGTAATCAGTGAGTCCAGGAGGGAAACTCTGTGCTATAGCCCCACTCCATAAAATATGTGGCAAAATGGGCAATGAATTTTTATCATCATTATCATTATTTCTAACATGCCTATTTTCCGTAGAAATATCCAGAATCTATTAGAGATTTATAGAAAGACACAATTAGTGGAGTTATTCATCAATGCAAAAGTTAAAAAAGATTTTAAGAATTTGATAGAAATAAGAGAATAGATTTAAACAAGCGCCAAAACATGCAATTTGTCAGAAACATGTCGACCTTAGCGCTCGAAACGTTGGATTTGCTAATGATTATTATTCAGCTTCCAGAATGAGTGTGTACCATGCGCTGTTTTATGTTGTTATCGTGTTAAGTCGAATCACTGATGTCTACGACTTTTGCACAAAATTGGGAGCAGTGATGTGGTATGAATAAAATGACGCTTCAATCTGCACTTGTTGATAATAAGTGTTAATCTAGGTGCAAAATCGAATGATTCATGACAAAGTGAAGCCTGCTGCATAAAGGACATATGGTCATGATGAACCTCTGAAACGAAAGCCATAAGCATCATAATACGTGTAATCACTTGTATTAAACAACTCATCAACTTATAAATGCATTTATAAGTCAAAGGCCCAATACCATAGCCCCAAGTCGACCTTGGCGGGGCTATATGGGTAGGGGAAGTCGGGGTATGAGACTTTTCTTCTTTGCCGCCTAACTCGTGAAAAAATGAAGTTAGACAGTCGGCCTTTTATACTTAGTAGCTCCTTTGATCAAGATCAATTAGTACAACAAATGAATTTTCTTGAAAATACATCACTTGTTCAAAATTTTGAAATTATTGAACCAAGTGAATTGTTTCAAGTCGGGCATGATGAGGCTTGGGGCACTAGGGCCTACTCGTTAAAAACGATGCTGTAAATAAATGATGGAATGCGACTATAGGCGCAGCGTTAGTTAATAGAGAGCATATAAAGAGGTGAAATGAATCACAGGAGTCATAAATCTTTTCATCAACTTTAAGTTAGCCAGCACAGTTCGTCACTCACCTCAATTGTAGCAGAATTCAGGTCAAAATGAAGTTTCCCTAATCTGCGTCGAGTATATTTACGCACCGATGATGAGAAATAGCGAGGTTTGATCCCTTTCAGTGATACGATTGGACAGACAATAGTCAAAACGTCAGTGTATCCGATCACTGAGAACTGCGCCTGTTTCATCTTATACGATGAACATCTTACCCCGGCTTCCCCTATTTTGATGTTTTTACAAAATCGCTATTTTTTATAATACATCCAACAATCTCCATCATTTCTTTTGGAGAGTTGGCTGACGGTCTTTTGCCATGTGAGAATTGTTCCGGAATAAAAAGAATTCCTTTTGTAAGTCTGAACCCCGATGTCATAATCCCGCCTCCCATATGGGCCTGCATGGCCTACGTGCTTTTGAAGTAGGCTATAAGCTTGTTTGCACAAAGTCTTTCTACTTACGACCCTGTGGGAGCGTCACTCGCTTATAAGAAATTATCTTGTGAGTCAACGATTTTGTGCATGGCTTTATTTGTTTTTTTTCTCAATTTTGTAGCAAAATTATGGCAAGATGTGAAATTCGCCCGTTTAGAATTACGTTTCGGAATTTTGCGCGAGGTCCTGACTGCGTGTGACTCGAAGAAAATGGAAGACCTAGTCTTTGATGCGATGTAGGTTATTTGTGGACCTAATATACAAGTATAGCATATGTCGCATAGTCAGGATTTCTTCTGTAAAATAATGAAATATCGTTCATTATCTAATTTCAACTTTCCAATTGGGAGAAACGTCGCGAATGGGCACATAGTGCGATTACACTTTCACTTATGATAATAATCATATTAAATGTAGTGATGAGATTAGAAATTGAGTCATTCTATGTTTGCGAGATGCATACAAAGCTTAAGACTGTGCTGCAATATATTCAGGCCAGTAAAGCTATCAGCAAAATTATTTGCCGATATATATATATATATATATATATATATATATATATTGCTTATAAATGGCTACTGGGATGACTTTTCATCATCGTATGAGAATTAGGCTGTGTATCCAAGTGAACTTTTGCATCTCTTAATTATCGCGGTTGATTCCAATCTTCGATTCCTGCAATTCATTAGAGAAAATAATGATTTGAGTGAATCATATATTTGACACTTTTGTACAAGAAAATGGTGACAAAATACACGTTTCAACCGTATGTACCTAAGAGACATCTTCAAAACCATATCAACAAATGCCAGAGGAAGATCTGTTCTTCCTTGTTCTTAATCTTGTTCTGTCACTTAATCTGTAATACTTCCATCATGATTACGAGTCAATGAAGTACTTGATCATGCTATATCAGTCCAAGACTTTTCTTTACACTGTTTTTGGCAAATTGGTCAAATTTGACTCTGTTCTCACGCCAAGTTTTAGCAGCATCAACATTTGCTGCTGATTCAATGTTCGGTTCTGCCAACATCGTAATCACAGAAAGAAGAATCTTCTCAACAGACTGCACTGGACTCCAACGTTCAAGAGATGATTCGTAGCCCATCGGGTCATCTCCAGGGGCATGTAGAATAGAAATGCAGACACGACCATCAGAATAAACTGGAAGAGAGAATCATTTATTGACTGCATTTCCATATATTTTCTGTAGGATTGTATTTTATATCAATTAGTGTAGATAGGGACATGAATACATGCATAAAAATCAATGAATCACAAGCAAAATTCATTCTCTAAGCAGGATAATATTAGAGGTGTTTTTAGGGGTGATATCAACATATTAACTGGGTTATGCAGTTTCGGTTGAATAGCTTAATAGAAAATAAAGCTGCGAAATCTGCACTTCTTAATTTTGTTTCTCTTATGTACTTAGCACACCCAAAAACAGCATCCAAATGCCTTCTCAATGCGATTTAATTGCATAATCAAGCATCAAGCAATGTTTTGATAAAATGCACCTAATCCAAACTGTCTACATACAAAATTCAGCACTTATACTGTATGTAGGTTCAACCAGGTATTAAAATTTCCCTGGTATAGAAACTGTGAACTTTCATCAACGTCCACAAAACTTCACATCAGGGATTCTAATCCGGAAAAGCATAATGAGCTCTAGAAAACAACACATTTGGCATGAATCCTGCACCAAATCAAGCTGACATCCTATATGCGACAGCGGCTTAAATTTTGCACGGCCTACACGAATATTATACTTTTTGGTATATAGCACGATAGTCGCAGATTTATTTTCTTCCTCGACACTCGGTCGCTTTCTCAATATGTCGTCATTTTCGACGCACTATGATGTCATTTTCAATGCATTTCAATCATCAAATCACAACCCAACTAAATTAAACTTTGCAACTACTGCATTCATCAGGGATTCCTTGTTGAATGATATACGCATGAGGATGGCCTTGATTGACTTGCACCTCATTTTTTGAATCAAAGCTTGAGAGAACGAGTCTACACACCAAAAGTGTACCTCAGCAGAAGGTCGAAGGCAAAGAAGCAGAAAGTTGAAGAAAAAAAAGTGGCATTATAAAGGAATATACGTGTAACTAAATAGTTGTGCAACAGAATAGTAAAAAGATATATAACTCACAACTGTATAACTAAGTAGTGTTGTTTTCGCCCCAGATTCTTAATTTTCGTTTTCTTATCAATTTCTTTCATTTTTTCACAATTTTTCGCTTTCTTTTTTTTTACTTTTCATTTAATCATTAATTGATAAATTGAAAAGGGCTTAACCCCTTCGGACCGAATGGGTCGTATATGACCCACGGCATTTTTTTTCTTTGATCTATTGTAATTCATTGTTATCCATACATTTACCTATGTGATATCAATAAGTTTGACAAATGATGATCAATAAGTATTCTGGTCATATTTGTTAGGTTCTTAACAGCCAAAGTCCATATTCACATGGACAATAAAACATGTACATGTAATTTTTACTTTTTGATTTTTATTCAATGTTTCCTCACCCCTTATTTATGCTGAATTATTACTTTCTCATATTTTTCTTATAATATGTGACGTTACTGATACATACTACAATCGGTATGTCTGACCTCAGTATTTTACATGTGGTCACTGGACATGATTGCATAATGGGTCATATGAGACCCATTCGGTCCTAACTGCTACTTTTCTCTTCCATGAATAACACACAGCATTTATCTGTAACGCACTTATGGTTATGGCAGTCGATAGAACTCACGTGATCGATAAAAGCAGTCTCTCCTGCTGTGAAGAGCCAGATGAAACCTAATTCGCTCTTACAGCATCCAATCATGCTTAAGCTCTTTACACGGTTGACAGACAAATCTTAGTCATTTCTCATCGCAGGATGCCTCGTACACGTAAGAGAAGTTTTGTGTTGACGGCGACGGATCTATTCCAGCTACTTGATGCCTATGATTCTGATGAGGATGGACTTGTTGATATTGACGATGAAGACATGGACTTCCTAACTGCAGATATACCAGCTCGAGATGAGGAGCCAGTGGAAGTTGTGATTGATGACCCTGGTGTACCTATTCAAGAAAACACAGAAGATATCGCAATAACAATGGAAAATTGCGACTTCAGGTGGTCCAAACGATGTCCTCCAGTTGTCATTCCTGACCCTGACATAGGTAGGCCTCGGAAGGGTATTGATTCAATTTGGCGACGACTTTCCCTCTCCATTGGAAATCTTCGAGGAGGCTTGTCAGTTAGATGAACTGTTAGATCAAATCGTGATCCCTCAGTCATGTCTATACAATTGTTAATGGCGTCATACGGGAGGACATTGTTATATCGCATTTTTCAAAAGAAAAAATAGGTTTTCTGCTCCCAATTCTATATTCGACGCAGTATATGAAATAATAAAATAAGCGCTATAAGGCACCAAATTTTCGCTACACAGTAGCTTGTTCACAGTGTATAAACAAAATCGGCAAATTACAATATGGAATGGCACATTATATAGGCCTATTGTCACAAGGAAGTCAGCTCATGTCGTCGGTTGATGGTTGGCCGAAGTTTTCCAATTGATGACGCTTCCTCTATGCGAGCTTCAACCGCTGTATGGTGCCTACTAAGAAATTTGATGTCGTAATCAAGTATGGTGTGACACTCATCTCGATGCATTGATTTAATATGTTCAGAGAGGGCACTAGAATTTGATCGACTATCTATGCTGCGAGAATGTTCATAATAGCGAATATAAAATGGACGGGCAGTCTGTCCAATGTAAAAGTTACCGGAAAATTTACAAGTAAAACAATAAACAACATATCTGCAATCACAAATACAATCATCAGGAAGAACAGCACAGACATCACAATTAGCATGCTTGTCTCTTAAAGTGGAAGAGCGAAGGGCATCTTTCATTTGTTTGCATAGTTTAGAAACTAAATTACCATCAATATTGTATTTCTTAATAAGGTTGTTGACTTTTCTTTCTGTGTGTGCTATCATTTATGAAATTAAGATTCAAAATGCTCATATTTTTATTTTTGAAATTACTTTTGTGATTTTTCCTATGTTTTCGTGATTTTTAAATCCGTTAAGTTTTAGTTCCTCACTTAAGCGCTGATGGGAAACCTCTTTTATATGATCATCCTGAGCAACGCTCAGCAACGTAGTTGTATCTGTTCGTAATGTAATTATTTTTTACATGAGCCGGCACCCAACTATCAGCCTTGAAGCTGTTACCAGAATGTATCTCTTTTTTATACCAATCATACTGTAGTCCTTTTTCATTGATCCAAAAAGAAACATCAAGGAAATTCAGTTTACCGTCAGACTGTGGAACTTCTTCTTCTTTATGGACTAATCGATGGAGTTAAAAACATCTAAAATCCTATCTCTAAACTCAAAATTTCTTTTGAATGGACCCAACAAAATATCATCAATATAGCGATGATATATAGGTATGTTGATACTTTCAGATCTCAAGATACCTAGAGCCTTCTCTTCAAGTTGATTCAAATAAATCACAGCAAAAAGAGGCGAATAATGACCCCCATGGGACATCCTTTGATTTGGCGATGAATGTCACTGTCGAACTTAATAAGATAGTTATACGCGGTAAATGTGATCATTTTTTCCAAATCTTCTATTTTGAAACTAAAATTGTTAATAACATGCCAATGACGTTGGCAAAACTGTATAATAGTTTCAATACCTTTACCTATAGGTATGCTGGGATATAAGTTAACCACATCAAGAGACATAAACATTAGATTTTTCTCAGTAAAATTAATTTCCTGAACCCTCCTTATAACATGTTCAGAACTAGTAACATGCGCTGGCACAAATTGTAGGAGTTGGCACAGAAACTTAGAAATTAGCCAATCTATCTTTTCAGCAGGCGTACCTATCGCTGAGGCAATTGGGCGAAGCGGAAAACCATGCTCTCCCCCATGTTTGTGGTCTTTTACCAAGCTATAAAAAGAAGCCGCCTGAGAGCCAGTAGTTAACAGTCTGTCGGAAGTGCTGCGATCAAATTCATACTTTTTACAAAGACTTTTAATCATTTTGTTGGCTTGGTTTTCGATTTTACGTACACTGTCAACGCTAACTTTTTGGTAAGTATCAACATCTTCAAGAATCAGTCTGGTAGCACTGCAATAGGTATCATTTTCTACTACTACCAAGCGATTAGATTTATCCGACGCCACAGCCGACAGGTTGTTGTTATTCAAAAATGATTTAGTTTTCTGTATATCCCTGTGCATAGACTTATAAGAAGTTTTCTTTTTCGTTTTATTCTTTTCGCTTTTTATAATCTCCATCGACTCATACTTGAATAATTTCAAATTGTTTTCGGACTCAGTAGACATTTTAGGGGGCATTTTTACAGTATTCTTAGGAAAAAGAATATACAGATCCTGTTCTACATTATTAGATTCCACGTCTTTAAATGCAGCATTCCAGCGTAATTTGTAAGTAAAAACTTCTAAAGCTAACTCGGCCTCTTTGAGAAATTTATCGTTGAGTTTGTGTGGAATACGAAAATTAGGACCTTCCTTTAAAACATTAATACATTATTAATAACAACAACCTGTCGGCTGTGGCGTCGGATAAATCTAATCGCTTGGTAGTAGTAGAAAATGATACCTATTGCAGTGCTACCAGACTGATTCTTGAAGATGTTGATACTTATCAAAAAGTTAGCGTTGATAGTTTACGTAAAATCGAAAACCAAGCCAACAAAATGATTAAAAGTCTTTGTAAAAAGTATGAATTTGATCGCAGCACTTCCGACAGACTGTTAACTACTGGCTCTCAGGCGGCTTCTTTTTATAGCTTGGTAAAAGACCACAAACATGGGGGAGAGCATGGTTTTCCGCTTCGCCCAATTGCCTCAGCGATAGGTACGCCTGCTGAAAAGATAGATTGGCTAATTTCTAAGTTTCTGTGCCAACTCCTACAATTTGTGCCAGCGCATGTTACTAGTTCTGAACATGTTATAAGGAGGGTTCAGGAAATTAATTTTACTGAGAAAAATCTAATGTTTATGTCTCTTGATGTGGTTAACTTATATCCCAGCATACCTATAGGTAAAGGTATTGAAACTATTATACAGTTTTGCCAACGTCATTGGCATGTTATTAACAATTTTAGTTTCAAAATAGAAGATTTGGAAAAAATGATCACATTTACCGCGTATAACTATCTTATTAAGTTCGACAGTGACATTCATCGCCAAATCAAAGGATGTCCCATGGGGGGTCATTATTCGCCTCTTTTTGCTGTGATTTATTTGAATCAACTTGAAGAGAAGGCTCTAGGTATCTTGAGATCTGAAAGTATCAACATACCTATATATCATCGCTATATTGATGATATTTTGTTGGGTCCATTCAAAAGAAATTTTGAGTTTAGAGATAGGATTTTAGATGTTTTTAACTCCATCGATTAGTCCATAAAGAAGAAGAAGTTCCACAGTCTGACGGTAAACTGAATTTCCTTGATGTTTCTTTTTGGATCAATGAAAAAGGACTACAGTATGATTGGTATAAAAAAGAGATACATTCTGGTAACAGCTTCAAGGCTGATAGTTGGGTGCCGGCTCATGTAAAAAATAATTACATTACGAACAGATACAACTACGTTGCTGAGCGTTGCTCAGATGATCATATAAAAGAGGTTTCCCATCAGCGCTTAAGTGAGGAACTAAAACTTAACGGATTTAAAAATCACGAAAACATAGGAAAAATCACAAAAGTAATTTCAAAAATAAAAATATGAGCATTTTGAATCTTAATTTCATAAATGATAGCACACACAGAAAGAAAAGTCAACAACCTTATTAAGAAATACAATATTGATGGTAATTTAGTTTCTAAACTATGCAAACAAATGAAAGATGCCCTTCGCTCTTCCACTTTAAGAGACAAGCATGCTAATTGTGATGTCTGTGCTGTTCTTCCTGATGATTGTATTTGTGATTGCAGATATGTTGTTTATTGTTTTACTTGTAAATTTTCCGGTAACTTTTACATTGGACAGACTGCCCGTCCATTTTATATTCGCTATTATGAACATTCTCGCAGCATAGATAGTCGATCAAATTCTAGTGCCCTCTCTGAACATATTAAATCAATGCATCGAGATGAGTGTCACACCATACTTGATTACGACATCAAATTTCTTAGTAGGCACCATACAGCGGTTGAAGCTCGCATAGAGGAAGCGTCATCAATTGGAAAACTTCGGCCAACCATCAACCGACGACATGAGCTGACTTCCTTGTGACAATAGGCCTATATAATGTGCCATTCCATATTGTAATTTGCCGATTTTGTTTATACACTGTGAACAAGCTACTGTGTAGCGAAAATTTGGTGCCTTATAGCGCTTATTTTATTATTTCATATACTGCGTCGAATATAGAATTGGGAGCAGAAAACCTATTTTTTCTTTTGAAAAATGCGATATGTCTATACAAGACTCAGAAAGGTGAACCGTTTGAAACATCAAGGGAGGAAATGAGAGCATTTATTGGAATTGTTTTTATTATGTCATACCATGTCTCGCCCAAGATTCGATTATATTGGATCCTCGATCCAGATGTCAATGTTCCCATTATTTCCAATGTAATGGCTCGTGATCGATTTTTTGAAATACGGACTGCACTCCACTTCGCCGATAATGAAAATGCACCGGATAGAAATGATCCCACTTACGATAGAGCTTGGAAAATCCGACCTGTGATTACTCACTTCAACAAGGCTTTCTCAGCTGGTCTCGGCCCCAGAACACACCAAGCAGTTGATGAGAGAATGGTGAAGTTTAAGGGTCAAAGCTGCATGAAGCAGTACGTGAAGGATAAACCAATTGACCGTGGATTCAAACATTTCTGCAGAAACTGCAGCCGAACTGGATATGTATTCGAATTTGATATTTACACCGGACGGAAGACGCATGTCGAGGCTGGTTTGCCGAAGGTGTCGTTCTCCAGCTCACTCAAAGCATAAAGGGACGAAATATTCGACTCTTCACAGACAACTTCTACACATCTCCATCTCTTTTCCTCAAACTAAAAGAAGATGGCATCTACGCTTGTGGAACAGTTCGTTCCAATCGTAAAGGCATGCCACAGGAACAAACAAAGAAATGAAGAGAGGAGACGCACAGTTCCGACATTCACAAGGTCATGTATGCTGTGAAGTGGCAGGACAATCGACCGGTTCATCTGCTTTCTACGATTGATGGTTCCGAAATGACTCACGCAAAAAGAAGGCAAAGAGGTCATCAGGAGAAGGTGGATGTTCCTTGTCCAAAGATGGTCTACACGTACAACGACGGTATGAAAGGAACTGATTTGATGGACCAGAAGACCAAACCTTACTGTTTTGATAGGAAAGATCCGTTGAAATACTACACGAAACCATTCTACGACTATCTAGACATGGCTATCGTCAATGCTTTCATTATACAAGAAACCTTGGCTTCTGAGCGAGAAACTGAGAAAAGATGTGATTCAGGAGTCGACGTTGGATCCGATCGTCCAAAGACTCTCTTGGATTTTAGACGACGGCTGGCCTCAGATCTCATCGGATCCTTCACTTCACGCTCATACTCTGCCCGACCAGCACAGGTAAGACCACTGATAAGAAATCAGTTTCACGAGATAGTAATGATGGAATCAAGGGGGCGCTGTCATTGGTGCTATCATACTGAAAAGGCGATAGAAAAACTTCTGTGAAGTGCTCAACCTGTAATCTATTTCTTTGTTTGACTAAAACTCGCAATTGTGTCAGTTCAAAACAGAATTCCCTTCAATCTGCATAGAATATTCCAAGGTAACACATCTTCCTAGGATGCTAGTCACGGCCTGTTACTATAGGCCTACATGTAATTCTGTACCGATAAACCTCCATTGTACACGTTTGTTTGTTTTATTTGATACTCATAGGTGAAAAAATACACATCATTTTTATGAGTAAGTATGATGCTTTAATTTACAGGTTTTCAATGACAGTGGCGTGGTGGGTACAAATTTGGATGTCTTTGTTGTGATACTCTAATATTGGGCCTACTGTATATGGCTTCACAATATGTAATAAACATGTAAGACTCTAATTTGACTATTTAATATTATTTACCACTGATATTAACGTTTTCAATTGTAATGTTGAATATTAATCCCTTACATATAGATATATCTTCTTAGTAAGACCTTAACAGTCATATTAATAAAGGAATGAAAGTATGATTAAAACGTCGTTTCAGACCGAATGGGTCGTATGAGACCCAAAAATTCAAAGTTGCCTGCTGCTTTCAAAAATTAATAATAATAATAGTGTATATTGAAGTAAATGAAAATCATAATGTACACATAGAAATAGAACAGTCATCGCAGCATGTAGACATGTGCATATACATTGATATGAATACAATTATCATTTGAAGTCATAAGTCAAGGTAGCTTTTTGGAAAAATCACTGTTCAGCAATCTCGCAACATGCGGAAAGAAGGAGTATCTTCTCTTCTGGAAACGATATAGGGCAGTAAGAAAATGTCCCGAATACTGCATGCGTTTTGGTAAGTATTTGTTTAGAAGGTGGGCATTGTTTATCAAAATCTTCTTGAACAGTTTTTTTACTTATATCTACCCTTCTGCTTTCAATCGAAGGAATATGATAGGTCAAATTATTGTTCATTATCTTAAATACGCGTTTCTGTATTCGCTCAAGCTTCGGTGACAAGGTCCTAGGTAGTCCAACAAATAATGGGCACGCGTATTCAATCCGAGACAAAATTACTGCATTATACATTTGTTGGAGTTCACGATTTGAAACCAGCTTCTTCGACCTTCGTAAGATGTATAAACGTCGGTTGCATGTTTTCACGATATTATCAACGTGATCTGTCCATGTCAGCTGATTGTTGAATGTTACACCAAGAATATTCATCTTATCTGTTTTGGGAATATCAAACGTAAGATTTCGCAGTGTTTCATTCCCTTTAAGACACACCATTATACTCGACTTCTTCTTGTTTAATTCCAAGTCGTTATTTCTGCACCAGTTCACCATGCACTTGATCTCGTTACTTATTTCATGCTGTACTTCCATTTCAGTCGATCTCTTCAAAAGTGGTATTACAACATGTGTATCATCTGCATACTGAATTTGCGTATTTGACAAACTTTTACTGATGTCATGCACAAAAACATTGAAAATGAGAGGCCCTAAAACTGATCCTTGGGGCACTCCTCGTTTAATAGTAATTGGGCGTGAACATTGCCCATCAATCTTCACAACACATGTACGCTCATGTAAGTAGCTGTTCAACCACAAAATAAAGGAAGGAGGGAAGCCAAGTCAGGTAAATTTCTGCTAATGAAATGTTCCAATATACAATTTCCCAGCTTTTATCATGTTTATCTCAAATACTAAAGGTAGAAATTCGAAATGAGCCACCATGGTCGGAATAATTGAGAAACAGCAGAAGAGAACTTTCTTCGACTAAATATATTTATAAGGTAAATGAATTGAATGGAATAAATAAATTCACAATATTTCGCCTTAGGCCTCCTCTGGTGATAAGTCAATTTACAACTGAATGTTGGACATTTATTGCAGGTCTTCTGGAATGAATTTCGCTCTCTTCTAATCTTCGTCGAACGAAAACATTGTCAAGTCCCCTCCCTCGATGAATAACGGTCCATCTAACCAAGTCGAAAGAGGGATTGGTTACATGCGTTAGCAGATGTCTATGTACCAGTGATGATTCCGTCGTTATGTGTTCTTTCAATCTAGTTCTCATTGTTCGTGAAGTCTCTCCAATGTATGATTGCAAGCACACAGTACACACGATTTCGTAGACGCATTGACGTGTACCGGTTGGTCTCAGAAGAGAGGTCAAATTCCGTGAAGTGAAAGACACTGAAATAAATTGATCAAGACCAGTTCTTCTGAGAGCGCGTTTAACCTCTTTTACACAGTTTTCGCTTGCAAAAGGAAGCGAAAAGAAGAGCTTGCTGTTACCATGATGCCTCCTTTTTCCCCCCGTCTGATTTCTCCATTGACCGCTTGCACTGCTTTCTTGATAGCATCATCTGGATAGCCATTTGATTTATATCGTTTGCTGATGATATTCAAACTCCTTTCATTCATTTCATCATCAGAACTGTTTCTGAAAGCCCTTCTCACCTCATTCTTCAATTAGTCCATGAGCCGAGTCTAAAATTGGTAATGTAGATGGTGGCAAAAGTATTTTTATCCTGAACACTCAAAAAATGAATGTACTTCGACATCGCCCATGATAACCCTTTTGAAATGGTAGCTATAGACCAGCAGTTGCAAATGTTTGTCGCGGACACTTTCGCCTACGATTTCTTGGAATTTGACATATTTTTGACGCTGATAAATATAATATGAACTTTGATAAATATTCAATAATGTTAAAATTATTTTTTATTAACGGTTATATTTTGTTCACAAATAATCAAATCACTTTTTTTTAAGAGAGGAGACATAATTTAGGAAATTTGAGACTCGTGGTCGCTGATTGTTCCGAGCCAGGCATTCTTCTTTGCATCTAGTCTTGCCAAATACCAATGTCTGGTTGCGAAAGGAAACTGACGTTTAAAAATCATTGATGTGTCCTTAGGCGTTGAAAGCTATGATTGGATTTTGGAGGTTGAGTCCCAGAAGCTATGCCAAAAACTTTCTTTGTTTCGTATGTCTGCATAGCTGTCTTCAACAATATGTATAGGAGCTTGAAGTCAAAAAGCAATAAAATACTGAATTAATATTTAGTGTTAATGCATTCAGTATTGAGTTTTGATCAATACCTCCTTGATTTAACTTGGCCCAGGGATGTGATCAACTGAAAAATATTATAGTCATGGTTCCAATAGGCTTGCATCTTCTGTATATTTCGCATGTACGAAATACATAATATGAATAGAAGAATCTTCTAAAATTCCCCAGAAGGTGAAACTTTAAGTAGTATCGTTTTTAATTCAAATACTAAATACTTTATCGGATTTCCGAACAGCTGATTTCTAAAAACCACGTGGTTTGCTCCTTTTTCCTCGATTATTCGAGATATATCAATTACAATCTATCTAGAAATTCTATCTAAGTGATTTATTTTCAGTATGTCAAGTTCGTCTGATACAGATTTTCAGTTCAAACGTCCAAAACTATCTTGTGCTATACACTGTTCAGATGATAGAGGTAGCTTAGTCGCACCTGTTAGCATTGAGTCATGGAGAACCATTCTAAGAGCCGCAGAAATAAGGAACTACACGCCAATACTTAAACTAGCGAGTGAATGTCCAGACGATAGCTTTCCTCCCATTTTGTATCATAGGAAATGTCGCAGTTTATTCACCATGAAGAAAACTCTCGATGGCATTTTAGCTAAAGGTGAGTCAGAATCAATTGAAGCTTACACTGATGATTCTGAAAACATAGCGAGTCTTCCAAGTACATCTTTAAGTGAAACAATCGGAAGATCTTGTAGAGGAGATCCACAGTCTGTAAGGACCTATGATGACATATGCATTTTTTGTGAAAAGCGTGACAAGTATCCAAAGGGTTCCAAAAGTAGAGAGGGTTTAACCAAGTGTAGAGAGCTAGGAGCAGATGATTCAGTGAGGCGTGCAGCTACAGTGAGAGAAGATTCAAGAGTGTTAGCTATTGTAAGCCGTGAACTTGTTGCTGCCGAAGCACACTATCATAGATCGTGTTACCGAATTTATACAAAGTGCTTGCAAACAAGGCATAGTCAAAATGATGCAACGGTGGCAGAAATAGATTCAACATATTATGAAGCAGAGGAAGCCGCTTTTGAAAAAGTTTTCAAGTCCATTCGTGAGACTCTTATTGTTTATCCCACTGTCATACCATTTACAGATCTGACGAATATATTGATATCAGAAATGAGGAACTTAGGTCAAGAGGAAATGAGGCAATCAACTAAGAAACAGCTGCGGAACAGAATTGAAACAGAGTTTGGCGAAGTATTGCGCATTGTAGCTAAGGAAAATGGACGACTTTTGGTATATCCTGATAGCTTATCCAGAGATAGCTTAGCGAAGCAATGCTTCGAGATTATTGAGGAATTGCACAAACACAAAGCACAGAACACAGAATCCAGTATTTCCAAATGTGCACGAGAGATCAGAGATGATGTTCGTAACTTCAATGTTGAGCAAATATGGCCTCCACAAGTATCAGATCTAGAATCAATGGAACATGGGCCCCACTCATTATTGAAGTTTTTGAAAATACTCCTCACAGGTTGCACTGATAGCGATTGAGAAGAATCTTTCAATTGTTCTAGAATTCAGCGACTGACTTCATCTTTTAGTCAAGATATAGTGTACGCTGTAACTCACGGCAAAGTTAAGCCAGCCAAACACATCATTTTACCATTTGCTGTGAAGTCATTGACAGGAAATATTGAGTTGATCAGCATGTTGAACAGACTTGGCCATGGTGTTTCTTATTCCACATTAGAGGAAATAGATACAGCACTTTGTCTTCAAAAGTTGGTGGTAGGAGATTCAGTTCCGCTACCGAAGTCGATTAAAAAGGGGGTGTTCACAACTTTAGCTTGGGACAACATTGATAGACTGGAGGAAACATTAAGCGGAGAAGGTACCTCACATCGGGTAAATGGAATAGCTGTTCAAGCAACAATGTCAGGAGAATTCGAAAACGAAAATTCCCTGCCACTTGTTCCGAAAACCAAAGCAATGAGTGTTGATGTGATGAGTATGACGCTTCCAATTTATAACGCCGGTGGGCGAATGAATCCACCAAAGACAAAAACCAATGACCTACACCTTTCATTAGTCTTTCAAGATTCTGTAAGAAAAAATCATATCTGGTCGATGGCTAGTCAACTGAATAAAAATATTTGTAATTGGACTGGGTTCAATATTCTAACACGAAAGAATGTTTCTGTTTCACCGGATTCTATAGGCTATTTGCCTACTATAAATGCACCAGCAACTCAAATGTCAACCGTGAACGAGATATTGAGACAATCCATCAACATAATGAACTCCGTTCAACGTGAAAAAATTGTCGTTGTGTTCGACCAGGCAATTTACGCGAAAGCGGTAGAAATCATATGGAAACATGACATGTATAAAGACATAATTCCGAGGCTAGGTGTATTTCACACATCATGCATGTTTATGGCGATAATTGGAAAGCGATTTGGAGACGCTGGTTTAACTGACATTGCTATTGAGACAGGTGTAATTGGAGCTGGATCAGTCGGGGGAGTTATTGATGGTCATAGGTATAATCGTGCCTTGCGTTTTCACAAAGTTCTTTACGAGGCGTTATTGACATTGGCTTGGAAAGAGTTTCCATCATGGCTGGAAAGCAAGTACAGAGATGAGGTTGCACTTTTTCATACAGCATACTCCTTTGTTGAAAAGGTGTGTGAGGACTCTATTGAGTCATCCAATTTTTCAAATTTCTATAACAAAATCAATAATCAAGAAGAATGTTTAAAATGTTTGAAGCGATTCTCTGAGTTTCTTGTTTTCCTTCGAGAATCGAACGGTGAACTGTCAGCATTTTGGATGACGTATGTAGACATGGTTGAAAACCTACTGAGTCTCATCACAGCATCTAGAGAAGGCAACTGGTTACTTCACCTTAGTGCGATAAGATCAATTCTCCCATGGTGTTTCGCGTATGATAAAGTCAACTACTCTAGATAGTTGTCTTACTATTTCGCTCAAATGACTAACTTAGAGAGCGACCATCCAGACATTTACACGGACTTCATGCAAGGTGGGTTTTCTGTTCAATTAGGAATACACAATCCATTCGGACGAATTCCTGTTGACCAGGCTATAGAAGAAACCGTGAACAAAGACACACAAACGTCGGGTGGAACAAAAGGTTTCAGCTTAAAACCTGGGGCGGTAGCCAGATATTATTTAACATCAGAGATGAGAAGTCAGTATTTACGGCAACTGCGAAATATGGTCGGAGTAAACTCCAGTAATCGTTTCACTCACCCAGATCTGCAAGCATCGAGAATCGCAAAGGATAGGTCAAGTGTCAGTGCTTTAGTAGAGATTATGGAAAGCAGTTGGCTTAATCCCTTGCGATTGGTTCCATCTGATATTGTCAGTATCTCATCAGGCTTAGATGTTCCAAAAGAAATAGCTAGCGACCTTCTTAATGCTGGGAAAATTGGTGAAGAATCATATCAAAAATTCAAGTGTGAGAGATTAGAAGAGCTAACAACAACGAAGTTTCTTGACAGATTAAAACGAAACAATCTGAAAACATTTGCAAATATGAGTCAGTGTAACAAAATCACTCAAAGTAAGGGAAAAGAAATCATTTTAAAAGCCGACAGAAATATCTTTGGAAAACTAATCATCGCATCACAAAACAAAAACCTTGACCTTAGAGAAGTGCTTAAGCATCCGCTAGGACCCATGCCTTGGTCTTTATCAAATGCCGATGGTTCACTAAGAAAAACAGATAAGTCCTCTCTGGCATGTGATTTGGTAAAACTGATAGCTGCTGCGGAGAACGTGAAATTCGATGCCTGCATTGTTGATGGCATGTCACTAGTTCAAAAAATGATGGGTGATGGGAAGGTATTCGAAGACATTGCGCGTATTCTTTTTCATCAGGTGTTACGAGAGGCAGGTGACAGCCTTCGAATTGATGTTGTATTCGACGTTTATCGCAATGTGTCAATTAAGACGGTCGAAAGATTCAGGCGTGGTTCTGACGGCAATAGATGGAAAAATATTGCACCAGGTCACAAAGTATTTCAGTGGAGACGAATGCTGCGAAATTCAGAAAGTAAGAAAGTGCTATTGGCATTTATTGTAAACCAATGGAGAGGTTCTGAATATCGATGCCTTCTAGAAAACAAGCAGCTTTTTGTTACTGATGAAGAAATATGCTACTGCATAACCAAAAATGAGTGTTACGACGTTGAAGAGCTTGCATCGAATCATGAAGAGGCAGATACTCGCATGTTTTTACATGCAAACTATGCTGGTTTGAATGGATTCAACCGTGTCCTTATAGTAAGCGACGATACGGATGTATTAATTCTCGGCCTAGCACACTGTAGCCAGATTCGATGTCACTTGTTCAAGAAAAGTGGCACTCAGAATAGAACGAAGTACATTGATCTCACAGCTTTGGCAAGAAGTCTTGGAGATGAAGTATGTGAAGCTCTTGTAGGCCTTCACTCACTGACAGGATGCGATACAACAAGTGCATTTGCTGGAAGGGGAAAAATGAGTGCCCTTAAACTTATTAGGCAAGAAGAACCACTCCAGAAGACATTCAAGAGATTGGGCTCCTCTTGGACTGTCACAGATGAACTGCAGAAGTCCATTGAGTCTTTTGTTTGCAAGCTCTACATGAGATCTTCCACCACGAACGACATAAATCTAATGCGGTATGTGATGTTCTGCTCGAAGAAAGGAGAAATTGAGTCAACCCAGTTACCTCCATGCAGAGACTGCTTGCTAAAACATCTGCGACGATCAAATTATCAGGCAGGCATCTGGAGACGTGCTCTGGAGAACAGACCTTATGTGCCGGATCCAAGCACTCATGGATGGAAGTATGATGATGCCGGTAGGTTATTACGAATTATTACGATCATCTTTGTTTGTCATCTTTCTTTTCATCGTTTTGTCACTTTGTATATGCCCTCTAAATGTCCGAATTCTCAGTGTATGATAATGAGTATATTAAGATGAAAAATAATAGCCTCGCTTACCACTAGTCGACTCAGTTCAATTTCATTTCATTGCTTCCATTAACACTTATCAGTTCATTACTAAATTACCTAGTAATACAAAAATTAGATTTTTGAACCTAGTAATTTGTTGTTCTAACAGGGAAATTTCGTATTTTCAAACGTTTGTCTCTTATCAGTATTTCTTTTCAGGGAATATAAAAACTCAGCATCATAGTGCTTAACCAAATCTGTGAACAGTCTTGCTTTGTCATTGATGGGAAGCAAGAACGAATAAGACTCATCAAGTGGAGAAAGTAATCTCATATATTCAATTATGTGCAACTGATTAATTTATAAACTTTTCAAATTCTTGACTTGATTTGACGGTCTGAGTGTAGGCCTATATCAGATTTTGTCCCGCATGACCATCCGGCAGGATTTGCACCTCTGTCGATCTTTGACCAGGTGCAGCATCTGCTGTGTTGGGAGTAGATTGTTGACTGATCGTAGCTGCAGCCACCACGTGATTCGAAAACGAGTTCCGTGAAACATCTCGTGCAGCAGCATTTTCGGCCAACAACTCTCTTCCATCCTCTCAAATTCACCATTTCCATATTTTGAATCCAATTTTTAGTTGCTGTATGTGTGTTTAGCTTATAAACGAATACATTTTACAAGGTTTTCCCAGGTAGATTACTATTGGTGAAAATTACGAACTTACTGATAAGTAATTCACTGATAATGATCTAATTTTGCGTCAGTATCGAAGTGCGAATAAAGTATTACCTAATACATCTCGGTTGGTGTCAGGATCGAATACATAAATTGTTCATTTGTTCTTTTGCAGGTTGCTTGGTAGTTGATTGGATGGAGGGCCCTCCTGCACCATCAGCAGTATTGGCATTGCCTTGCTCCTATTTCAGTACCAGAAATGAAATCCAAGAACAAGTTTCTATTTATGACTTTGACTATGATGACGATGATGACGATGAATAAATGTAAAGGATTAATACGATGTTCTGCCTCTTAAAAAACAAACCTTCATGAAGAGTTAAGGTATTACTGATTACCACTTTCTATTGCATAGGAAATTACGCAGTTGATGATAATAGCCTTTGGTGAAGCAGAACGTTACTCTGCACATTTCTTTTCGACAAATAGTGTATTAGATGTATCTAAGTGGGTCAAGCACATGACACTACGTCTTCACTAGGATGCAGGTACCTTTGAAAACACTCACTTACTACTCAGAAGTAAGTAGAAATCAACTTCGCAAAAACTTCAAAACGTAAACTTCTCTTATTACTAATAGTGTGAAAAACTCACTTTTTCGCAAAAATTACCATATAGTTAATCAACCGGAGCGACCGGTGCAATGTTGCTCTTACGGCTACTGTAGCATCTAGGCGAGTAATATATTACCTTGAAATGTGCAAAACATATCACTTTGCAGTGAATTCTGCATGAGTCTTTTGGAGTCGCTAGGATGTAGGTTCACTTCGCTTAAAATTTCACTAAATCTATCAAAAAATTGCCAGAGAAAAAACAACAATCGAAGACTCATTGAAGATATATACTTCATGTTGTATTGAGTGATTCGGAGTATCCCAAATCTCAGAAACGGCAAAATGTGTGAAAGAACAATGTTCCTCCTCAGCCGGTGTAATAGCCGCGTGACCGAAAGTGTACTGACTCAGCCGGTGTCACTGCATAGCTAATAAGTCAATAACAACAGTTAATTAAAGAAAATCAGTCTTATTTCCAAGATTGCGGATTGTTCGTCATCCACAAATTCATTTTACCATGACATGATCATACGATCTTGGAATTGAATTAGTTAGTTGATGACATCATTACTTCTAATGTTTATGACAAAAATTCCGGAGAATCCTTATAAGTAAAAAAACATCAAACTAACAAAAATTTAATTTTATTGAATGCAAATACAGCTAACATCACGCGATGTTGATCTGATAACGACTAATGTATGTATATCCATGTTTAAGCTGGAAAGCAACATTGGTATCAGCTTTGTTTTCTAGCAGCTGGGAAATTTAAAATTCCGCTATTAGTGTAACCATAATGATATCAGAGACATGAATAGAAAACATTGCGAAAGTATTTAAACAATTCATTTCGTGAGCATGAAAGTCTCACTTAAAACGGACACGAGTGCTACCGCAAGCTACCACACACTGGAGGTTATCATGCGCCAAATCGTTCAGAATGAGCACATATGTTGAAAAACTGCTGCCACGCTTTGCCACTCTTGGTATTACCAAAATTGAATAATTTGCTATCTGGCTCATGGACTAAATGTGTTGCACAAAACGTGTCTCGCATGATGAGAATTCCACGGAATAGTCGATCCGGAATGGCAACGCTTATGGTATAAGGAATATCGGAAATATTCTCCATAAAGCTCCAAGGAAAGATCCAAATAAGGAAGTGAATTATTCGATGGATATTCCATAGTAAATTGTATATCCGGATGAATATCATTACTAATTGATAGCAAGGTAGCTCCATCGAAATTTGTATAGACGACAAATACATCGTCGATGTATCTTTTCCACAGTATAATATTTTGCAATCGGTCGATGATTTGTTTTTCTATGTAGTCCATAAATATAATTGCGGCTGCACAAGAGACATTGTTTCCCATCTGAAGACCACTGCAGCCGCAATTATATTTATGGACTACATAGAAAAACAAATCATCGACCGATTGCAAAATATTATACTGTGGAAAAGATACATCGACGATGTATTTGTCGTCTATACAAATTTCGATGGAGCTACCTTGCTATCAATTAGTAATGATATTCATCCGGATATACAATTTACTATGGAATATCCATCGAATAATTCACTTCCTTATTTGGATCTTTCCTTGGAGCTTTATGGAGAATATTTCCGATATTCCTTATACCATAAGCGTTGCCATTCCGGATCGACTATTCCGTGGAATTCTCATCATGCGAGACACGTTTTGTGCAACACATTGAAGAATGAGGTGAGAAGGGCTTTCAGAAACAGTTCTGATGATGAAATGAATGAAAGGAGTTTGAATATCATCAGCAAACGATATAAATCAAATGGCTATCCAGATGATGCTATCAAGAAAGCAGTGCAAGCGGTCAATGGAGAAATCAGACGGGGGGAAAAAGGAGGCATCATGGTAACAGCAAGCTCTTCTTTTCGCTTCCTTTTGCAAGCGAAAACTGTGTAAAAGAGGTTAAACGCGCTCTCAGAAGAACTGGTCTTGATCAATTTATTTCAGTGTCTTTCACTTCACGGAATTTGACCTCTCTTCTGAGACCAACCGGTACACGTCAATGCGTCTACGAAATCGTGTGTACTGTGTGCTTGCAATCATACATTGGAGAGACTTCACGAACAATGAGAACTAGATTGAAAGAACACATAACGACGGAATCATCACTGGTACATAGACATCTGCTAACGCATGTAACCAATCCCTCTTTCGACTTGGTTAGATGGACCGTTATTCATCGAGGGAGGGGACTTGACAATGTTTTCGTTCGACGAAGATTAGAAGAGAGCGAAATTCATTCCAGAAGACCTGCAATAAATGTCCAACATTCAGTTGTAAATTGACTTATCACCAGAGGAGGCCTAAGGCGAAATATTGTGAATTTATTTATTCCATTCAATTCATTTACCTTATAAATATATTTAGTCGAAGAAAGTTCTCTTCTGCTGTTTCTAAAGGTAGAAAACTTAATTTGAACAGATTTAAAAATTCTCGGTCCGAAGGGGTTAAAGTGTTATTGAAAAATTGATTTCATTTATTAGATTGATGGTTTACAAGCAATAGATAATACTTGTCAGCTACTTGCATTATATTTTCCAATGTTTGCAGCCTGAGTAGAAGATGGTTATATATGTAAAAAATATAAAGTATGATTGTTGCACCGGCCACGGTATGCAAAATTCATCAGTTCCACAATAGCTGTCTTACGCGATCAAAAGAAGATCATATAGCATGAATTGAAGTGTTATTGCAGCCAAATTCATTGAAGCCGCCGAGGCCTTCTGGCAAGAAGTGAATGTAATAACTGTTGCACCGGAATCGGGTCCCTTTTGAGGCGCTGTCTCACAAGTATGCTTCTTCTGCCCTAAATGACACCGTCCCGAATGAAAAAATCTCCCTTTCGTATGAATGAACATGATTTACATTTCAAGACTTCATTCTCGAAGATAGAGGTTGTCCTAAAGCGAATTCTTCGGTATCCCAGTCTCAACACTCATGCCCGTTTCACACCAAGCAAGAAAGACGAATTAACAAAGAGCTGGTAGCCAGCCAATCACGTAGTTGCAACCTACGGGTCATCATCACATCAACGTCAACGCTCTTCTCGCACGTTTTCTCAGAATTCGAAACACTTCGCACTAAGATGAATGAGGCAAGAACTTCTATGTGCATGTTTATACTAGGATTGCTAGGATATCCTAGTAAAAAGTATGCTAGGATCCTATATAAAGTACTAGTGATGCGGAACGTTCACAATGAAACGCTATCTGAAATATTTTCCTTCTAAGCATTTTTGTCGTATTCCGAGAGCTCAGTTGAGAGGATATCAATTCATTCTACCGTAAAAGTACTATCTCGATACCGAATAAAAATCAAAACGAAAATGTCAGAAACCTTTCGTCTTCGTTTTTTGAAATCTTTGGCTTTTGTTTTCGTTAACGGAAAACAAAAATGCCAAAAACGAAAAGGCTCGTGGTCTCCATGACGGTGGTTAAGTACTTGGCCTAGCAATCTTTTGGTCCAGAGTAGGGCCCTGCGAATACTCGAAAATATCGAGTCGAGCACTCGAATCGACTCGAATTTCAATTTTGACGGCACGAGTGCTCGACTCGACATTATCAGACAGCTTGTTTACTATTTTTATTTTGTCACACGCACTCAAATACTCATTTACTCAATATATACTCAATACGTAAATACGTTATTTTCAATTTTGATTCAATACACTACTCACAAAAAATTACACTCACCAACTTAGGTAAACAAGCTTCTCATAAAGGCAAGTGCAGGATGATGTAACGGTCAGTAGACTACAACTCGGACAAAATCACATAAATAAGCTGCAATTGATCGAGTATGATGATGTGCTGTTCTCTAAAGTAATAAATGCCTATACAAGCTGCTTAATTGCAATAGACTGGTAATAAAAGTAATAATAATAATAATAACGGTAATAATAGTGGTCTCCGTGGCACAATGGTTAAGTGCTTGGCCTGAAGATCTTTTGGTCCAGAGGTCGAGCCCCGAAGGTGTCATTGGAAGTCGGCAGGAAGGGCATCCGGACTAAAAGTGCTACAACGCTCCATACAACGTCTGACTATGTCAGCACCGTCCAAGCCCCAAGTATGGGGAGTAGTGACGTAAAAAGCTTCATTTCATTCAAAAAGACTGAATATATATTAGATATGCTATTAGATAAATACACAAAAATCGATAAATGCACATTGCTAAAGTGTATAATTTCAATAAAAACTGCGAACGCCGCTAATTTCTATAAATATTAAAACAATAGTGCCTGCTCTGACATTCAACAGCGACCAGTAGACATAGCACTTTATAACTGTGAAAAATGCAGGTTTAAGTTAACTCGTTAAAAGATGATGTTGATCCCTTGTCAATTCGTAGTAGTAACAGAGCGATGTTCTCTCTCATCCTGTACTGTATTCAGAATAGCGGCATGCTTGCTTAATAGTTATTGTATAATATGCCCACAAGGTAAAATATATATTGTATAATGCTTAACAAAAAGGTTTTTAGAAATTGATTGGAATAACAAATGACTACATGCATAGATTTTTTATAAATTTGTATAATATATGTCTAACGTCCACAATTACACATGCTTAACAAAAGATAACCTATTCACTCGATCAACGATGTGCGTCGCCATGTACCTTGTTTTCTTATTCTCTTCATTGCTATTATTAGCCTAAGTAGGCCTAAACACATTTTTGCCCCTTAATATCTATGAAAATTTTGCCCGACTCGACTGAGGTTGACAAAAGCCCGACTCGCAGGGCCCTAGTCCAGAGGTCGACCCTCGAAAGTGTCGATGGAAGTCGTCAGGAAGGGCATCCGGACTAAAGGATAACAACACTCCAGATGAAAGTCTGACTATGTCAGCACCGTGCAAACCCCCAGTATGGGGGAGTAGCGACGTTAAAACAACATCTTAAATTTCGCTTTCCTCAACAAAAACAACACCATTATGTAGGCTTATAACAGATAAACTGAAAATTAGGTGGTAGCAAAGAGAATAGGCAGATATCAGAAATATAAAATGTACATTGACTACTGAGTTACTTACTGCTTATTGTAGCTGTTTTCATCCGTTCAGGAAAATGGCCTCCCTCCTCGTTCTGGACCACAGACTTCTGTCCCTCGCAATGCTCGAGAAGATCTTGGGCAGCTCGTCTCTCCACCTTCGTTTCTGTCTTCATCGCTTTCTTCCGCCGTCCCTCGGTGTCCACTCCGTTACGTGTACGATCGTCAGTTCTCCCTGAGAGGTGAAAGGCCCAACTCCACTTTAAATTTCTCGCTGTTTGTGTTACATTTTTCACGCCTGTCCACCTTCTTATCTCCTCGTTTCTGATCTTGTCCCTTCTCGCTACTCCCAACATTATCCTCTCCATTCCTTTCTGTGTGACTCTTAGTCTCTCCTGTTGGTTTGCTGTTAATGACCATGTGTGTGCTCCGTATAACATTGCAGGAAGAACACACATATTGAATAATTGTCGTCGGTGTACCAATTTGATCTGTCTCGAGGTCAGATAGTTGCGAAGTTGCCAAAATGCTTTCCTAGCGCTCTGTATACGCTTGTCAATTTCTTCGTTCTGTCGATCTTCGAAAGCGACGATTTGTCCGAGGTATGTGTATTCAGCTACATGCTCAATTTCTTCCTGTTCAATGCTGAGTGGAGTTAGGGCTACATTCGTCATTATTTTTGTTTTATTGATGTTGATCTTGAGTCCAACTTTCTTGCTCTGTGTTTAGTTGGTGAACCATCTCTTGCAACTCAGTCGGGCTTGAACTAGATAACACTAAGTCATCTGCGAATCTCAACGGCCAAGATGTTCACCATCAATTCGTATACCAGCCTTGTCGGGGAAATAACATCGACTAAGACTACCGAGAACAGTTTTGGTAATAGTGGGTCACCCTGCTTTACTCCTTTGCGAACATGAAATGTCTCCTCTGAGTTTTCTAGCATTACTCTTGCTGTTGCTCTTTGGTATAGAAGCTTGAGAATATTGTGTTTCTTCCCTTGGATGCCTTGCTATTTCAATATAGTAAACAATTATTGGTGGTTAACGGAGTCGAACGCTTTTCGTAGTCGATAAGTAAAAGTTCGCATAGCATTTCACACATGAATATGTCTATACATTGTAAGGTAAAACTCACTATTAGGGTGAAAGATTTCACTGA
Organism: Prostheceraeus crozeri; assembly: GCA_907163375.1. NCBI lineage: Eukaryota > Metazoa > Platyhelminthes > Polycladida > Euryleptidae > Prostheceraeus > Prostheceraeus crozeri. The sequence continues at coordinate 201,592 of CAJQUW010006186.1, forward strand.
TGAACTTCATCTTCGGAGGATTCAAAGGATAGTCAGCAGGAAATGACACTCGAGCTATGAAAACTCCTCCTTCAAAAGAGGTTCCTTCAGGTCCACTGAGGATGAAGAAAAAATAATTCATGAAAATATCCGTTTTAAAAAGATCAGAAATAAGATGATAGTAAGATTCATTGTTACCTATTGATCAAACTGTAACTCAATAAACACCCTTTATGAACGAGTGATTTGATTTTTGACATAATGTACGTGGTGTGATCCAAAATGTCCCGGACTAACCTACTTGCAGATAACCTGTGATAACGAATACTACTTCAGATGTAAATTTAGGTCTTTAAGGCATGAGAAATATGGTCGCCGAAATTTTTCCGGTCAGTTTTCTATTTTTTCAAAATTTTCAAACATTTTTGTCTGAATTTCAAGATTTTCCTATAAATTCTAGCGATTTAGAATTAATATATTTAGATTAACTTGACAGTTAAGCTATCACTAATAACCTGACTAATAATTAACGGAAAAACAAATGTTTTGTTCCAGAAAACAGTTTACTTTTCAATGTATGAGCCGTTAGCATTCGTCACTTTTTGCCAACGAAGTCTCAATTCACAAAAAGCTTTATGAAAAAATTCCGGTGTCAAAGAATCAAAAAACTCAGTAACTGCATCCCGCAGTTCAACTGGCGATTCAAAATGGTGTCCACGAAGATGCTTTTTAAGGAATCTAAACAGATAGAAGTCACTTGGGGCCAAGTCAGGTGAATAAGGAGGATGGCTCAATAGTTGAAATCCGTTTCTCGTTAAGGCATTGGTTGTCTCCTGCGAGGTGTGAATCGGAGCATTGTCATGAAGCAAGTAGAGGGGAATGTTTCGTGGCTTTCTTATTTTCTTCCTCGCTTCAGATAACAGATTGGAATAATATTCGCTATTGATTCTTACTCCTTTATCCGCAAAGTCAACCAGTTGGATTCCCGAAGCGTTCCAAAAGACCGTCAGCATCAACGACCGGCGATGTGATGTTCCGGATCGCATTTTCAAAGGGGCAGACTCGCCTGATTTTCGCCACTCTGCAGATTCTCACTTACTTTGAGGCAGATACAAACTTAAAGGTGTTTCATCCTCTGTAAGGATGCAGTTCAGAAACTGATCTCCGTGCATTTCGAGGAGATCCAAATTTGACTGTGCCGCCAGAAGTCTGTTCTCCTTCATTTCAGGTGACAGAAACTTCGGTACGAAACGTGATGCCAGTTTGCGATATCCAAGTCTTTCGATGATGTCATGACAGGAGTGATAACTGATTCGCAACTCTCTTGACAACTCACGGATGGTTATTCTTCTGTGTGCTGTAATCACTTCATCGCACTGACTCGATTTCTCTTCCGGAATCTCCTGCGGCCGACCAACAGTTGAAAAATCTTGCTCCACAGATTGTCTTCCGCGTTTAAATTCGCTTATCCAGAAATAAGCAGTAGTTCTCGATGGAGCTTTGCTTCCATATGCCAGGCTTAATTCCTTTAGAATGTCACCATTAGCGAAGCCGCGGATCAGGAGGTATCGTATCACGCTGCGATATTCGACTGAAGACACGCTTGTCACATCCATCATGAAAACTGATAGAACAAAGAACCATCGTTGACACGGATTTCTTAATGAATGCGTGCTGAATGAACTTCACTGATTGATATCGTAACACATGAAGCAATTAACAAAAGACGTGCAATATTCATGGCAAAGATATCCGTCAAATAAGGTACAAATCAAAATCAATCTAACTATAACAATAAGACAAATCGGATCTCGATCAATTCAGAAAATACAGAAATTCATGTTAAAATGTAAAAATATTTTTTAAAAATAGAAAACTGACCGGAAAAATTTCGGCGACCATATTTCTCATGCCTTAAAGACCTAAATTTACATCTGAAGTAGTATTCGTTATCACAGGTTATCTGCAAGTAGGTTAGTCCGGGACATTTTGGATCACACCACGTATGTAGAAATTGTGCAGATTAATTAATCAAATGTTTCATTGGTATTTCATTCTGACGAAAAATTACCCAATATTATCATCTTCAGATACAGTTAAAACAGCTCGAAAGACGGATCGTTCGACGATGCAGGAAGATCGTTTTATATAATAGGAAAACGTCTTTTCAAATCAAATTAATGGCTATTATTCTCAGAAAAGCAAAATGTACAGCATCAACCGGTTTCAATTGGATAGGCCGTCAGATTGCAGCGGTCTCCTGTTATTGAGCCAAAATCTCCTATCACTATGATTGATACAAATACTAACTCAATGAATTTTCCCATATCACTAACTAACATTCATTTTATACATGTTCTATGACTATGATGACAAACTTTTGAAATTACTCATTGATGTTCAAGTGTACATGATTTCCTGACGAAGATTGGGACCAGTAGCCCATCTGACTGCCACCCAATTGAGACCGGTTGATGCTGTACATCTAATTCTTCTGAGAATAATAATCATTAATTTGATTTGAAATGACGTTTTGCCATTATATAAAACCAATATTATCATCTGTCAACGTCACACGTAACTATAACACTCAACATTTCTTATCTTCAAGCCATGTTAGCAGGTTTTCTAATTCGCATTTTCTAAATATATGGACGCTTAATTCTACTTCTCAATGTTCGAGTGGTGTAGCAATGAGTCAGTTAATGTCGCAACTTACGCTATCAAGGCTTCCCATTCGAAAAAATTCTCTTCGTTAACAGGTCCGGCTAATATGCCCTCCGGTGGATTGAGAGTCAGTTCTGAAATGGAAAGCTAGCAATGTTTGTTTGCTCGATGTTTGCACATGTAAACATCAGCAAGAAATCAAAATAGTAACTATTACATTAATTAGTACAAGTACAGGAAAATCGTGTCTCAAATTCAGTAAAAGACTGATCATCGCACCATGAAGTAAAGATGTCTGAACTTTTGTACGAAGTAAATTCGAGCGATAACATATGCTTTCTTCCTTCTTCTTTTCCCCCATTAAAACCATCATTCGGCCACATGAATAACTATGTCACAAATAATCGGATACGGTTATAAAAACCATGCACTTGATTTTTCGGGTGATATCAGACAAAGTGTCCTCTAGTCTCTTGTTTTTGAAGACCCAAAAGTGAGCCCATATGGCTTTGAGAGCAAGATCCGGCTTTTAAAAGTACGACTTTTGACCAGCGCTTTATGAACTTATCCATAACATGATAAGGTTGAGGGAAATATACCTGAGCACCAATTTGAATGGTTACTGAACACAGCATTGTGAAAATTGCCGATCCGAGATAGCTTTACTCCTAATATGATATTTGCTGATAGGTAGGACAAGTTTCATTTGAAAAACATCATCACATTCTTGCGTTTTTCATTGAAAACAGATAAATAGGCCTACAAGTTTGTCACTGATATTAATCTTTGACTGGTGCGGTGAAAATAATAGTGCAACTGGTGCGGTGGGATACTTTTTTTGCCGAATTGAGTTGTGCCACAAATTCATGTTTTTTCTTCATTCTGAATGCCTGCAAATCATCTAAATTTGACATGTAGCTCCTCAAATTGCATCGTTTCATACAAAGAGATGCAATATAGAAATATTTATTTAAGCAGATGAAGCATCGGTTATGAAAAAATGAATCGGCTTTTCTGTATCATGTTGTATACTGTGTAGGTCTGCGTCAAATTGTAAATGCAACCAATTATGAAGATCGATAACTGATAATTCATATAATGTCAATAAATGAATTTTAAGCTAAACTTTATATCCACTGCTAATCATATTTTACAACTAAATCAACTTTGGCAGCATCAGGTTGCATTGAACGTTTTGGTAGTCCTTGCAGACAAGCTGGCCACAGGGGATAATCTTGCACTTCTTATCCCAACTTCTGAGGCAGACTGAAAGGGAGTCACAAACTTGGTTCATCCAAAATTCCCTATAATATCATGTCGAATTAATACATATTGACCCAATAATATAATAAATCTTGTTATAATACAGCATAAGCTCATTTAGCGCACATTTGGGTACAAAGAACACATCAAATATTCCCGACAAAAAATCGCATCTGACTAATATAGAGGCACCGTGGAAATAACGCAGAATTGGATATAGCAGACAGAAATCTCACTCCCTTGAAAATTCACCACACAAGATATCTATGAGAGCAGATATTTTCTATATATCCTGAGTAATCTGAATTCATTGAGAGAATAGCCATATGAAAAATTCTGATGTCTTTGTCTTGCTGTCCATAACATGTCACACAATCGTCATCCCTTCACACTTGAATACAAGGATGCATGAGCAAGTAGAAACAAAGCCAACAAACTTTCTCGAAACTTACTTACAGCAAAGTGAGAGTGAATGCAGTGATGGATGGCTGGGCTGATTCAAATACAGAATAAAATGCTGCCATGTCAGGTGCACAGTCCATTACTTATAAGTATATACATTTATAATGTACAGTCTGTAAGCAAGAATGTTGTAGTTAATGCTCTGTAATCAACATCTTCTATTCATAATCATTACCTATCGTGCTATAAATAACTTATTTTATTTCATGGCACAGAAAGAGAAGAAATAAAATTATGACTGGCGCATCTGTCAGTGTCGGATGATGTGGCCAAAATTCTTGTTTTCTTTCTGGCTTTCGGTGAAAGGGTAGGGGCAAAAAACTTTCATTGATAGGATTTTGCATCTGCTTAGCAGCAACATATGAATGAAAATTAAATGTACTCACTTATCGGACATCTTTTCCTAACAATTAGGATAAAAAATCTTGATATCAGCGATGATGAAGTGGTCAAGACTTGTAGCTTTAGTGAATAATCGACAGAAGACGGTATTGTCAAGTTGTCAACATATTTATGAAGGCAATAATGCCATTCTCCTAACATAAGGAAAGCATGTATCTACAGAGTTGACTTTTAGCATCTAAGTTGCATGAAATTCAAGTATAAGCAAAGAAAATTGTGATATGAGTATCATTATTGATTATTATTAATCATTAAATAATAGGGTTGTGCGCGGTGCACCGGTTCTCGAGTCGGTGCAACGAAATTTGCGAATTTTGATCAAATTGATGTTTTACTGAATAGATTAAATTGCATGTAATTCACTATATCTGCTGTCTTTGTCACAGCAAATTGGAGAGAAAAATACTTTACGCATACAGCAGTGGCGGGCGCGATTCGATTTTCGCTCAATTCCGAATCATGCGACTCAGCGCACGATTAATCGAAAATCGCGCGATTCTGAATATTTTTAGATTTAGTGATTAGAAATTCGCAATAATTCTGGCATGCATTTTTTAAGACCATTTTTATTTATAAGTTTCATAATTTCGATTAAAATTGAGAGTATAACACACTAACGTCTTTTACGACTAAAATTATAACTACCCAATTAATTTACACGATAGCCTACTTGTAAATGCTTGAGAATGCATCACAATGAATCAAAACAAAAAAAAGAAGTCGCAAGCAATGTATAGCAATGTTTTGATAATGTATTTTACAATTCTACAGCAAATCTACTATCATAGAAGGATTGCAAGTAGGCTACGTGCATATACAATTGAGTACATCAACTTTCATTAACCAGTTTTGATTGTTCTTGTCTTTATCAATCATATTTTATCGAACCTACTTGCAGGTATTTGCCGTTTCTTCTATCAGTCTTGAAATAGAGATAATTATGCACCACTTAAACCATTTATGTTTACAACGTTTACAAACAGAAAGACTAACAGAAAGATGCCCTCAGACTTGAACAATTTAAGCACAAAAATTCCTTGGCAGCTTAGACACTCCGCTTCACCCTACAAGGGCTCGTCAGTGCATCCAGGAATGGTCCAAACTAGCTTAAAGCATCTAGATGTGGCATTCTATAGTCTTTTGATTATCAGCCGCACGGCAGTCAGGAAAAATAAACACAGAACCACCCGTTGTACAGCCATTCCAGATATTTTAAGCTAGCCTGGGCCATTCCGAGCCGCGCTGACGAGCTCTTGTAGGGAGAATAGCGCGTCATCTACTGCTGCCAAGGAATATTTGTGCTTCAGTTGTTCAAGTCTGAGGATATCTTTCTATTCTATGCCCAAGGGAACTGACACTCTGCAATCTTGATGATTAGCAAATCTGCACTTCCAGAACAGAGTTTTCAAAGTGTGGTCTGCGTACCACTGGTGATACGTGAAAAGTCTATTATGTAGACAAGTGTTTCCCGATAATCCCGAACATCTAACTCCTAAGTCAGAAAAAAAGAGACGAGCTCATTATCGGAAGATCTTCAATTTCCGGAAGTCATAGATATGTTGATGGATGTTAGTGTTATCAATTGAAATATCCTATTTCACATCGCGTTATTTGTGGGCTTTCGATCAATTCTCGAAAAATATGGAATGTGAAGAATGTTGCGCAGCTGTATTTTACAACCCCCAAAATTTCAATGACAATTTTTTTAAATCATGTCTACTGATGGAAAGTCAATGTGGTGGTTTGGTAACACTGTCAACTGTTGGAGTCTAGCGAGAATGAAGGTGGTTGAAGTCGCTTTCTGTCCCTGATATCTCCTCAACTTCATAGGTCATATGTAACAGCAACTCTATAAATCGATATAAAAATCGAAGAAGCAGTTTTAGAAAATGCTACTTCACGACTGATTTTTTATAGAATTATTTCTGACAATGATCATATTGGGGAAGTTATTCGTATGATTTACAGGTATTTCATTTATGTCTAACCTTTTGACTACGGCAGGTCATTTTATCGACGCAAACCCATCATCGCGTCAGCAACATGTAAAACTTGCATTATTTCCCAGTCAATGAAGCTTTGAATATCATATATATTCATTAATGAATGCTCATTTCCTATTCATGATTTATTTCGAGATGGGTATTAATGAAAAGAAACATTAATTTGTAGATAATTTGTCCATTTTAGCAAAGAAGGATTCATAACATGGTTGAAGATTCATCGCGGAAATATATTCTAATTAGACGACATCTAAGTTGTTAATTGGATTTGCATTTATTTTAAAATAATTGTACTTCATCATGCTTCATGCGGTGTTTAAGCAGATTGTTTATTTCACTATCAACCGCATATCCTCCTCCGCGTTTTTCCTGCCTTTACCCATCAGTCAAAACAGAATGTAAACATGAAATGCCTTGTGAGATCAATCCCATCCAACTCAATGTTCCGTGCCGACAATAAAAGAACATTTGAAGGTAGATATGGAAAATACTTCACCCTTAAGCAAGCAAGCTATTATAAAAAGATTGTGGCAATAGAATGTTTAAACCATCATCTCACAAATTACTCACGTTTGTACTCTGCCATGAGTCTTCTTAATGCGGAGCCTGCCATATCCTCTACAATAGAAAGAAGCAAGTATCGAGAAAGTAAACATAACGCATCCAATGCAGTAAAAGTTGCTAAACATTGAAATATGGAGACTCAAAGATTATATTTAAAATCAAACTGTTATGTCTATGGACATTGTGATTTGACATGATTGCTTGCCTGCATCAATTTAATTTGGCTATGACATCACTTAACATCAAATATTTCCTGGAATAGAATCACACGTTCAAGTTATGCTAACAACAGATCGTTTTTCCTTTTGGTAATATCGTCGGTCTCAGTACCTTAGGAACCTTTATTACAATCTGCGAATTTTATTAGAAACTTATTATGAACAGTATTTAGACAATTCTGCAGTGTCGGCACGTTGTGATAGCACATTTTCATAATGTGTTGTAATCACAGTGGTGTGAAATCCAAAAGAATAAAACATGGAAGAGCTATGCGCTTCAGACTTTACAAATTCTTTAGATTTTAAGCATGACTGTGTAGCAATAGCATTAGTTGGAAAGCAGGTTGCAATATACAAAATGTATTATCAACCAATATTTCATAAGGCCCTGGCATTAATTAAATTAAGGCTGTAGCACGATTTGACACATGATTTACCAAGGTTTGAAAAACGATGGTAATTTCGTCAATTCTGTACCAATGTTTGATTAGCAATGCAACAAGTTAACTTTTGCCTGTCGCATTACTTCGACCGATCCGGTCTCTCAATAAAATTCAAAAGTTCTCGATTGGATTCAAATCTGGCGATGTCTACCTGAAGCATATGTTTTTGATGCTGTGAAGTACATTCCTGGTATTTGTTGAGACTTCTCTACGACAGCTTTATAAAAATCGAGTTTCGGAGCCAATTTCATCAGGAATTCTATATCGTTGTTCCTTGTGGCACGATGTGCCATCATGTATAAAAACAAAATCAGAAATGTTATCAGAACCATACCATTCACGCATGAGCATGGCATTGGTGCATTTTTCATTAAGAAACATGTTAAATCAAAGTAACGTCATGAATTGAAATGTAGCCTCATCAATTGCAAGTTTAATATAGCTTCAAGTTTTTCTTTATCTTACCCTATAGAATTTTACACCTCTGTAAATCTTGTTTTGAACGGAATAATCTCTCACATTTGAGAAATGTAATATCTGAATTTTATTGTCAAATCGGTAAGATATCAGTGACACATATGCCTACTGTCATTTCCTGCCTTATGGACACATTTACATAAGAGGATGCAATGCCAATTGTAGCCAAACATTTTGTAAATTAGTGTATCAAATCAACTAAATAATTGTTGTAACCATATACAACTTATCAAAGACCAGTCCAGTGACAGTCTAAGCAATTGTTTAGGTCTGTTTGTCTATTATCGAAGATAACAAGCATGAGGCTACAAATTACGAAATGAGTTTCCTTACTCTGCAAAGGAGTAGATCAGGCCATGCAGGACATGACTAAATTCTACGACTCAAGAGAACATATGCTATCCAGAGATAAGGATGCTTGTCAGGTGTGTCATGCTATGTTGATTCAAACACATTTTAAACTAGTACGTGAGAAGTGGATCATGTTCGAACACGCAAATCCAGAGGATATATCAGAATTGAATTTTTCCTTTAGGGTTAGACAGAACTTCAAGTTTTGCCATAATTCTTTTACCAGTTAGCTATCCAAAAGTAACGACGGCATTTTTTAAGATGATGCCAGTAAGGCTGATAGCTTTGCGAGGTCAATGCCCTCAAGATGATTCTAGTCAAGTAATTGAAAGAATGGCAGGTGTATAGCTGAAAGATTTTCACTTCCAAAGCATGAAATAGCATGTTTTCATTGAAATTGCTCACTTTTCATGTATCACTCTCAGACTACCCTCTGAAATCATTGTGTGGCTTGTAAGTTTATTGACAGACAGGCAACAGAGCGTGTGGGTAAATGGCATAATGTTTCTTCATGGAAAAATATATCTACACAGTTTTAACGTCTATTTAAAATAAGTCAAGTTCTATCTAAAAATTTTAAATTAAATAGTTGAAGATTGCATATTATATATATATATATATATATATATATAAGCAATTATTTCTTATTATATGCCGTTTACATGACTGATAATAGGGAATCTTTCCCCGACCGCAAATTTCAGCCAAAATTTCCCAATTTTGAAAAATTACCGGTGATTATACCTATTACCGACTGCAGTGAGATAGTGTCTAGAGTGACTAGTGTCTATAGTGTCTAGTCACAGTGTGATAGACTTTTTGTGTGAGATAGAACAAAAATATGGTAATCATATACGTTGGCCTACCTATTCTCATCTTGAATACCACAAATCTACCCAAATTTGATCATAAACATTGTTGTTCCACTATATATGTATATGTATAAAATATAAGCTTCTGTTACAATCTCATACACTAACGTTGTTGTTCATTGGTAAATCGTGAAGTGAGATGCAAGAACGAAAATGTTTTTGAACATGATTGAATGCTCTTAAACACAAGCGGGGTCTTAAATCCATCACTGCTTTGTCAGTGATGGTTTCGAGGTACCTAAGACTATGTTCGGGTTGGAAGTGTGGCCTAATGCAGTTCTGTTCAAAGTCGATGCTATTTCTTTCAGCTTCATTCATTTTTACTCAATTCGTCCAGTGACTGATTCATCGACCAATGACGCTCATGTTTGGCATTGATTTTTGCAATCCTATTCACAGCTCGTGTGCACTCGTGTGATGAGAAAATGAGAACAACGGAGAAGTTAGGTCATAGCCATAGATATCTCATGTACAGATAATCCTTAGACTAAAATCTGAGATCAGTTATTCCGAGAACGGTGCAAAGGGAACAAACTCGATGGAATGACTAACACTGGATTGTTATTTCCCATACAAGCAATTCTCAACTACTTAATTTACTTGACTTATTTTAAATAGAAGTTAAAAAGGAGTAGTGGTGTGGCTCAAGGAAGCATTATTGGTCCGCTGTTATTTAGGTTAGTAATGGACACTATATCAGCTAAGTGTGAAAATTCATTGCATATCAAATACGCGGATGACTTAACTTTGCTGCATTTCATGCGAAATAATTCTGAGGACAATTTGCAGATGGAACTCAACAACATTTTCCTGTGGACTCAACAGTATGGCTCAAATGTGAACCCATAAAAGTGTCATCTTATGGACATTGTCACCAAAACATCATTACAGACAACTGCAGTCAACCTTCCTGAAAATTCTGTTTTACAATTGATGATCATCTTAACATTTTGGACTGTGTTTTTTCTCGAAATCTAAGATGGAATTATCACAGCGAGTCTATTGTTAAAAAGGTGTCAAAGAGAGTGTATCTTATATTGCAACTTAAAAGATCTGGATGTCCCGCCTCCCTGATGTTCGAAGCATACTGCTTATTTATACGACCTATCCTGTTGTATGGTTACAGCACATTTTGTAATATCCCTGACTATCATCGCAGGAAGTCGTTGAGTGTCGAGAGAAGGATATACAAAATCATCGGTGAAAACCATCATGAGACATCATTATTCTCAGGAGATGATTTAATGTATCAACGAATGTTCAAAAATGTTTTTGTTGTCTCCATCGCATCCCTTGAGATCATTTTTCAACGAACGAGTCAGGGAAAGGCCCGGAAATCATTGTGAACTGAAGCGTCCATTAGCAAAAAGCGTTCGTTTTCGTGATTCTTTTATAAATACTGTAAATAACCCATTCTACTCATTTATGGTACTGCCTTATTTTTGTGTCTGTCACCTCTGTAATGTGCTCACCGCATTTGTGTGACAATAAAAAAAGTTATCATTATTATTACCAACACGGCGAATCTCTGTGCGTCAATCAGAAGTCCAATATTTTTCAAGTTCCTGATTGTTCAGATAGGCGTAAAGCACAATGTTTTGTTGCATCAGGCTGAGAAATCCGGAGGGGCTAATCAGGCGGTGAATTCAGGCTCAGCATCGGTGAAGGTTAAGCAACAGGAGAAAGATAAAGCGCACTTTGTCAAGTCTTTCTACTGAAAGTCGCATGCCAAGATCTGAACGGATTGAGACATGTGCGATATTGGATAATGTTTCAGATGATGCATATGCACTACTAGTCTGCTCAAAAAGCTTGGTATAGATTCTTCAAAGGAAAATCTCATCAAAATCGCCAATGGTATCAAGCCATATGCTACAAAGCTCATGAAGTTCACTGTTGTGTCCAAATTATGCTAGTGAAGTCACAGTATATGAGCTGAGATATCCACAATCTCTTAAGATTTGGTATTTACCACACCATCCTATTATGAATCTGCGCAAGCCAGATAAAGTCAAAGTAGTGTTTGACTGTGAAGCCAAGTCCACTGATGCGTCGCTCCAATCCTGTCTTCTCAATGGCCCAGATATGATAAGAAATCTTGTAGGTGTTCTCCTAAGATTTCGGAATGATTATGCAGCTATTACTGGTGATATAGAAGGCATGCTCAACCAAGTGAGAGTACATCCTGATGAACATCATCCGTTGAGATTTCTTTGGTGGAAGAATAATGACTTAGTTCAAGGTGATGTAATCGAATATCATATGCGTGTTCATTTTTTCAGAGCGACTTCTTCGCCAGCATGTTCCAACTTTGCATTGAAGACAACTGCGTTTGACCACAACCATGAAGTTCCATAAGATGTGATTGACTCAGTTGAACAAGGAGTTTATGTTGATAATTTGCTCCAGTTAGTTCCATGCATTGAGAGTGCCAATAATTTAATTGAGAATGTTTCATAACTCATGAGCTCCGGTGCTTTCAGTACAACGAAGCTTCTCAGAAACAAAAAAGAAGTCATTGAAAATATCTCTGAGTCTAAAAGGATTAAGTCATTATCTCACATTGATTAACATGAAGCATCATTACCGTGAGAGAGAGAACACTATGCGAATCTGAAGCAGATGCATTCAAATACAGTATATGTTTGAATGTGATCAGATACCAAGAGTCTGACGTCAATTATTGTCTTGTGCTCGTTTTACGATAATCTGGGTTTCTAGTCTCCCGCTAAATTACGAGAAAGAGTTACTACAAGATCTGACGAGAGAGAAGAGTAATTGGGATGGCACTATTACCTCGAAACATGATGCACCAACTGACTGGGTCAGTGATTTTCTGGAATGTTGATTCCTTCTCAATGCCCAGATGTGTGAAAGATATTGATTTCTGTGTTGTAATGAGAAGAGAACTGACAATGGAGAAGGAAAGAGCTTATGGAGCAGTAGCACATTTGCGACTCATGAATGACTGCAAGAACGTCAAGTGCAATCTGATTTTATCCAAAACCCGAGTATCAACCCTCAAATCCTTGGCCATTCCTCACTTAGAGTTTCCAGCTGCTGTTGTCTCTGCTAAATTCAGTAAGCACCTACGGTCAGAATTGTCTTTTGATCAGATCGCATTTTCTACAGATTCAACATCTGTTTTGCATTGCATAAGGAATGAGTCACGCAGATGTAAGACTCGTTGCAAATCGCGTCGCAGAGATTCATGATAATAGCCATCCTAATCAGTAGAAATACGTGAGCACTAAAATGAATCCTGTTGATATGAATACCAGAAATAAAAGTGCCACTTTCATCAAAGAATGAAATATAAGAGTTTTGCAATACGTGCACGTCCATGATAATGACAACAAATATTCATGAAGATTTTAGGAATGATAGAAGAGTTCATAACGCATCCTTAGTTGATGATCCACTGAGCATTATTCTACTTGGAAGAGACTGAGGACAGCCAGGAAAAGGCTTCTAAGATTCAAATTGTTAATTATTTCTCGAAATGACAAAGCTAGCAGGGTACCATGCAGCGATCAAAGCCTAAGTATGATCTGAAATTTAATCATCGGAAAATGAAACCATAGTGTATATCCAAAGAATCCATGTTGTGACTTCTCAGAAATAATCTTATGATTTCAGTATGTTTTCATACATTCAGACGCAAGCTTGTTCATCTGTGTAAATAATACAATTTGATTTAAAGCAGCTGAGTTACTATGGTAGTAAACAAGAAGTCGTAATTGAAAATGTTAAATTTTTCTGTGATGTGCGGCTTACTGTTATGTTTTTACCTTACTATTTTTTCTACTTGCTTACTTTTGACTTAATACAGTTCCTGGATAGTATTTCAATTTGGCATTATCCAATATTTACCGGTGCTATAAAGGAAGGATGCAACACATTGGCGACGAGAAAGATCTTTCGAACCTACTTTTGTACATTTACAAAAGATTTTCAGTATGTAACAAGAATTGCATTTCTTGTTAAATAATATTCTTTTAGAGTAATTAGCCCTAAATGGCATCTTCAACACCTTTATAAGTTAAAATGGCAACTCCTGTAACATGACAACAATGTGATTTTAGTATCTGGTTCAAGAAATTTGAAATACTATGCAGGATTTCTAAAATCAAAGGGCTCTAAAGTTGATTTCCTACTTACAAATGTAGATGACTATTTTTCAGGCAGTTGCAAGTGCCTTTCCAAATGATCTAATTTACGATGACATAGTAAATTTATGCAAGAAAGATGTTCTTCAAAAGACAAGTATCGAAATCGTCTCGAATTTTCATTACCACATTTACAGATTCATTTGATGAGCATGCTATACAGTGCAAATGTTATACGAAAATTTTGACACTAAAAATGCACATGAAGAAATGTTAATTGACAAATTTCTATTATCTTTGACGAAATTCTGAGTTCTGAATTTAGCATCGGTAGACCTGTAATTCTGAATGAGTGTGTCGAGATATGTCATTCTCTGAACATTACTAGGTAAATTTTGTGCACTGCGGCCATACAAAGAGGAAGCCGCTTATTGAACCGAGAGCAAAAACTTACACAGATACTAAACGAAAATATTACAATTGCGGCTCAAATGCCCGTCTTGCATCCGACATAAAGTCCTGCTAAAAATGCATAGTCGGACCTTCTTTTCTGTGTGTAATAATAAATCTCAGAATAGGACAAATTCACAGAAGCATTTTCTGTCAACATGACTACTTTGAAATGATTCTGTACAATTACTGTGCGCAAAGCATATGCCAAATTGAATTTACAATCTGACACTTAAGATTTTCACTGTCATTCATGATTGATACAGGATCCGATGTCAGTATTTTTCCGAACTCATGTTATGAACGTGAACTTATACCATTATGTCATGCCACTTTGACAAATTTTGATGAAAATGTGATGTGATCGGCATTTAAACAAATGTAATTTGTAGTTGCAAGGATCGCGAAACAATTAACAAAACAAGTCTTTTCAGTCGCGAAACAAGTCTTTTTAGTATAAAAAGTGATACTTCTGTGATAGGAGCTGATGCTTCTTCAAAACTGAATATGACTGCAATTGAAGGTCTAAGAAGTGAATTTCGTGTTTCATCACTTAACCATACAATTTGCAACTATGCTGATCATCCTACTGATCTTACCCGCATACTCTAATTCTGAACGTACTTCTGATATGGTTAATCCTTCCTTACCAAAGACTTCGGGCTACGAGTCTTTCATAAAACTTAAAGTTGACTCTCCTAGTTCTCTTATACAAAAACGCAGAATTCCGTGTACTTCACAATCCGCTGCAGAGTCAGAAAAATAAAAGTTACTTATGAATGATATAATCGAAGAAATCGACTATTCCCCGTATATTTCATCTATTGTAGTCGTTCCGAAACAGGATGGTGAGATACGCTTGTGTGCAGACTACAAAAAGATTAATATCCTCATCCTACTGTGGATGAAATTTTTACAAAGCTATCTGGTGTAGAATTCTTTTCAAAGTTTGACTCTAGATCAGAGTACCATTAGCTAGAGATCAAAGAAGAATCTCGCCATGATCTAACCGCATTTGCGTCTGATATTGGTCTGTTCCGCTACTGACGTCTACTGTTTGCTCTTGCGAACGCTCCGAGTGCGCATATGAAAGTTTTCATTAATACACTTCGTAACTGGAAAGTATTGACTACTTTTTATTTTTGGAAAGACATAACAGGATCACGATGAGTGTTTGCCCAAAACCTTGAGTCAGCTAACGGCGCACGGAATGACACAGATGAAATGCATACTAGTTTTTGAGTTGGAAAGAGTCAGGTATTTAGAGATGTTAATTATCATTTTGCTTTTCAAAAAGTACAAAATTTTTCGATTGCCATCTCTGTAATCATTTTGTAAAACATTTGGTGCATTTTGAAAAGAAAATGTGTACATTTTGAAAAGAAAAATAATAATCAACATCTCTAAATACCTGACAACTCAAAAACTAGCATGCAATGACTAGTCAGATCAGGGCTTCTTCCAAAAAGAGAGGTAATGTGTCTGACTGTCGGAAGTCAGTTCAGCTTCTTGGTCGGTTGATTTGTCTGACAAGGAGTTTCTCCATTGCCCACTACTCTCGACGCAATTGTAAATGCTCCGAAACCGTAAGACAAGCAGTCTCTAGATTCGTTTCTGGATTTAGCAAACTTTTGTAGCTCTTTTCCGAATGTCGCTGCTTTGTCCCCGTCTTTATACGAACTCATAAAGGGGAGAGTATTTTTTTCTGGTCTGACAAAGATCAACAGACTTTAACTCTTTGAAATTAAGTCGGACGTGCTACGTTCCTCTCGCATTTTTTTCATTCCCATTTGTGAAAAGACATTCCTCACCAATGACGCATCTGGATACGGAATTTCAGCCATACTTTCACAGTTAGATGTCGAGACAGGTGAAGAGCGCCCAGCATACTTTCTGAGTCGAAAACTCTGATATAGAGAAAAAATATTCGGTTTCTGAGGAATTCCTCGCGGTCTTATGGGGTGTCGAGAAAATAGACCAGTTTCTGTAAAGTCCACATTTTACAGTTAGAACTGAACATCAATGTTTGAAGTAGTTACTGACGAGTGTTAGAAGGCTGCACCGCTCCATGCCGGTAATCCGATAGGTTACAAAGCTATTGCAGAACAAGTTTTAGGTTTTGTACATCGGAAGGCAGAATCTGGGTAGCTGACGCCCTGTCTCGTATTCCTCATCAAGATAAGGACTCAACGATAGAGCTTTTTATGATCTCACTGCATAATGATGAATTGCGACTGTCGACTCTCTAAGTTGTAAAAGAAACATATAAAGATGAAGTTTCGCATGAAGTGAGTCATATGTCAAAATGAAATATTCGTTGTTCCTGTCGTCCAACAAGAACTAGTTGTGATAGGGGGTATGCAGGTAGGTCTAAATGTAAATCACGGATTCGTGAATACTACTGGTGGTCGAGTTTGAACGCATTGAGGCCAGGGCTAAGAACTGTTCATGTTGTCACGATGTTAATAGGGAATCTCAAGTACAAGTACCTTCACATGTAAAAAAAACATGGCATCAAGTAGCCATTGATTTCAAAGGACCGCTGTATGACAGTGCACATCGTCTACATTGTGTGATTGTATTGGTAGATCGCTATTTTAAGACGATAATGACTTGCGTTGTTTCGTCTCCTGCATCGCAGAAAGTGAATGAATTTTGAAATAGTATTTTTTGTCTTTGGGCACTGTACCATTTTTTATCTGATAATTGGCTACAATTCCAAGGTAGTGAATTTGCTTCTTTCCTGCGCAAGGCAGGTATTACTCATCAAAGTTCATCGGCTTTCTATCTGTAGAGCAATGGAGACATCGCTAAATTACTCGAGGTTTCTGGCATAAGAAACAACACTGAATTACAAGAAGTCCTAAAGACTAGTAATTACCTATGCGCTGAACTGCCGCACCATACAACACAACACTCGGCAACGACTATCGACTTGTGATTTGATGCGGAAATTGTAATCAAAATCCAGTTTATCAATGATACCACTTGAAATTGGAAAAAGATCTGATGATGGCGAACAAATTTTGAACAAAAGTAGGCATGCGGCAGAATATACAAATGATCATTGCAAACCTTAAAAAGCAAAATATGACATCGGAGAAACAACTCTTAATAGGAAAGGTCACTTAAAGAAATCCATTATGCTATTCGAGATTGCACAAAAATACAAAATAGGCCTAGCTATAGCAAACATTCAATATCAATTTTATACACAGGGTATGCATACCATACGTAGCCCATATAGGGAAGATTATTTGTGGGCAAAGTCACAGTCAATCCAGTATGAGAAATAGAATCGTTGAAAGTGAAAGGTTTGATAAAGTTTGATCCATATTTATCTAAAAATTGCTGAAAGTCGGCGGGAGATTTCTAGATCCCACTTATCGGAGAATGCCAAGCATCCTAATATTACTACGACGAGAAAACAAATGACGTATTTGATTTTCGACTTTTTCAATAGAATGCACCGGCATGGCCATGTAGGCAGGAATTATATTGTCGCCGATCCATGCAAATATTAGGCTACTCATGGAAAGAATCAAGTACGAACAGTTAGAAGGAATTTGTTCTCCACAAGAGGTGGAATCTGTCCTATAGTCTACGGTTTCAGTCAGATGTCTGATCAGCTGTTTGTGTTTTAATCTTCAGAACAGCTTTAATTTTCTATGTACTTTTGTGCTCCAAATGTAAATTCATATAATAAAACCGTTTCGACTTGTTTTGTCTTATTCATGTATCGCTGAGTGAAATTGTATTTACATACATAACATTGACGATCGAGGATGGGATGCTAAAAAAAATATTGAGTTGCCAATTTTATTGCAAATCTTTACTGTCATATAATTTCTGATAATCCGCACAATAGTTAGTCTTGGAAAATGAGTTCACATAAGTTTGTTGAGTTTAGTGAAGGAGAGGAAGAATGGCCTCAGTATATAGAAAGATTTGACCAATTCTTAGTTGCTACAGATGTCACAAACGACGCTAAGAAAAGGGCCCTGTTTTTTAAGTAACGTTGGTTCAAAGACTTACTCCATGCTGAGAAATTTAATCGCTCAGAGCAAACCAACTGATTTAGATTACGCCGCTCTGGTAGATACACTCAATAGCCACTTCAATCCTAAGCCATCACCTATAGTACAAAGGTGTAGGTTTAATACATGCTTTCGGAAGAGTGGTCAGTCGGTAGCAGATTTTGTTGCAGAATTACGTCGTCTAAGCGAATTTTGTGATTACGGACCTACGCTAAATGAAATGTCAAGAGATAGGTTAATGGCTGGAATCAATGATGAAAATATTCAAAAGAAATTGTTGACCACTGAATACAAAACACTAGATTTCAAACGCGCTCTAGAAATTTGTGTGGCGATGGAAACGGCATCGAGAGACGCTTTACATTTACAGAATACCGGTGCAGCTACTACGGTAGCTATAAACAAAGTTGAAAATAGGCAAATAAATTCTCGCGCACAGGCACATTATTCGAGTAGGTCTCAGTATTCCAGTCAACCTATGCGAAAAGTACCGCAACAGTGGAATCCATGTTATCGGTGTGTTCCACACGACTGTCGAACATGTTCGGTGAAAGACGTTATTTGCCTAAACTGCTTCAAAAAAGGTCATCTGAGTAAGGTATGCAGATCAAAGCCAGCCAGGTCATCAAAACCCTTCAAACCAGTAAATGCAGTTCAAGAATCCCTAGGTGCAGAACCTGAAACTGATCCGACATATGACATGTTTACAGTAACAAACGAGCATAGTCATGCATACGATGAAGTCTCCATCACAGTCGAAAACAAACCTATTACATTCCAAGTAGATACAGGAGCGTCAGTCTCTGTTATTTCTGTTATTCACTCAAGCAAATCCACGCTTAAGAGCCTACTCTGGTCATTCCATTCCAGTCGAAGGTAGCTTTGAAACAAACGTCTGCTATAATAACAAAACAAGAGTAGTGATGTGCTTAGTTGTTAAGAATGACGGTCCAAATCTACTAGGTCGAGATTGGATGAACTTGTTCGGCGTGAAAGTAGATTTTCCAATAAACATGACGTGCACTTCAAATGCTGTTGGAGACAATCTTAGATAAAAACAAGACTGTTTTCTCCAATGAATCCCGTGTTGAAGTTCAATGCAAAATATCCGTAAGTCCAGAGGCCGTCCCTAAGTTCTTCAAACCAAGATCCGTGCCCTACTCGTTAAGGGAGAAGGTAGAACAAGAGCTGGCCAGCCTAGAGGATCATGGAATCATTGAAAGAGTCAAAAACTCAAGATGGGCGGCACCCATTGTTCCAATCGAGAAGACGAACGGTAGCATTAGAATTTGTGGAGATTATAGGGCAACTATTAATCCAGTTCTGCAACCGGAACACTACCAGCTTCCACTCATAGACGATATTTATGCTAAATTGAGCGGAGGGACGAAATTCACAACGTTGGACTTGCAAAGTGCGTATCTTCAGTTACCTTTAGATTTGCAGAGCCGAGAGCTAACAACAGTGAACACCTCGCGTGGGTTATTCCAGTATACTCGGTTGCCATTTGGAGTAGCTACGGCCCCGGCCATTTTTCAAAAGTTCGTCGACGACCAATTTCGGGATATGAGAGGAGTTTGTGCTTATCTCGATGACATTATCGTAACGGGACGGAATGATGAAGATCACTTGGAAAATTTAAACGAGGTCTTAAAACGATTATCACAAGCCGGTCTACGATTGAGAAAAGATAAATGCGAATTCTTTAAGGAAGAAGTTGAGTATTTTGGCCATAGAATCGACAAGCAAGGATTGCAGCCAACAAAAAGGAAGCTGGAGGCCATCCTGAACGCACCAACTCCACAGAATGTCACACAGCTGAAGTCATACCTCGGGATGGTCAATTACTATGGAAGGTTTTTGCCAAATTTGTCCCGAGATTTGCACCAATTGTACGAGCTATTAAAAAAAATTGCAAATTTGGATGGGGGAAGATGCACCAGGACTCGTTTGATCAATCCAAGAAAATGTTGATGGAATCACAAGTCCTTGTACTTTATGACGCCAACAAACCGCTAGTCCTCACTACTGATTCCTCAGCGTACGGTATTGGAGGTGTGTTATCACACACAATTGAGGGACTAGACAGACCTATCTATTGCGCATCACGGACCTTGACAGCCGCCGAAAGGACCTATTCACAAATAGAAAAGGAAACTCTGTCAGTTATATACGGTCTCAAAAAGTTCCACCAATTTCTATACGGCAGACCTTTCACAATCAACAATGATCATCGACCACTAGAATCACTCTTGTGATCAGATAAAGGAATTCCCACAATGGCATCTGGTAGAATTCGTCGATGGGCTCTCACACTCTCTGCTTACTAATACACATTTAGGTATAAGGCAGGAAAGTCAATACCAGTGGCTGATGCATTAAGCAGATTGCCTCTTCCGGCACCTAATAACGAAGTTCCAACACCAATCGAGAATGTACACTCACTTGAATTTCTAAGCAGTAGTGAGCCTCTGACAGCAACCAGATAGGAAAGGCGACAGCTAAGGACCCAGTTCTTGTGAGAATCAAGTCGTATGTTCAGTCAGGTGACTGGCCGGATTGCAGTAATGATCCGAAACTACGCCCTTTCTTTCACAGAAGAAACGAGTTATCGACAGAACAAGGTTGCTTGTTATACGTAGCAAGAGTAGTTATTCCCTCTTTTCTGGTGAAGCATGCTTTAGAAGTATTGCACGAGGCCCATCCAGGTATTGTGAAAATGAAGAGCATTGCACGCAATTATGTGTATTGGCCGAATATTGACAGTGATATAGAATCAACAGTTCATGATTGCAGATATTGTCAGCAATCTAGGTCAAACCCTCCAAAAACTCCGTTGAACCATTGGCCATTTCCAGAGAAGCCGTGGAGTACCCTACATGCTGATTTCGCGGGACCATTACAGGACGGAAAGATGATACTTGTAATTATTGATGCATTTTCCAAATACATTGATGCTTATGTTTGTAACGGATCAACTTCTCAAATAACTATATCTAAGTTCATGCAAAGCTTCGCCACACATGGGCTGTGTGATACCCTCGTTACTGATAACGGTTCAAGCTTTTCAAGCTCTGAATTCGCTCAATTCTTGGAACCTTTAGGAATCAAGCATGTGAGATCAGCAGTCCATCACCCAGCCTCAAATGGGTTAGCCGAAAAAGCTGTTCATATAGTAAAAAGTGGAATATCCAGAATCTCGGAAGGTGATACTTCTCGTAAGCTAGTCCGTTTCCTCTTTAAGTACCGTACTACACCACACACCACCACACTTGAGACTCCGGCCAAGTTACTTTTCAACAGGGAGCCTAAAACGCCCTTAGATCTTGTAAGACCCAGTTTAAGGAACAGAGTAGAGGCAGTACAGGGAAGGCAAAAAGCGTCGTTCGATAAGAAGACAGTGAGTCGAAGTTTTGAGAAAGGTGATAAAGTATTTACCATGAACTATGGAAAAGGTGATAGATGGTTATCCGGGACCATCAGGGAGGAGCTGGGCCCGTGACGTTCGTTATTGAGACAATCGAAGGATTCCGTCTCAAACGTCACAGCGATCAAATTCGCAAGAATCGTTCGGGAGATCAAGGTGGAAACCGATCCACCACGACCGATCAAGGAATGGAGAACCATTCGGAAACGAAGTAGAAGAAAAAATGTCAGAGCGATCGGCCAAGGACCAGGAAGACGAAGGGAAGGAAGAGACTCTCACGGCTGGCGAAGACGCTTCTTCGAAGCCGGTTATGTTACGCCGATCTAGCCGAACTGTGAAACCCCGTGTTATGCTTGACATTTGACTGTTTTGTTCGATAGGCCAACGTCAACTTACTTCTTAGAATTCGAACATTCTAAAGTGACTCCTCATCTTTAGAAGGGGAGATGTCCTATAGAGTCTACGGTTTCAGTCAGATGTCTGATCAGCTGTTTGTGTTTTAATCTTCAGAACAGCTTTAATTTTCTATGTACTTTTGTGCTCCAAATATAAATTCATACAATAAACCCGTTTCGACTTGTTTTGTCTTATTTATGTATCGCTGAGTGAAATTGTATTTACATACATAACAGAATCAACCACTTGTGGATCAAAAAATGGCAGATCTTCCTGGGGCTTGAACATGATGAGATACACCATGTTGATGAGACACACCATTTTCTATAGCTGGCATAGACTATTTTGGTCAATTGATGGTGAAAATCGACATGTTTAAGGAAAACGTCATGGAAAGTCCATCGTCACTTGCAGTGAAAAGATAGCTTTAAGTCGCCAATATTTTATGTGATACGTGTGCAGTGCTCGTTTGGGTAGAATGCACAAATCCATTTTACGATTAAATACTCAAATTATAGAACAGAGTTGCATCCTTAGTTGACAGGTAATATTTTAACTGTGCTAATAATGGCAGTGATTGACATAGGGTCTACTTCCAACGCACGCACGCACGCGACTGGCTTGCATCAGAATGTTCTGATGACATTTTCATGAGACATCACCGAGGGCTGTAGTGTTTAAATCTCAGTATTGTGCAGCATGTCAGAAAAAAGCAAATGTTTGTAAACAATGCACATGCTCTGGCCTCAATGCATCTGATCAAAGCTTCAACGCGACGTTGTGAAGGCTAACTACTTTTCAGTTGTCCAACGCATACCTGATAACGACATTATATCATATCAGCTATTTTCCTTTTAAAAAATGTGACAGACAATGTTTCTTGTTAGAGTGTCTGTGATTTGTATTCTCTGCTGTGCGATGACATGCTTCGATTGTTCAGTAAAAATATAATTCTCGTCTGCACTGGTCGTGTTCTGATACTGGCGTCGCGCACAATGAAACCTGCTGTGTTGACTGTTGATATTCCGTCGTATTCATGTTGGAAGATGCAAGTTGAAGCATATTTAGATATTCAGCGATCTAAAGGCTCGTCCTTAACCGATCAAATGTGCTTAAATATGATTGTTCTCTGTGTGGATATTTCTTTATTACGTGATACCAAGGTCGATGGAAAAACGACAGTAAAGTCATTATTATCAGCATTGGAAGTCCAGTGGCGTATTTCTCGAAAACCACCAAACGCCACTCAAGCCTTCTATGAAGTAACTTGTGGCTCCAACCTTCGGAATTGTCTCAATACATTGGTAGAAATTGGATCATACTTCTCGGCTACGGATTCTGTGATACGTCAACGGTTTATCGAAATATTACCAGGCTCGTTGAAACAAATCGCGCATTTGGAAATTGCAAGGAAGGCTAATATTACTTCATACGATTTGCTGTATTTATTGGAGAATATTCCATTTGAGCAACATCAGGTGTCAGCTGCTATATCGAACAATAATTCAGGACGCGCCAAACGAAGATGTGCGTATTGCAAAGCTTTTGAACACGAGATCGCCCGATGCCCGAAGTTGCTGTGTTATAAGTGCCATGAATATGGTCATCGACAAAAGAATTGTCCAACAAATTCAAAAAACTAATTTGTTGATGATTAAAGGTGTTGAAAAGATTACTTTACTGGATTCTGGATCACCGAACAGTTTCATCACTAAAGACGTGCTTGATTCTTCAGAGACCCATTGTCAGCGCAAGTTTACTTCGTTTGCAGTTCCAGAAAAGACTTGGATGTCAGTTGATGGAAACTTATTCTCCAGCCAGCGTTGTGTAAATCTATGTATCAGTGCTAATAATAGAACTGTTTATTGCTGCTTCTTTATTTTGTCTGACTCGCCGGTATCCATTATAGTTGGAACTAAGAATTTGCATAAACTGAGATGCAATATGTGCTTTAGTGATAATTATATAGAAACTTCCTTTAGTGGACCAATATCTACGTTAACAAAAACTGAATTCCTGTCTATGTTTTCTCTGCCAACTGATTGGTCTACTAGCTATCGCGAAAGTCTTGGCAATTTACTTTGGAAGTACAAAGATCTATTCTCATTGCATAAGACTGACTTGACTTGAATAATCAAATATCCCCTAATTCTGAAAAAATTAATGTCATAAAGGAGTATCCTGTACCTTCGTCGCCTAAAATGTTGAAGCGGTTTTTGGGAATGTGCAGATTCTACGCAAGATTTATCCCCAAATTTGCGGCAATGTCCATTCCATTGAATCATTTGGAGAATTGCTCTCAGGCGAAATACATTTGGACAGATATCTGTCAAACTGCATTCAATGATATCAAAACAGCATTTTGCAACGAGCTGTCTCTCTCAACCTGATTTCGATAAAGAATTTTTCATCGACGTGGACGCTAGTGATTCTTCTAAAGGATGTGTATTATATCAGAAATCCGGTCCACCTATTGCATTTGCTAGTCGAAAGTTGAAGAGTGCCGAAACGCGTTACTCGACGACTGACCGAGAGTTCCTCGCCTTAGTGTGGGCAGTGAAGCATTTTCGCCCATATCTGTACGGACAGAAATTTCAAATTTTCACTGATCATCAGCCATTAGTGTTCATCAGAAATATGAAAGCACGCAATGGTCGACAGGCAAGGTGGTTAATGGACTTGGAAGAATATCATTTCGACATTCAGTATCGACGCGGTATTGGAAAAAAAAGTTGCAGATACGCTTAGCCAATCGACATGTCACCAAATGAATTTGTAGCTACAGTCTCTGTCTCTGTATCACTGTCTGTTTCGGACGAGGATTGGTTTTCACTACAAAAGACTGATTCATTTTGTCTTGGGATTTTGCAAGAGTTGGATTCAAATCGCTGCAAACGTGGATATACTACAGATGAGAATAATCAGTTACGTTATTATGGACATCTTGTTGTACCGGCAGAGAAGATATCTGATTTGGTCTCGATGTACCACAACCATGGACACTTAAGCATAAATAAAACGAGAAACTCTATCATCAGTGCTGGATACTGGTTTCCCAGAATGCGTTTCAACATTAATGAACTCATATCCAAATGCTCAACCTGCGTTTCAAATTCCTATCGACAAGTTAATCCTCGCAATGTATCTTTGCCCAGATCACCTGAAATTGCACCATTTCAATGTCAGTCTCGATATTGTAGGACCGCTTCCTACTGTTCAAAGTGGTTACCGTTTTTTATTGACTATTATCGAGCATGCTACGCGATTTCTTGAAGCCATTCCATTGACAAATATTCGAGCAGAAACGTGTGCTACAGCCTTTCAAGATCACTGGATTTACCGATATGGACCACCCTGTCGTTTGCATTCGGATAGAGGACGTCAATTTGTAGACTCAATTTTTGATGATTTAATGAAAAGATTCAACATTAAAAGGTCCGTAACAACTGCTTATCAGCCTCAAGGGAATTCGATTATCGAAACCCCTCGATTATTATGGAACAAACTGGCGATCCGATCTCCGAAAAGCGGTATACGATGTGAATAGGATGAGGTTCTTGGACGGCCCATCAGCATTTGAAAGTGTATTCAATCGGTGCTAAAGTCCCAAGTGACACCATCCAGCACCAAAGAATCAATCGAAATTTCATTGAGCCCACCGTACGTCAATTCTTATGTCGCTATTCGTATTAATTCCGTCTAAAACACCACTTGACCCTTGTTTCGTTGGTCGCTATTTAGTGATAGATAGACCGTCTCCTGTAACTGCAAAACTTGATAATCAGAAGGTTGTGAATATTCGTGATTTACGTTTGATTTCATGATATTGGATATATTTTGAATTTGTATTTTAAAAACCCATTTGCCTATTTTGGTCATGGGGAGTGTTAGTGTCTGTGATTTGTATTCTCCGCTGTGCGATGACATGCTTCGATTGTTCAGTAAAAATAGAATTCTCGTCTGCACTGGTCGTGTTCTGATATTTCTGATACATAGAAATGTTTGACAAGATTCGCTAGCAGTTCTGCACGAAGAAACATGGCAAGAAATGTGGAATATCATGGTAAACTGGAATTTACTATCTGGTAGAATTAGGAATTCACCATCTAGTAGATTTCTTGAAATATACGACGTAGAATTGCTACAAACTCGGTGGATAGTTAATCGAAAACTTAAGTCGAACTTGCCTCGCGGTTGGCCTATGGTTGGAATTTCGAAGAAATTTCATTCAGAGACTGATAACAGATTATGTAAAGGGTTTGTAGGGCTTCCAATCGACTTGGATGTATTTAGGGTGTGTTAAAGTGAAAAAATATAGGAGTGCCTGAATTAATACCATGCTGCTAATCTCTGCAAAGCTTGGAACAGCTGGCTAAGAAGCATTGAAAAAGTTCATGCATTTAATTGGTTGATAATTCAGATCCTCTTTTTTAATAACACGCTTGGTTTTTTGTGTCTGTAACTCTGTTAATATTCCATTCGCGAGCACGTAATTTTGCAAGCACATACAAAATTTCTTGTTTATTCCGAAATCATCTAGATGGTAAAGAAATCTACTAGATAGTAGACAGAAAAACAAGTTAGAAAACTTTGTTTTATATTTAATTGCACTTTGGAATTAATTTTGAATTCCATTCAGCCATCCATGCTTTGAGATGATCGAGATTGTATCACACACCGAGTTTGCAGCAATTCTACGTCGTATATTTCAAGAAATCTACTAGATAGTGAATTCCTAATTCTACTAGATAGTAAATTCCAGTTTACCAATTAATTAAATGAAAGTTAGCTTCTGCGATTTTTCAAATGCTCGCTTTTCAGTCAAAATTCAAACAATTACGATGAAGAGCAATGAACACGTTCTCAAAAAGGATGAAGGAGAAGTTATCAATAGTCGCCAAGCAAGGAATGGCAAACATGGAGTCCTGCATGGAGAAAAATACGATGAGCCATCTGAAAGAACCGCAGCTTGGAAAACTAGAAAGTTCCGGCAAGGACCAATGATGAGAAAACATGCTGAGACGAACGGGTTGAAATGAAACAACACTTGTCATACACTATTCCTCAGGAAAGCACGAAATATGCCCTTCACTTTTAATGACTTGAGGAGGAACTGATTGATTGCATCTGGAATCAATTGTCGTGAATGTGCTGTCTTGCAAGTTAACCTCATTGTACGCTTGTGTACATTGTAGTGAATAAATACACCCACAGATGGTGACAGTTGCATCGCAGAGCAGGAATACTCATAGATTGCATCATGCTTTTATTCACAGAAATCAGTTTTTTGCTATATCAACAGATATACAAAAAGGTAATCGGATTTCTATACAATCCTTGCCTGCATCAGAAGATTGTTTAAATATTACAATTACCTAACGATTTATAAACACGTTAATTCAAAACTACCAAAGTCGCAAAATCTGCATTAGGACTGTTAGAAACGATATGAAACTCTTCAATTTCAGGCGTGGATGACCTGTCTATCTTTTTATCTCTTTATTTGCGTTTTGTGAGAAATTTTGAGATTCATTAGCATTTATTTACTTCAAGTGTTAATAGTCAGGATTGCATTCTATGTCAATGCTCACTTTTCATTTCTATCAGACCAATTAATTCTTGAGCCATGATTATGGAGTGATTGAATATATGAAGATTATATAGCTACATTTTAGGATATTCAATGGTCTCAGTTTGTTTCAAATGAAACGGCGTATGATTCATCCTCCCAGGCTTAGAGATTTAGAGTTTTCACATATCAAATTGGCAATGCTACTAAGCCAGCAGAAATGCGGTCTCGCGGCTATTTTACCAACTGAGTCAGTAATGCTGACTGCCTCATGAATAAGGAATAGAAAAAAATTATTGTAAAAAATGCTTATTTGAAGTTTGCAGTCGCCTATTGCTAAGGAAAGGTTTGCTTTTTATCGAATTCATTGAATTTCGCTGAGTGGTAAAAAAAGCAAAGAGCCTACACATTATCTAGGGTTTTTTCGCTGAGGTATGAGGCGCGGTACAGGACATGGATGGATGTTGTACGGGCGTATCTGTGAGACCGAGTTCCGATGCAATCTATCTACAGGGGTAAGAGCTTTCCACGGAAATCCGCGGGGCATCATTAAGTCTGCCTAATGTATTCTTCATTTTATTTAATTCGGGACCTTTGAAACATGACTTTCCGCCGGTCCTCTTTTTCTTCCCTGCATCTGTCTCGATGAGTTGTACACACTCGAAATTTCAATGAATAAACTGCACCTCTCAGTTTTTCATGATTTTTAATGACCTTTTAGACTTCCGTGTCGCTTATTTGTTGCCACATAAATCTTCACATTTATTCATCTTTGAAATCTCGTTATGGGTATGTCAGTAAATATGTATTACGAGCAGTGTTTTTGAGCGACCTCAGCGAGCGAGCGAGCGGTATTTTTTCAATTTTTTGATGAGCGGATGAGCGAGCGAAAAAAATATGAGGGAAAATTGAGCGAGCGAGCGGTTGAGCGAGCCATTTTTAGAAAAACTAAAAAAGGATCAAATAATCAAAAAAGCGAAATGTTTGAAAAGTTATTTTGAAAATGGCTCCTAGTGCATGCATGTATATAACTTGATTGATGAGCAAAACATCGTCACTTCTTTTCTCTTCTGTAGATCTCTCACTCTTGACAACATGCATTGAATGCCTGTCTGAATTATACTTGTGGATATGAGCTTAGCAAGAAGGTTTTCGTAATCGATGATGTGCTGAACATCTGATCTTCGACACATTATTTATTCACATATCTTTTGAATCGGTCTCCCAATCATCGCTTCGCCCCATAGATGTACTAATCGTCTCCGGAATTGCACGAAGCCATTATGAGATGCTTTAATTTGATAGAAACATTTCGTTGCTGGAACATATCCACATGCAGATCCCTGAGACATTTCAGTATCGTCAAGCGTGAAAGAACTACAAATTGTGGAAAAATTGAAACCAACCAAATTAGGCCTACACACGGACAACATATATGGCTTCCACTGTACGGTACATTGATTTTAAGACCTTCATTTTAACCCTATCCATACCGGATTCTGAAAAGCGCGTAGGACTGAATCGATCTCCACTTAAATTCCGTACCAATGTTTCAAATCACATGAAATTCACGGTACAACATATTTAGGGTCTAAGCTTTCTTATCGCGATGTTCATTTACTCTAACTGATTCATCTCCATGTTGCAAAAAGCAATTCAAGATTTAAAATCACCAATTTCGGCAGATTTTTTTAAAAGTTGAAATTTTACCGAACTTAATGATTTCAGTGAAAAATTTGAAAATACGCTAAACTTTAGGTCACAAAATTGTAGGTCGGTCGGCTTAGTTTTACGAGGATCACATCAAAAAATCGGGAGACCGAATTGTCCCTCTCCGGTATGGATAATTATTAAGTCGTTGAAAATCTTCTAATTGTAACATTTTTGAGTTTATTTTGCTTGCATCCTTTTTCTGATAGCCTCCTTAAGTTAGAATAATCAGGTTTTGAAATGTCTTCTTGATAGTTGTTGATCTTTAACAGCTCATTTGAACAATATATCAGAAGCATTATCAAGTGAAAAGGAATGCAACATTTAATGGTGTGTAACATTTAAAATATTGAGTAGTGATCAGTTGGAGTGATAAATCTTGGGTAATCATGCCGACTCCGCTCTGCTGCACCCTTCTTTCTATTCCTTGCCACGGTGAGTGTCATTGCACAGACATCTCTTTCAACTGTGATTTATATGCTGTACTTACAAGTAATTCTTCTTTCTTCACTTGAGATCAACATGTTGGACAAAGAACTGTTGGAGGTCAATAAATAATAGTTAGACAATTTAGAGATTGATTTTTCCTACTCGTTTCAAAAACCATTAATCAGGGTGTCACAGTATATATTCTAACATTTTAAACAGCTTTCGTAATAGTACTGTCTCGATTATACAGCTACGATGATTTCTTTGCAGACAAAATATAAAGTGCTGAGAGTTGATTACAACTAAGATATTGAAAATCGAACCATGCATTTCAACTGTACCATACAGTTGAAATACATTGAGTTCAATTTAGGATATTATACTTGCAATTACATCTTTTGTTGTCTTATGCGTAAGGTCATTCATTATGCAACCTTCCAGGAGGTAAGTAAAATATTGCTCTTTCAAGTTTATTACGATTTTTTTGCGAAGTAAAATTCCTCGATGCGCTTCGTCTCCATGGTCAGTCTAAAGGCTCTTCATTTTCAATCAATTTTACTTCGCAAAAAAAATCAAACTCTTCCTTTATTTAAAGGAGCGATATTTTTCCTGCCTCGTGACAGTTTACACAACATTTGCAGTTAATTTGCTCTATCTTCGCATGCAGTCTACTGTACTATTTACATGCGGTGTACAGACTACAAACAAACTTACTACGATATGCAGTAAGCATAGTGCTTATGGAAAGTGGTCGCAAGAGTGTGGGAATCTGGTAAGATGTCCAAATGTTGGAAATTGGCAGATGGCTCGACTGGGGAGTTGAAGTTTGCAAGATCTCATGGAACGATTGGTGGAACATGGGCTACTGGCAGTGAAGCGGAAGCATCAATGGACATATGATGTGTTCCATGCCCCTGCTAATCTGACACGTTGAGGAACACGGACCGACCCACAGTGTTATCTGTGTGACATGCCAATCCTCGTCGTGCCCTCTCTGGCTATCATGTGGCACTATAGAGAGCATGCTTGGTGGTGCAAACGATTGTGGAAGCAGTCTCTCTCTCCCCACGTTTGTGAAGTTAGCGGAACCACCCAAAGGAACCACTACTATTTTTAAATTTGAATTTCCCTATATCGACTGCGAATTTGTGGAATCTGATCAGAGGCTGAAATTGATAAAGTAGAAATTGTTTCGAACAGGATCTCGCTGGACTAAATAATGATTCCGCTCGGCGGTTCCGCCAACTTTACACAAGTCTCCCCTACAGGTAAGTAACAACGGGAATTGACTTTGTGCCGATTGGTAGAACCAAGAGACGAAAGACTCATCA
This sequence comes from Prostheceraeus crozeri, assembly GCA_907163375.1. Taxonomy (NCBI): domain Eukaryota; kingdom Metazoa; phylum Platyhelminthes; order Polycladida; family Euryleptidae; genus Prostheceraeus; species Prostheceraeus crozeri. The sequence goes on from CAJQUW010006186.1 coordinate 232,751, forward strand.
TGCGATCTGTACCGCAGAAGTAGGAAGTGATCGGAAGTTATCCACTTGAGTGGATAGACAGCTGCCAGATGAATTATCCCTATCTGACCAACGACCTCATCTAGTGTTGATCGACGTGATAGGGAAGAAAATGATTATGGGCGAACTGACTGTTCCCTGGGAAGAGAGCGTTAGGGATGCCCATGAAGAAACTGCGAAATATAAAGAACTGGCCGAAGGGATTCAGAAGCAAGGGTGAAAATATGAGCTCATACCTTCTGTGAGTGGGATGCCGCTATTTCGTTGCTCCATCGGTGAGGAAATTTCTTGTTAAAGCGGGTGCTTGAGTCTGAACACCACCATGAAGAAGTTGAGTGCAAAAGTGAAAGAAGGTAGGACCTGGGCGCAACGAGCTGCTGCGGACCGACCATCTAGACAGATACTGAACTTAGTGGGCCGAAATCTCAGTGACGGCTGGCGCCAATGTGTCAGGTCGTTTTGGGTGCAGCATTTTCTGCTTCACATAATTCAGCAATTTCGTTTATCAAGCGATTCTTTTATAGCAGATTTCCAACACTCAGTAATTAATTACTACTGAGTTGATTACTCAGTACTTAGTCACTCATAAGTCATGTATTTTATCTTTAGGTACTTTAGGAATTATCTATTATTTTGTCACGATTTCATTTAAGTTCATTTTCAATTGTCAACGCATTACATGGTTTCTTGACGCACCTTGCGAATTTTCTCCAAGTTTTGCGCCAAGAATTGTATATACTGATTCATGTGATCAGCATGTAAGATTAAGTTTAGATTATTGCCCATTTCTATGCATATAAAAAGAATTCTGTGGTTATGTACATCAAAATATATTGTTTCAACTAATTTTCTGCAATAGCTACCTTCTTAATACATTGGTATGATGGTCTACATTATTTCATTGTGGTTCAAATTTCACTTAAAATGAAATGATGAATTTCCCTTTAACGCCTAAAAGGTGTTTTTTAAAATAAAAGCATGGAATTAGCTTTGAACATAAAAAAAGGTTTGTAGAATAAATGAGAGCATTATCGAGAAATGAGCGAGAGAGCGGCATTTTTCGATGATTTTGAGCGGTGAGCGAGCGAAAGGATGATTTTGAGGAAATGAGCGATGAGCGAGCGAAAGCGGAATTTCGATCCGCTCAAAAACACTGATTACGAGGTTATGCTCTAAAAGCATGAATATTCACAACAAATATAATTACATCAATTCTGACCGTGGTAAAAATTGCAGATAAAGCTTCTTTACATAATAGGCTTATCAGAACAGTTGCTTTAATCAAGCAAATGCTGAATGCACAAGAAATGAATGTCAACAGAGATGAAATTATTGCACCAGGTGACCGCTTTCCTTTGTTTCGCAGCTCGACTGACTGCCGTATACGTGGCCATTCATCATCATCTTCCAGCAACATAGGATCGTATTGAAGTTGTTTTTCCTTTGTTCTAGAGATCCTCGGTGCTTGCTCTACAAAGCGGTTGATCCTTTGGGTGCGACGCGATGTTTAGTAATACATTACATGGCTTGCATTCACTAGCTTCAGTAACCAAGTTATCGTACAGTGGATATCAGCACACTACGGTTTCCGGGATAATTAATCAGTAGATGCTGTCGCGTTCATTTAAGCCGTGTCGACGCTTCCATCAAAAGCTGTAATGTCAAGCGAAACGCCGATTGAACAGCTCTAATCTACTCGCGCATCTGGGTGGCATGCTGTCGTCGCAGTGCCTCTCCTCGCTTGCCGGACTATGTAAACCTTGAATGAAGCTGTTATGTCTTGCCAACTGCTCACCGGCCACAGCCCATTTTTGCGCGACTACCTCCATTGAATGACCGAACATCAAATCTCACATGTCATGATTTTCATGAGGAAGATGACAGCGAAACACGTTCTCCTACGATGCCAATCATGAGCTTATATGAGCTCAATCTATGGTACCCGTACTATCATTGTTAAGTTTGAGAGCAAATAATATGTAAAATTTAAAAGAAGTGAATATGCTCAGCAAATGAATGATCTATTACCTTTCACCTCCATGTAGGCATTCTTTTAATGATTTCTCTTCCAATCTTTCAGAGTGAAATACAGTGTACGTATTTTTGCATGACATTTTCATTCAAATAAAATAGCAAAATGACCACTTTTCATCGCAAATTGTACTTAAATAATTTTGAATGCAAACCAAGGCCTTTCTGTAGGAACAACCTACCGTCATCAGGGAAACAATCTAACTGAAGGGTACATGCACATAAATTTCTACAAAAGATATTCAAAATTATCAAGCTATAGAGTACTATAAAACCTAGATAAATCTATGGTCAGCAAAGACTATGTTCAAAACACCAAAGAAATGATATAACTACTAAAGGCAAAAAAAGAACAGACATCAGAAAACAGAAAGATAAAATGAAGAGCCTGAATGAGAAAGTTGACTGTTTAAAATTGGGGACCTCTTCTTTATGAAGAGGGCCTCGGAAATACGAACAAAATGAGTTTTGTAAATGATCGAAACATTGTTCATGATGTCACGTCTGCTGCAGGTATTACATTCAAGCAAATGGTCGAAAAGTGGACCAGGTCTTGACACATGTTCATGAAATCTTCTACCTAGATGTCGTGTTGTCTCACCGATGTATGTGGTATACTGATCACCAGTACACTTGAATTCATAAACCACCGATGAGACAAAGAACCTCGGGGTAGGAGACTTCAGTGGAAAAAACTCGCAGTCTAGTGCTACGAAAAGAAAAAGCACAATGTGGTCTTATTTTCACAGGTATCAGCCTTTTAACACGTCTGCAATACGTGATACTTTCCTTGTCAAAATATCTGAAAGTAAAAGTCTGTCTTCTGATGTTACTTTCTTCACTCATTGAGTCTTCTTGGTTCACTTGTCTAGGAATTACAATTTTGTCAAGCGTCTCTTTCAGATGTTTCTCCACAAACCACAAAGGGTAATTGTTTGCTGCTAAATTTTTTTTCAATTTTCTTATTTCTTCGTGAAACAACTCCCAGCTGCTAGATAGCCGATAAGCACGGTAAATGCTGCCAATTATCAAACCTCTATTCCAATTCATTGGAACATTGGAACGAAAATTCAGTTGAATATGAGTATTCGATGGCTTGCGATACAGGCTATATTCAACCGAAGTCGATTGTCTATGCAACATGACATCAAGAAAAGCGAGTTTGTTGCTTTTTTCTGATTCACAAGTGAATTTTAAATTTGGATGTCTGGAGTTGATGAAGAGAAGAAAAGCATCAATCTTTGATTTGTCTTCAAAAACGCAAAATATATCATCGACATAGCGAACATAAAAGGAAGGTATGTTGTTACTGGAGGAAAACTGACTTTCCATATGATCCATGAATATTTCTGCAAAAATGCAGCTGAGTGGACTGCCCATTGCTACTCCATCTATCTGACGATATAGTTTGCCATCAAAAAGAAATATACTTTGAATGCATAATGACAACAGTTGACATCATGAACAATGTTTCGATCATTTACAAAACTCATTTTGTTCGTATTTCCGAGGCCCTCTTCATAAAGAAGAGGTCCCCAATTTTAAACAGTCAACTTTCTCATTCAGGCTCTTCATTTTATCTTTCTGTTTTCTGATGTCTGTTCTTTTTTTTGCCTTTAGTAGTTATATCATTTCTTTGGTGTTTTGAACATAGTCTTTGCTGACCATAGATTTATCTAGGTTTTATAGTACTCTATAGCTTGATAATTTTGAATATCTTTTGTAGAAATTTATGTGCATGTACCCTTCAGTTAGATTGTTTCCCTGATGACGGTAGGTTGTTCCTACAGAAAGGCCTTGGTTTGCATTCAAAATTATTTAAGTACAATTTGCGATGAAAAGTGGTCATTTTGCTATTTTATTTGCTACAAAAATTTATAGTGGGCTTCCTGCTGGAAAATGTTTTCATTTTCATTCAAGATTCATAAGATCCAGAGAAAAACTATTTTTAATGCGCTTTTCGGGGCTGTGCATATTCTAGGATGCGGATATCATCCGAAGCAATGAGTTGACATTCTTTTCACTGTCGTTGACTCGACAGAAGTCTAATCAGTTCCATCATCCATATATATCAATGTAAATGATTCTCACATTTTTCAGATCTATGATAATTCTGCGTCTTTCGACTGTCGGCTGTATAGGATTTGGTTCTGTTATATCGCTGAAACCCTACATATGTTTCATCCGAATATCGGAAGAAAAGTTCATGTCATTACCGCAAATTTCGTCCAGAGAAAATTCAGAAATTATTGTTACCGTGTCTCATCTAAAGCTCCTTGGCATAACATTTTCGGAAGATCTGTCCTGGAGGGAGCACAATTCTATCATTGTTAAGAAATGTCTTAGACGTTTGTACATTCTACGCAATTTAAAACGTTGTGAAATGTCACCTAAGTTGATGTTTGAATGCTATGTTTCGTTCATCCGCTCTGTCCTTATTTATGGCTATCCTACTTTTTGCAACCTACCAAAGTGCTTGTTGCATAAGATACTTCGTGTTGAGAAGCTAGCTGCTCGATTTTTCCGCAGTTATGATTTTAATGATTTTTCCACTGTTAGTGAGAATCTATGTAAACGTCTGTACCTTAAGATAGAAAGTGTTGGCGATCATCCACTACGTGCTATGTTTCATGAAAGGACTCCTACCTTGAGAAATCCTCATTGTCTAAGAGCGCCACGATCTAAAACTACGCGGTACGGCAAAAGTTCCATTCGCTTTGGGAGATAAGGTCTGCAATTCTTGTATTTTATGTTTTAGTGTTTTGTGGTCTTTTGTCAACCACCATTTGTCCATGCGTTCACCGCACAATGTGAGCCATCAATAAAGTTCTATTCTATTCTAAAAATTATGGATGGATTCCTTCCTTCACGAGGAGGAATGGGTAGATCATCATTGCGTTTGTCTTGTAATACAATCGCATAGTCTGGCTACACAAAGACTGGCTGGTGAATGTTTGACGCCTGAGTTGAAGAAGACGGAAATTTTGATGGATTTTCGGATGTTTAACTTAGAAGTAATTCATGTTTATCAAGATCGACCGATTTTTGAGCCGTCTTGCTAATCGCTTCATGTAAAAGTCAATACATTTTCAACCGCAATTTTCGCATTGAAGTCGTGGTTCTTTTTTGACAAAGTTTATACCATATTGATTCCCATGTTTCACAGATCAATTTGACATGTGTAGTAATTTCATGCGAAAATGGAGGGATTTCTGTGATGAAAATATTGGGGAGTTTGTTGAATTGTCTGTTTAGAAGCTCCCCATATCAGATCTTTGACATATTTACTGATGAAAAAACACCAGTGTCTCTCATGAGCTCTTTCGACGACCGTCCGCCGCCATAGTCATGCCTCATTCCTCTTCTTATCAGACAGGATCAAAGAAAAACACATGTTGGGACGCAGATTGCAGTTTTCGGTTGAAATGAACTTTTCTATGTTTTTTCTTATCAACTGAATAGTGCTAAGTCTAGAGCCATAATTTTAGGCATGGATTTTTCAGGTAATTTCCTATCATGCAGGGTTGCCAACAGGTCACTATTTAGTGACTAGTCACTATTAGTAACTATTTGGTCACTTTTTTTGTCAAGTCACTGCAAAATAGTGACCATTTTTTGTAAATCATTTGACGATTTTATATCAAAAATATTTAGAATCGGTCCATAAATCGGACAAAACGCAATCATAACTCAATTTACATAATATTTTGCCTACACTTAAGTGTACATATTTTATTAATCGGTATGCGGCTGGTATTTCATTTTGTTGCATCTACAGTCATAGTAGGAATTTTCAGGTTTTTCGTCATAACATCTTGCAGATTCTATGAAGTACTGGGAGAACCTTTCATTAAGGTATGATCACGCCGCTGAGTTGCATTTGTTATGGAATGTGAAGATTAAAATTCATGATATACGAAATCTGGTTATATTTTCGGTTTTCCTATGAGAGCAAGTACCTGCTATCAATTACAGAAGAAGTAAATGTGTTGGAAAATTTGGAAAATGATAGGAAAAATTGCTTTTCTGGATAATTACCGAGATGCCATATCAAACGTTGGGTCCGCTATTCTGGTCAAGACGACTATGTGTAATGGAGTGACTATCCTTGATTTAGTGACTATTACGCAATGTTAATGTCATTCTATTGAATGACAAGCATGTAGTAGGCATACATGTCGTAGTACATGTGTTGTACAATTGGACATGTATGACTTAACTTAGTTGCATTTTTCTACGTGAATTCATGAATAAATGGATGCTACATACATTTGATGTTTTCATTGTTTTTGTTACTTGTTATCATGGTTATTTCGCGTTTCGAAGTTTGGAAGCTTTCTTTGCAGTATCATTTATAGGTCCAAGATTGCAAATTTATAATGATACATTTATCATGGCTAATCGACGTAGCTGACATGAAAGGGACCAATAAATGATGATTGCAGTGACTAATTTGGCTTTCAGAAGGAACTACATCGGTGAGTTTTGTTTTTGTTTATCTCGTTAAATTCATGTACACGTAAATGATATTACGATGTTGATGTAATAATTTACATTATGAGCATATAACAATGAATACTGTGTATTTTATTTTATCATGTTTATTGTATCGGAACATAAATACATTAATAACATAACATAAATACTTGTATTCGCATCATACACTGTTTATAATACGTTTGCTGAACGTTAGATACGATACCTTTACGAACATTAGAGACCTGAGAACTACATGTGATAATAAAGAGCTATCTTCTTTCACAGTTTTAAAGTGCTGATAGATTTTTACAAGTTTAAATATTGAAACATATTTCAATCTGAAACGTGGAAAATCAAATGACAATCATAAAGGGTTGCCATAACAGCAGTGAAATCTTGTTTCTGACGATTTACATCATGGTAACTCATCATACTCGTCGTAAATATTTTGGCGAACACTGCATATTTTATACCATCAGACGTAAACAAGCCCATTGCCTTTTTCAGAATCTTTTTGTCTGTCATAATTTTGTTAATTGATTATATTTTAATTTTGATGACTTTCAATAATCTAAATACATGTAGAAGTAAACTTCGGTGAAAACAATTAGTGGCTGGGGTTGCAATGCAAGCGCAGTCGAATTTACTTCAATATGAATTCGTAGAGAAATTACAATTTTCTACAAATTATTTGTACCCATTCCGTCAGAGAGTTAGCATCAGTCTGTCATCATTCAATGATGGCATATTTGGTTACAGTATGTAGTATGTGTATTGTGTATGTTTAAACTGTTAGACATGATCAGCAAATAATTCAGAGCATACAGTTAAATCAACTTTGTGATTCTATAAAGTAGGAATGGTAATGTATGGCATAATGTAGGTCTTGTATGATCGATGATATCTTGCAAAAGTAAGGAGAAGTATGTGTGATAAAATCCAATAGGCCCTACTCAAAAATTTTCATGTGGGAGTCGCTGAAAATAGCTCGGAAATGTTGCATCCGTTTAACATATTGTACTGCAAGCGCACTTGTCAAATAGAATACCACGGTCTTTTACATACACAAATATTGCCTTAAGTTCTTTTAGTACAATGGACAGAAATGAACAACCTATTCTTCATAAATATGTAGATGACATTTAAGAAGCATACGCTTTAATTCAACAATTACACGTATATATCGATGAAATTTGTGAAATGGTCTTCTTCTCTTTTCAGATATGGGAAAGTGTTCGTTTAGCTCGAGGGTGACTGAAAAATATCCATGGACTGTCGCTGTACCTGGTAACATTTATGTTGCACGATGCAAACTCGACAATAAAGTGATAAACATCAAATCTGGGTTTCAAAAATTGCATCAACATTCTGTCTCAGATGTACATAAAAGTGTTTCAGATGCATCGCAAACCAGCATTTCCACATCTTTAAGTCGCATGAAGTCAGAAGCAGATTTGAAAGCCACAGCTACTTTTTTTCATTGTCTTAAAATTGTAATGGACGGCGGATCTTTTTTGTCATCCGATCCGTGTGCAACTGGTAGAGATTTTTACGTAAAAATGTTCTCTGACACGAAATGTGCTATAAGTTGTGGACGCACAAAGGCTGAATATGTCATTACTCACGCTGTGGTTCCATTTTTTCGTAAAGAATTGACTGAAAATGTTAACAAACGGTACGGGTTACATTTCGACGAGTCATCTTACAATGATAAAGTGAGACTCGAAATCCATCTATGTTATATGGAAGCAGATGGGGCGAGAAAAATCCGTTACTTGAAGACTGTCGAATTAGAGCCGAAAATAGATTTGGAGAAGGATTTCCTCTTAAATGACAAAATAAAATCAGTAAAAAATTTGAAGATAATGGATAGTGAAACAGTGTTCGACGAAGTCATAAATGCACTATCCGACTTCCAACTTGATATTGCGAACTTAACGTACATAATGACAGACAATTGTGCAACTATGCAAGGCTCCAAAACTGGCGTGATTGCAAGATTAAGAGAGGTCTCTTGCAATCTGATTGATTTCCCTGGATGTAGTTGCCACAATATTCATTTGCTCTGTAATGAGGAAATTAAACGTGATTCAGAAGGCATTCTCAAGATGATTGTTAGATTCGCAGAGTTATTTTCTGACTATCTGAATACCTCTCATAAAGCTAGATTTCTCTTCAAAAAGTCTTCAAAGGTTCTTGGAACTAAATGCACATAATCATTTAGTCCCACTAGATTTCTCGATATTTTTCGTGTGATGGAAAATATTCTGGATCAGTTCCCAATTGTGTTAAAACTTATACAACTTTCCAACATTAAAGAATTGAAAAATATTGTCAACCAAAACTGTTCTTTGATTCATATCGACCAGTTCGTGATTCATCACAAACTAATGCATGATTTGACTGCCGCATTTCAGTCCAAGGAATTAAGCATTCATGCCACATTAGAACTGGTTTTGAGTTTCTTGTCAAAAATAAGGTTTCGCTTAGGGGTTTCAGCAAATTTCCAGACTCACAGTTATCATCATAAATTGTTTGATGGAGAAGATGAACCAATAAATATTGATTCAAAAAACAAAGATATATTTTTTCTGAGACGCACGACCATGTGATGTCTAAATTGCAAACTTTAAGTGACCAAGACATAGATCGTATTCAAAACTTGTGGAATTCTTATAATGAGGAGTTATATTCTCGGGTTTTGAAGCGGTTTCAGAGTTTTCTGCAGTCTAGTATAACTCGAGGTTGTCACGTATTCCACTTCAAACTCTCTGAGGTCACACCGTCGGGAAAGAAGAAGTTTGCTGAGCTGGCAAAAGCATTCAATGTTCATGCTATTACAGTGATTGATGAATTATGCGAACTTCAGGCTCATAATCCCGATTGTACTTTGATTGATCTTTTCCGCCGATCCAGGACAGCACCTGTTCACTCAAACTACCCAAAATTGATAGAACTCACAGAATCTTATTTGTTGGTTGTAACTCACAATATGGACGTTGAACGCGGTTTTTCCGTAATGAAAACCGCTGAAACAGTCCAACAAAACAAGATGAGACCAATTTTGTACGACTCCGTGCGATTTGTGAGAGATCGATTCGATCGGTCAGACTTTGAGTCCTACAATCCACCGAAGTCCTTATTGAATGATGTTCAATCTGCTGGTTCGAATTACAGGAAAGAGTCTGCGAAATTGGCCGCGGTGAACAAGGAGCGCCTTGTTCAAGGGTCCTCCTTGCGAGAAACCTTGAGCGTCTTCAAAAGAGCTGAAAAGAGACATTGACCAAGTGGAAATGGAGATTTTTGAAACGCGGAAACGGATAGTGGATCTGGAACAAAAAAGGCGCAGGTTGCACTTGGAACAAACGAACGAGTCTTCACGAACAACTACGATTTCAAATGAAATCATAGACTCAATGTTTTCTTCGAACTGATATCCCTATCGTTATGTTTGGTATCGCTGTCCCAAGTGAACTTTCTAGCATGTGTTGATATTTCAACAAGTTTTCATGATCATATCGCACTTCAATGGCCTTTTGTTTTTATCTCATGTACTTTTAGGTTTCAATTAGGTGAAGTACGTGCTACATACACGTATTTGTACCTATGTATAATGGTGCCATCCAAAATTAGATAAGTCACCCTCTATACACGAATCTCTAAGTAAATTTCGAAGTACTCATGCAAGATTGTACTCGAAAACGCCGTAAATTTCAAATATTCTTTCGGCAAAGGTATGGAATGAATTTTATCTTAGTTTCGAGAGGGCTGTCAATAAGCTCATATTTTATTTCATGAAAATATCTTTTAGTTTATCTTAACTGTAGCATTCATTTTCTTCATCGTCTGTTACGATGTCGGTTCTGACTCTAATAGAACCTGGGGGCTATATTAATTCAGATTGCTCTGACCCGGGTTCTGTTGGAGGACTGGGTTCTAATTTATCACATTGACAATTTATCAGTAAAAATATGACCTCAACCCTGGCATTCAGTGATCTTACATTAAAATATCGGCCTGTTGTATGACCTCTTGCTGTTACTGTTCAGTATACCGTAGTTGAAATCTTTCTTACATGTACGAGTATGCGCTTGCTCATGGTATCTTGAATAGCCTATTCCTATAGCTTCTGAGTCGTAGCCGGGTTCTATTAAATCAGATAGCTCTAACCCGGGCTCTAATGGAGGCCGGGCTGTATTGGAGTATATACGGTATATTAATTTTCATTGTTACATTTCTTATTCTATCAATCTTTGTTCACATAGATTATTTTCTGGTTGACTGTTGTAGAAAGACGATTTGAGTCTTTCATATTCAGCAAAATTGTGATACCGTATAACTGGCGCTCAAATCGAGTTATTTACTTCTTGTGATGTCGTTATCATAAAAATTCATAGGGTACTTAGTCAATGTTATAGGCGCCTAATATATCCATAGATCTATTCATATTATTGTAACGAAATGATTTATGAGCTAATGATAGTACGTACATTGGTTCAACTTCATGCATATGGTAGGTACTAAACAATCTAACAAGTATGGAAATAAATATATTCTTACGGAATAAATTTAGTCACCGGTAGAAATTTGTATGTTCTTGGCTCACAACCCTTAAAATCATTACCATTTAGCCACTTTTCTCGAGATTTCAGGTCACTATTTTGATCGTTTGGTGTTGGCAACCTTGCTATCATGTGTACGTGTATGTGATATTAATTTTCATGCTTCTGATCGGTGATATATGCGAGAATGTGGATGAAGTGAGCCAACATGTTGGTATTTGTCGACAGTAGGAGGCTTACCAAATCTTATTGTGTATAGTTTGCTATGTACTTAGTACAGAGTAAATAGTTGTGAAAAGATATACATTGTGCTAAGTGCTAATAATGTTCCAATTATTTTGTAGCTGTTTTATACTTATATAATATGTACATCTGCTTATAACTCAAGCCTTTTGTATTACTAATCAATTATTGTGTCCTATGTTTTCCCATCCAGTCAGGTCATCATTAAGATCCTATTGGTACCATGTAACCCGGAATTTACTGAAGATTTTTGAATTCCGACATGCAATCGGGAGTTCTGTCGTAGTAGCACTAAAATTTATAAGAATGATAAATGAACCTTCTTTATATCCGGAAGCACATTAGGCACGGAGCCTTTCCTCCATGTGGCCGATTTGTCATTAATCCCACTCCCATTCTTTCACTAATGAGTAGCTCACAAGAATGCACAGTGTACCTATTTTTAAAGTCTTAAGTTTGACTCTACCAAGTCTTGAACCAAGGTCTCTCGGACGAAGAGAGAATACTCTACCAGAAGGTCACAGCGCCGGCTATAGGATTTTATGATAGGATATTAATGTCAATTTCTATTAGCGGTCATTAATATGAAATACATCATCGTATTCTTTACCCTTTTAGATTGCGCTTTATGTGGCAAGCAGAAGTCTAAATTCGATATGTGAATATGCCACACAAAGTACCATTTCGCGTGGTGCATGTTTCCGGACAGGACGAAAATTTCAAAGCTGTAGAGTTAAATTCACACAGTCCCACCGTCAAGGGATGGCAATCGTCAAAGTTTTGTCTATACCCCCAAGACATCGTTATCTATATGGAGCAGAAAAGTCGTCTTAGGAAGATTCAAATTCTTGCTCATCAATTTCTGATTCGTAAGTATTTCGTTGATGAAATCCGATATATTCTGTAGCGTGACACTGAGAGTGCTATGCACGTTTTCGATCGTGGGATTGAAAATAATTTAAAAGTCACACTGATGTGGTCGCTGAAGCGGAAAATGTACTTTCAGAATATTTATAGTCAACAGTGACAAACCGAATCAAATTTTATTTTCAGCAAAGTGAAAATGTATTGCAAAAAACTGGTATCCTCTTTAAAGTTTTTGGCCAAAAGTAAAAACAGATTGTTATAAATGTGTACAACTCCATCGAGTTTCGAGCTTCTCTCTTCTTCAGGAGGAAAATTCGCTAAAAACCAATCTGGACCAGGAGAGACCGTGTTTTTTGCTGAACCATGAAGAATCACCTCCTGTTGGCGGCCATCTTATATGAAAATGGATAATCATTCCGTTTTAGACATCTCGTTGTCATCAAGTAAAAGAATTACCACCTGATTGCAACTATCACATAGAAATGGTATTCTACTAAATAGCTACTAAATCAATAAATAGCATTCACCCTACGCTCAGGAGTCAGCAAGTCTGGAAAAGCATTCTCTGAGGATTTAATATAATCAGAGAGAAGCTTATTGTAATTGCAAATAGAAACGCTGCTCTACATTCCCAAATGAAGTTTTGCGTGCAGTATATTGCCGTGCTTCCCGGTGCTTTTCTGGGAAACATCAGGTTAAATCTGTTATTTTTTCGTAATTTAATCGTTTTCTCCCATTTTCTATATATTCCTTTTATATTCCTCTTAAATTCCATTTTCTTTATATCTTCCCATTTCCCTATATTCATGGTGTATTTTCTTAGTGCATTTTTGTCACAAATCAACAATGAAATATGTTATTTTTGTATTTGTATTTTTTAAAAGGAACAGTTATTCAGATGGTGAGCTACATTTGCATCATTGTTGCTATTAATTTCATCGTTTCAATTTTGATGTTAAACTCTTTACTAAGCATGTGTGAAAATAGGGCACAAAAGCTGCACCCTTCAAGACGTCATGAGCAAAAGAGTGATACACTGTACTAGCATATTGGAATAATTGTAAATTTGCCAATCGATGTCACTGTGCCAATGTCGTGATCGATTGCGTATCCGAATAAATTCTTGTTGAACGGAGGGAAGGTTTTGGTGGTAAACAATAAAACAACGCAGAAGTGCTCATTTTTAAAATGATACTTGACTTGTTTGGTTGCCGCATTTTTGTTTCATTTTCTTACTACAAACAATATGGTAGCTTCGGATTTTCTAATTATCAAGGTCTATCATGCGTTTTTGTGTTTTAAAGCGCTTATATTTAATGCGTTGATATGTTTATCTAGTCATGTTATTGAAATTGGAGTGGGTTCACCTCCTCCCAAGCCTTGACATGATATGATGCAAAATCAAACACCGAAAAATATCAGGAATTGACCATAGATTGGGCCTCCCGTGGGATTGAAATGGACTTGTGACAAAAACTTTGAGTCCGTGGGTCCGCCATGGACAGCGCATCATCGCTGATTTTGAATAGTTCGCCTTGAAGAAATTATACACGTATTGCAGGCAAACTTTCACTTTTTACTATTTCATTTAATACTTCTAAAACGAAGAAAATAGAACGTGTCGCAAGAAGGCAGAGAATTACCGTCCGGTCAGCCTGACTTGTACTGCCTCCAAATTGATGGAGTCGATTGTTCGCGATCACTTGTGGCAGTTCTGGAACCAATATGACATAATCAAGCGCTCTCAATTTGGTTTTCGATCCAATTCGTCTAGTACCCACCAGCTCTTAGAATTCCTCGAGGATTTAACATCTGTTGTGGATCGCGGTCAGTGGGCTGACGTCATCTATCTCGATTTTGAAAAAGCGTTCAATTCAGTCCCTCACTTTCGTCTCCTCTCGAAATTGACTTCCCTGGGCATTGGAGGGAAACTTCTATGTTTTCTGAAAGCTTTTCTTGAGGATAGAACTGAGAGTGTTGTCGTGGATTGTGTGCATTCTTCCCCCTACAGCATGATTTCTGGTGTCCCCAAGGGATCCGTTTTAGGCCCAGATCTGTTTGTCGCCTTTATTAATGACATTGATGACACCTTGACAAACTCTTCTTTATTGAAATATGCTGATGATGTAAAATTGTACTCCGAAATCAAGCGCACTGATCCCCTGAAAGCCAAAGAACTTTTGCAAGCTGACCTCAACGCTGTAACCACCTGGTCGAAGAAATGGCAGCTATCGCTCAATCCCCAAAAGTGCTCCATTCTACACATTGGATTTCGCAATCCTGCCTCGGACTACCGTCTGGATGGAAGTTTCCAGAAAAATTCCAAGTGTGTCAAAGACCTTGGAGTTCTGATTTCAAAAGACCTAAAGTTCTCTCGGCACATTCTGACCTGTGTTCAGAAAGCGAATCGCATTGTATCTGCCATCCGCAGGACATTCGTCTCTCGGGACGCCGATCTGCTTATTCGTCTCTTCAAGACACTGGTCCGCCCTCACCTCGAATATGCCATCCCAGTCTGGAATCCATCCCTGAATAAAGAAATTCTGGCTATCGAACGTGTACAACGTCGATTCACCAAAAGCATCCGTGGTCTATCCTCGTTGCCCTACGAAGAAAGGCTGAGAGCTCTGAAACTCCCAACACTACAATGTCGTCGTCGGATTATGGACCTTACAACCGTGTTCAAAATATGTAACCACCTTACTCCAAGTGATCCTAATTCCTTCTTCACCTTCAGTGTTTCCCGAACCCGTGGACATAACTACAAAATTTTCCGCCACCCAACAAATCTGAATTGTTGCCTATCCTCCTTTTCCCACCGCATTATAGATGACTGGAACCGCCTCCCCGACGATATTGTGAACAGTGAAACGGTGAAACAGTTTAAACGAAAGCTTTTTATGTTTTATTGTAACTTCTAATTGTTCCCTCCTGAATGTATTTCCTGTGTTGCCTTGGTGCTCCTTGCACTTATTGGTGTACTAAATAAATAAAAATAAAAAATCAATAGTATTCACAATCTATCTATCAAATTTTTTCGTTAAATGCAACCTTTTCTGATAAGTAGCAAAATGTTTTTACTAATGCATGTATAGTAAATGCTAATGAGCAACAAGAAATAATTTATGAGATGCCGCATTTCCTGTAATAGAATCCTGTCTTCTATTTGATTTTGGTCTTTTTAAGTCGATTTTCAGTTTGTGATTTTTTCTGCCACTAACTTCAATGATCATAATATTTTAATTTCAAATATTGAGGGTTGGTTCCTTTTCCATATGACCGTGTGGGGCGATGGTTATGTCGTTGACGCGTCGCTTATAGTGAAATCGCTGAAAGTTTTCCAAAGAGGTGGCCATGTAAAAACTGACCTATAAATCCTATACATAAGCATCCAATAAAACTATTCATGACTATTCACGTCGAAGCTATGTGCATAATTGGATTGACTATGATTCGTACATACAAGTATATACTCACAATCAATCGGCAAAAAATCGCTTCTGTTTTTGTGTTTCTTATCGGGCTTGCATGAAATTTCGTAAAAGACTCGTAATATGGCAAATCATGCAGCCTCTAATGAATACTAGAAAGTCATATCTAAATGATCGTTTATCTTCACGTTGTCAATTTCATAAGTTGTAGGATATTTTACAAGTGCACAACTTTTTGAGCAATAAAAAATCTCAACTAGAATCGCAATATCTAATACTGCAAGTTATTTATGCGCCTACACGTACATCCATACCTAGTTAAGAAAATCCAAAATCATGCCAATAGAATTCTTTCAACGCTGCCACTGACAAAAAAAGTGCATTAGAGTTTTCGTTGATATTTCGAATAACAGTCAATGGCTAAAATAAGTGATTAGTTTGAAGTTCACATTAAATCATGACAAGGAGGCTAGCCAAACCGATGGGGCTTGTGTACAGACCACTGCTTCCAAATATCAGGGTCGCTAGTTTAAGGAACCATATGGAGCTTCTTCTGGCTGTAAAGATTTTGCTCTGTGGTCCGGTCCCGACTACACTAGAAAAGTGAAACTTATATCAATCAGCACCATTCCAGGTAACTAATCGAGTAAATTTTGCTAGTCTATACAATATGCCTAGAAAAAGAAGGCCTAGATATTTAAGATCTGGATGCATGTTTTTGACCGATCAGCCGCGATATACACGCATGTATTTCTAATAAAGTGCACCGCAATCGACGGTCAAAGAAAATATTTCAAGAATTCAGGATCGCCTGATAGCCTATTAAAAATTTGATGACATTCATGTTGCTAAGCCTAATGTTTTTGAAAGTAATCAGAACCTTTAACAACAATGAAATTAGATAAACGATAGATCAGATTCCCATGCAAAAGATGTGCGGCTGGTAGGATTCGAACCTACGACCAAGGTTAACTAGACCTGTGCTCCAACCAACTGAACTACGAACCACTTATGCGACCGTGTCAATTGGCAGGATCAAACCCTCACCACCACACACCAGTTGTCAAGGCAGTTATAATCAATGAATAATTAACTAGTCACAATTGTGACCGCCGACATTAAGACAAGTATCGGGGATCGATTGTCCACCAAGGCATCTTAAACCATGTTGTTAAGCCATAAAAGAATAAACTTAATCAAGCCCACACATTTAACCTGTTAAGTACTTTTTGAAAGAAGCACAGATGATCAGGCCTTATTCGGTGGCAGGTAGACCGTGAGCTCTTTATGAGATCTGAGTAATTTTACATCGATAGAAGGGTTTACTTTCGCAGTTTCTAATGATCACAAAATGTTAAAGTTTCATCAACTGATTCATATAACTTTACAGCTTTTTTCATGCAATTTTTGCTTTTAGTCAATTTATCAGACTTCAACATCATGGTTTTCTATCATGGCATGAATGTGCTACAGTTCAAAATGTCGAAATGCAATTTGTTGCTTCAACTTAACATGTTCGAAAATTGAGGTCTGAAAAATCGGCTAAATACAACTTTCTAGAATTTCATGAATCAGATGATGAAAATGAAGTATTTTTCGATCGTTGGAAAGTTCAAGAAATGAATTTTCTATCGATATGAAGTCATTTAGATCCCATAAGTAGTTCACTGGATGCAGGCCATTGAGGAAGGGCATATGTTTATAATCTTAAGAGTCACCGAGAGATATGCTTATAATCTTAGTAATCACCGCTCACACAATTCACCAATTTTGAGAAATGAGTGCGATAGAGTCAAATATCGCTCATTTATATCTAGCACGCTTCAGTTTCGTGGCAAAAATCAAACAGGAAATATCTCAAATTTTGTAACAAAAATAGTGTAAAGAAGTGCCCGGATAATTTTTGAGCGGTATAATTGGAAAAACATATCTGGTCAATATAAAGAATAGCATGGAAGTTTGATGAAATAGCCAGGGAATTGCCCGGGAATTTGAAGCTTGAAATTTGGTCGCCTCCAGAGAATAGTAGACTAGAATAGAATAGATAACTCCAGAGAACTAGTTTGAAATTTGTGAAAATATATGGATTATGGTGCTCGGCATCCAGTGCATGATTTTGCACCAGTGTGTCAGCTAAGGACTGGAACTTATCGCTCACTAGCTTGTTTGACGTCCCGACGCTTGCGTTCATCTTCCCCGTCTTCAATATAATAACAGTCCTTGTAGTGTGCATTTTCTGCCATTATAAGGAACAGATGTTCGAGTAAGGAACTAATTTCTCACATTTCAAGGACTATATGGATTAATTGATAGATTTTGTGGATGCATTTGAATGATTAATATTCGTCCGAAAATAAATATAATCTCTGCTTTACTCTTTAAACTCAAACTATGGGCCCACACAGGAGTTCCCACTTGAAATTAACGTATGTTATTCAATTTTAGCTTATCGACAATTTCCACGGTGATAATTAGAGGTCCGGCGATTAGCGAAATCTAATTTTTAGGAACAAGCTTTGCCTTATCTAATTTTCGAAATTAATTATTTTAAATGTTTTGTAGTCCTATGGGCAGGTGCCTTAAAAACTTAGTTGACGAAATATAGGATTAGACAAATATATTCCTCTTTTCTTAATAACATGTCATGCATGGTGTCCAAGAAGTAATGAATAGTCGCATAAAGATAGATAGGCCTAAAGCATTTTTGACTGCTTTTATACCGTAGATCTAAGTTCTGGGACATCCTCTATATTTTTGTATATTTATATTATTTGTATAACCGGTAAATGATTAGGCCAACCAGTTATTTATTTAAGCTTACTTATAATCTATTGATAGGTCTACTTATAGGGTGCCAACCAAAGAAGGCCTACATGTAAGCCTACTTAATTCTCATCTACATGCAAGCCTACTTAATTCTCATCTACATGTAAGCCTACTTAATTCTCATCTACATGTAAGCCTACTCAAGCCTACCTAATATTGTGCTGACGTCACTCGAAACTGCTTCCTATTCGGCATGCATCTAACCAATGAATGATCGTAATAATTATCGACGCCTCTTACATCACCGCTGAGTTTAATAAATCATCTCATGGACAATTCTGCTAAATATACCTTTTATCAGTTTCTGTTGTTTTATATTCAATTGTACGGTAGGCATGTACTGTACATACTAATGCTGATTACTTTGCATCACGTGAAGCTTTGTTTTCATTAATTCTACAGCAACAAAAATTGAATTTTTTACTGGAGATGTACCTGATGGCGTTCCTCATTCTCTACAAAATGCTCGATATCAACGACTTGGGTAAGACTTGTAAAAATATTTGATATTTCAAGAGATAACTTATGAACGCTTTAATTGTAGGTATGTGAGTTTTAGTGACAACGAAAAGACGGGCTTTCGAGCTCGTGAGCTGAAGTCTGTACATGTGGATGCTGTTGGCATTTACATCAAATTGGTGGTTCATAAGAACTTCATCAATAAATACAATCTCTATAATCAGGTAAAACTCAATTGTAAAAGGCTTACACTTTTAGTTGCTTTTCGATGCCAATGTGAAGAATAGTGACATCATGAACAATGTGGTCCCAAAACTAAATTTCTATTTGTCGAATATAAGATGTAAATCTACATTATATCTGATCATATGCACATGCAACTGTTCACTGATTAAACGAGTATATTTCCTACTGTCGCAACGTAAACTCCTCTAAGAGATATTGTTGTGTTAGTCTCATTCGGTCAAACACGTTGGTTCTACTCTCGAAAATTTGTTTTTGCCATGAATTAAATAGAGCGAAGTTACAGCTGCACTCTACGACAAAAAAGACAAAATGACAAGCTGCACTCTACGTTCTTCTCACAGGAATCTTTCTCAAGGTTGTAAATCAATTTTTTGCCACCGCTTTCATTGCTTCCATACATTTTTACTAAAGTAAATGTATATTTTTGCGGGATTTTTGATAGAGTAGGCTATATTTGAAGCAGATTAACAACGTTCTGACAACCATAAACCTGCTCAGACTGAATGAATGTTGTGACTGTTCCTTCTTTTGAAAAACCAGTGTTGTCAACAATTATTTTATATATAGTCAATATATATTTTGTTCTCAATATTCTTTCTTAGGCTGCGACAAGGGTCAAAAAGAAGTCATTCTTTACACATTTTAGAAGAGTATGTAACATGGATATGGATGAGTGTGTCGACTATTTACTGCTTTCTGTCTAGAATTAAACATGAAATGGCTCATAAAGTTTCTTCACTGCCATTTTTTACGGTTACATTACAAGCTATCTTATCTGCATTCTTGGATTGGAAAATAAGTTATGAAATATATGAAAACTTTCATCTTGTAAATCTTTAAGCGCGATCTTTTGCAGTGAATTCCGAAATTACGTGTGTATTGAGTGTGTTGCTCAGGATTTTATCAAGAAAGAATTGCTGAAGAAATAGTTGAAAAATTCCTCAATAAATAACTGGTCACTTTCAGTATACTTCCTCTTAACTTACCTCATTCTACAAGATTCCAAAATTGTGTTCATATACAGTATGATTGTTGGCAAGAGTAAAAAATTCATTATTGATATTCATTTCTGATAATTTACTTGTCACTTAATAGCGGATTGGAGAAGAGCAATTTGAATATCAACAGCATCAGCTTTTTTATTTTTGTCTAATTTCCTTTAGTACGGCATTTTATTAAGTTTTTCTACATGTATAACATGGAAAGGGGAGTTTTTATTGAAATCGATCAATCTGACAAAATTTTGAGTCATGTGTTGGGTCATCAAAACAATCATCACAAAGTCATCACAAAAAATCAAAATCCAACAAAGATTTCAGTCATTGGGATGATGTTGTAGTGATATTTTCATGTTTTCCAGGTTGGTATTATTGCAATTAATGTGATAGGAGACGAAATTTTGAATCCTTTTGAACTCAATCGTGATGCGGTAAGCAGTCACTTTGCTCATGAATTTCTGATACAAATTCTCAATGGGTTTGTTTACTTTCCAGCCTGTTTACGATGTATCAGCGAATCCTGATAAAGATGACTATCTATCAGGGAATTTCCGTCGATCGGATTACATATCACCAATGGAGGATCTTGCGTTTGATATGTATCAAGATCCGGAAGTAGCAAGTCTTTGTCGAAAACTTGATAAAAAGAAGCAGAAGGCAGTTATGGGTAAGGGTAAAAACATCAAAAAGTAATCCACAAAACCTATTTACCATGTAAAGATATACTTAGAAATTGGCAAAAGAAATTTGAAAAAAAGGATGAATTATATTTTGATTTTATTTCTTGTCAGGTCTGACAGTTTTTTTGTCTCTTAGCTTCAACGAACTAATTAATCTGTCTGCCCATTAGCAACATTTCGCTTTTGGTAGCAAGCAACCAGCTTTTTTTGTAATATGTTGCAGAAGCATCTGTAATATAATCACTTGGTAAATGTCATAAATAGAGGATAGATTAGATAGAAGATCGGGCAGGACATCAGAAATTTGTTTTTTGTAAGGTATGAAGGATTCTCTGAGCAATTCTGCCAATGTTAAATGATCTGGTTCCGAACGTTTATCGCTGCATCACTGTAATTTTGGTATCACCATCAATGACTCTTGTTAGTTCTAGTCATTTTAAGTCTGTGACTTTTTCAAATCGGATGTCACTTCTTGTTGTATCTTCATCAGAGAACAAGCGTGATCATGTAGAAAACGGACAGTTTTATTTTTTGAAATTTTAAAGATTGCTTCGGCGTTATTCTATGTCATCGGAAGGGACAGGGTGGAGAGTCGGTTTTCTAAACAATATTATTCATTGCGCTAAATTCCCCCATGTCATGTAGTACATAGATACACTCTACATATTGATGTTGATCAAAGATTTAATTGTAATATATTTAAACACAAAGGAGACCGCATATGTTTGCAAAACACTTATTTTTAACATATATTTAATTTGTTGCCCTGATTTTTTAGAGGAAAGATTTGATTATGCAAAGCGCCTGAGAGATGGTATTTTGAATCTACACAAGGTAAGAAATTTTATAAGCTATTTATCTTAACAAATTTGCATGTTCTCATTTCATTTACCCTCATCCACTGATGACCTGAAACCTCTTGAAACCAAAGTGCATTTACTTGGTGGCTTGTCATTGTCTGATGCAAATATGATGACAAATCCGTAGCTTTCTTCAATATTAAAAAACTAAGATGTCAGACTCTGCAGCTCCGGTCTTTCGCCAACCTGCGGTGATTATACTATCTTTATCTTCTTCACACACTTGCATGTACATTCAATTTTATCAAAAAAATTGAGAAATTTCTTTCCTATCAAATCATATATACAGGCACATCACGTAAATGAACGCAGTCACTATGAAAGCAGACACCGTATGATTCACTCATTGACTTTGATATCCGTATGAGAATGATGTGCTGATGTCATGAGAGAAGAAATCAGTATTATGAGTACACGGTGCTGGTCTCAATCAAATAGACTAATTCAGGGAGAACTTTCTGTCATCTACATGTAGTTATCGAAAGAAAAACTCCTCTTTAGGCAAAAATATAGAATGTAGAGGAGCGTAGTTTGATGAATTATATATTTAGAGATCACTATATTAATATATTTAGAGAAAAATCTGTAGCGGTAAAGTTACTGACATTTATTCCGCATCTCATGCTGCATCTGCTTTCAAATTGATGACAAGTGATTGCAATTTTCACGTGACAATATCAATTATTTCATGTCTGACAATATAGTCCGCCACTAATTATGCCTAACATTAGAATGGGAAATTTATACTCTCTAATCAAATAAAACATTCTGTCGGAAAATGTCGCCATTAACTGATCGGTTATTATGCCTCATAAATTACTTAATTGAAGTTATTGCAAGGTTTGTTGAAATTGCAAACAAGAGAAAGATACACTGGTACAAAGTAGATATGTACGAGCAAGAATCTGTTGTTGCAATTCTACTTCTCTCTTTGTTTCCATCTGTCTCTCTTCAGCAGCAACTTCCCTTAGGATTGCAATTGTTTCTCTTAATCGCCCAATAAACCAGCCTTAACAATAGACTTAAAATTTAAAACTTCTCATTATCCAAGCGCTCCAAATGATAGCCTTCTCCAAATCAGCAAACTTTCATTATGAAATTCAGTGAATGCTTAAATCCTTACTTGTAAAGTTTAGTCTTCTTGAATCTTCGATTGATACTGTTCAAAAGCCTGCAATGTAAGATGATTGTTGAAAACTTGAACAGCTTGCTAGGAGATTAATAGAATTTTTCATTATTCTGAAAAAAACAATCTTACCTGAGGACTGCAAAGGACCGCGTAGCTCAATATTTCAGAGATAAATGAATGTCGACAGCGAAAGATAGCCATTCGTGCCTAAATTACTAGTGCTATACTAGTTGGAGAATTCATTTATTAAGTTTTCAAACTGGTAGGAGAATGTTTTGAAATCCATCTCTAAATTTTAAATTCGAATATTGCGATGTGAACATCTTAATCCATTCGTGCCCACGCACGCTATGCACACATTTTTTTGACCCGAGAGTGAATTGAGTTGCACTAATTTACTTTAATAGTGTAATTCAATAAATCAATTTTCAGTGTCTCGACAGTTAGTTTGCACTTTCCTTTGATCGACAGGTTACATTAGGACGAAAATCACAAGTTTGATTTTTGACCGGTAGTTATGGGAATCGATGCTTATGTTCAACGATGTTATTGGAAATAAGCACTTATTGACTTAGTTACATATTGACTCATATATGAAAAATTGAGAACAGACTGAAAAGCCATAACATCCAACACTAGCAGCCTTTGGATGAAGTGATATTCATGTCTTAGGTTATTTTTCGATTGAGGATGTTCCTCAATATTGAATGTTTCAACCCGCAATGTATTTTCAAAGCCGTATTTATTTATCGTTGCTACCAAACAGCTGTCAAAGGTGGAATGCCAGCAATCTGTTTGGAAATAACTGTAGGAAAATCACCTACAATGTTTATTGCATTAACTCGAATAACCCTGATTTTATAGAAGAAGTCATTTTAGAAGTGTCTATGTTTTAGTCTTATACGTGTCTGAAATAATAGATAAAAACAGAAGGCTATCAGAAATCGTCAATTTAAATGATCTATTTGTGAATACTTCATTCAGTTGCAATTGATCAATGTTCGTTTTTCTAGACAGTGCAATACAGTAACGTTTGAAGAATTGGCATCGATGAGCTACCATCTGCTAACTCGGCGCTAGAAAAAATAGCTAAGATCAGCACAATTATGTTAAGGACGGCGACCATAGTATGAAATAGCAATTTTATAATATTTTGAGCCATTTCCTAGCAAAGGCGAGTAGTCACATCATAGTAAAATATAGCTATTATCATGATAAGCCAGTTGTCTGATAGCACTATCTGTCTTGTATTGATACTCGTACATATCATTTAAAAATTTCTCAACAATGATATTATCATAATCCTTACTTCCGCATACATGTATTTCATAATGTATGTTATAATTTAAGTCATAAGTGAAATCACTTTTATCGACAGGCTGGCGAAAAGCTTGGTCGTCTGGAAGTGGAGAAACGGCAAGCAATTGAATGTGAGAATTATGAGTCCGCGAAGGTGAAAAAGATTCAGATGGATGAATATCGGCTGAAAGTATATCGAGAATTGGATATAGCGGATTTATTGGAGGAGACCGGGGTAAGTTGAAGCTTTGTGCCCTGAATGAAGCGTTACCATGCAACATGAGGCACATTAACATTTGTGGGAAATGCTGTATTTGTGCGATTAGACGCCGCGGCGTCTATTTGAAACGGGAAGCGTTTCACACAGTGTCTATTCGAGATGTGAGAGATATAACAGCGCCGATGACTGCTAGTATGTTTCAAAAGTTCCTGGTAAATGTAAATTAATGAAAATAGCAGACAGCACACATCAGTAATTGATATGTCACCCCTCATCCGCAAGAAATAACTCAAGAATTGTGTTCTTACATAAGAATTATCCTAGTAATTTTGTTGCCTCTACCTGAGACATCATTTTTCTATAGTAATGACTTCACAATTTTGTTTTGATTGAATGATACATTAGTACATGATTTTAAATGATACGACATTCATTCAATACCACAGTAATGTTCAATTCAGTTCAAAACTGACATTGCATGTAGTAGACAATCATATGCAAAGCCGATATTGTTTCTACTTTTTTTTACTGAATGAAATCTTTCGACCGCTCTACGCGATCTCTACTGATTCAGGTGCTCTATGCTCAATTCAGAGGTGGCCTAAGGCATATACCATGTACACGTACGTGATGTATCAAACATTGACATTGTACATAATAAAAAAGTTGGGTGCGATGTCTATTCGAAGACGATGTGTATTCGAAGAAACATGATAAATGCAGTCATTTCTTGGTGGCATGAAAATTCATTAATTTCCACGGTCCTGGTTTTACTCCTACAAATTACCAGAATACACCGACACCTATTCACCAATTCGTCTTTAGCCATATCCTCAGCTATGTTTTCACATTGCCATAGCATCATACAGATTAGTATTTGAAGGATCTATTATATTTAGTAATGCTTAATTCTCCCGGACGGGTGCGAAGACGGAATTGAAGTGGTCAACACTTTCAGTCAACCGGTTCACTGTAGAAATCTGAAATACTGAAAGATCTTGCATTCAATGAAATCTATCAGATCTCAGAGTTACTTGCGGTTCTATGTCATTTTAAAAAATTGCCACGTGGCCAGATTTTTCTTCACCAAAACTGGGACACCATGGGAAAGTAAAATCCACATACTGGTCAAATGTAAATGTAGTCAAACTAATCATGATCGTCGTTAAAACGACTAGATTCTAAATTTTGAAATAATTTAATAGATTTTAACTGGACTCTGGCAGCAGCGCCTATCTATTTTGTATATATCTGTTTATGAAGGTATTACGTTATTTGCGTATTATCAGAGTTTCTTAGTTTGCTTGGATGTTTTTTCTAATTGAAGAGATGATCTTGAAGTTTTCTCAGCGTATCAAGTGACTTTTGTATGAAACTTGTATTCTTCTTTACGGTAATGTTCAGTGATCTTCTTCGATTACCACTACTCTGCTATCTGGTCTTAAAGGAATAAAGTTTAATAATTGTTTCTTATAACTGTCCGTGTTGCAGGTTTGCATGTTAATCTTAAATCTTACACTATCATCATTTGTATATTTGAGTAATGTTAATTCAAAATTTTTGACCTATTTTTACATCTTACTTATGTTTACGGTACATTTGTATTTATTTATCTATATTTATATCATCACTATTTATTATGATATATTTATTCGTATCTTAATTAAATTTATTTTGTTTTATTCTAAGTCCCCAGATTAATTGGACAAGTTGGCTTCATTTTTCGTGTCATTGTAAAAAAATGTCACAATTAATCGTATGCAATATCCATAGAAATTTCGTCCCACAGATATTACTTCCACTATTTTACTATGTCTTGACAACAAGGATTGTCTTCATATAACTCTTATAAGTATTAATCAATCAAAAATTGACTTCCAGCATTGGCAACCAGATATTGAAAAGCCGGGACATGTATCTGTACCAAAAACTACTCTCGCAACGCCGGGAGAAAGAAGCAAAAATCAGGACACTCGACTGTCACCTAGACATAACGTCAAACAGTGACCTACAGCTTGTTATTAGAAGTGTTGCTTTTCTGATAATTTGTCAGCACCAACTCAGTTTCTGTGAAGATTGCATATTGAAGTTAATAAAATTCAGTTGATGTTATAGAAGATATTCTAGACTTTAACTAGTGTACATGTTGGCCTGCAGCAGTTTACTGCATTGAAATACTGTAAACCTAGTGTTTCAAGAGCCATAACAAGAGGTCATTGGCTAAATTGTAAGGATTTTTAAATAGCTCAAGTGACAAATTCATGAACTGCGATTATTCATGAGTAAAGTTGAAATACTGCGAATCTGAATTTACATATATTTCAACCTTTTGTTTTACGTAGGTACTGAATCATCAGATTATTGTAAGCGCTGAAGTGCAGAACACATGATTTTAAAACCATGTGCTTTTAACTTGGATTAAACGCAGGTCATATATTTTCAAATCCTTATTGAGACCAGTCAGTGAAAAGAATGTTATGTTGATGGGTGCACAACATTTTAATTCACAGCGAGAGCTGATTTAGCACGGAGACGGAACACCCTAAAGCGGTGGATGTGATATCTAAGAATAATACCAAAAAATTGAGTTGATAGCCGCGAATTGACCAGTATGAGAAGATATTTATGAGATAGTAAAATCCAATAATAGCTTGTTGTCGACGTAGCAGGTGTTTTACATCACTTGTCATAGCAGCGTTTGGGGTTGTTATTCATTATCTAGATTGATTTATTTAAGGAAACGATGTAAGAATCAAAACTCTTGATCATAACTAGTGAACCATTCCAATCACTGTTCCTCTGCGAAGTCAAAGTTCCAGCCACTTTCCTTGTAGAGCCTCTAAATAATAAATATGCGCAACATTTACCTATCATTGTATCACAGCTACAGTGATACTGTATTGCGATAATCTCATTTTACAGAATTGGAACGTGATCCGTTTGCACTGAATGTGACTGAAGTGAACTATTCCCATGTACAGAGTATGACTCAATGAACAGACTGCACCGACTGAGTTAACATTGTTTTGGGGAATAATGACGCATTCTCTTTGAGCTACAGTGCACGTATTTCGTACAATCCATTTTCAACTCAATTTCGTGTACAACATCAGCTGATGCGTGGAAATAATTTATGATAAGACAATTGATTTTGTTGCAAACTATGAATTACTTTATGAAATTTGTCTTCAGAGCATCTCAACAAGATCCAAATACTGCACTTCGAGTAGTAGCCGGGACTACTATTGAAATGTGTCATTCGTGGCTAAGAATACTATTGAAAAGTCCCATAACTGACACATGGCGATTTTCAGCAAAGAGCCGAAATTTTTCATTTTTTCATGTTTGTGAATGCGGCATTTTCGATATGATAATATTGACGATGCAGCATTTAAGCTATTGCAGGGTCATTAACGTAACTTAGGATAGTCGAATAGATACAAGAAACATTGAGTTTGATCGTATTATATAAGAGCGGTGTGTAAAAAGCGGGTTCTGATAGCAGCCAGTTTTCCACATTTCTTGCACAACAATTGATGTTAACACTACAATTTGGACTTCCTAAAAGTGCAAATTGATATTTACCTTTTCACTTATAGAAGTCAAGTTTTTAGGTAAAATTGAAAATAAAATAACAAGGGTGGCATGGCTTCAGGATTCAATACAAAATATCTACTGACACAGTAGGCCTACATTTCAATCAATCCGGTAATTTATTCTCGATGACACCTTAATAAGTACATACATGGAGGCGTGCGAGCATGCTGCTTAAAATGAAAGTATTGCTTTATGTGTGACACGAGTAACACTAATGATGTAAAAGTCAAACAATTACTATGAAACTGATACAAACCATCTGAATCAGAATGGCTGAAAACGAAATCCATTGTAGCTGTTGCAATCATCATCAAGACAATTGGTCTGTGATCAAGTGACGTGTAATTGTTATGTGCTTAGTTCTAACTTGAAAATAATATAAAAAGCAATTGAAGCTATATCAGGTTTCATGATGAAAATCCTTGCTAGCGCGCATGCTTGACAGGAAACTAGAGCGAATCGACGTATTTCTGCACACACAACTGTCTCACAGTGTTCAAACTGTGACTTATGAAGCTTCACTGACTCCTGAAGTGGAAAGATTCCTATGTTTTTCAAACACTTTATCTTACAATTTCTTCAAATCATCGCTGGGAATAGGGTTAGAGAAGTGTTGAAAAGCATGGTATGGTAAAATTCTCCTCCTAGATCTGGACAAATACAAAATTATTTATAGAACAAAAGAATGAACGTCGATATTTTTGCATTATTGCTCTGATTTTTGGGTCATTCTCTCGTATACAGGCCTCACAGACCTCTCATTTCACCATTTTTTGGATTTCCTCCTATTTTTTCTGTTAAGATCTCTTGTTTTCAAACTTCTTCCTATTTTTTCCTCTTATTTACTTACTCCTATTGCTTAGGAGTTTCACTAAGTTATTATATCTGGGCAGAGTAAGAGACATGTAGCTATCACTAAATTGTCGAAGTTTTATCATATTCACTTACTCTGCTCAAAGTTGCATAAATACATAGAATGTGTAAGGCATGTATAAAGGCATGAGTGGATGAAAGGAAGTCTCAGTCATTAGCTGACTAATACAGTCTGTCAATCATTGAAGTGCCGTTATGTTACACCCACTTCTATATTACTTAATTTCTGAAATTTATTTTATTTAGACAGAGTAAGATAGTTTCAATCAATAAATGGTCGCCGTTTTCTATTACCCACTCCTACTTTTTGGTAATTTCTCCAATTTATTCTGTTTGGGCAGTGTGAGATGCTTGTGTTGAATACAAAATAGTCGACGTTTCCTTTTTACTCATTTATGCCCAAATCGGTAATCTTGGGATATTCCCAAAACATAGGAGTGGTTAAAAGAAACGTCGACTATCTTTTGGTAAAGTAGACGCAAATCTCTCGCTCATTAAATGATCGATTTCCTTTACTCACTATTTTTTCTGTGTTTCTCAAATTTCTTCTGTTCGGTTGAAGTGAGAGACATGCATTAAACATTGATATTCGGTCAGTGTTTTTATTCACTTACCCATTTTTTGGGAATTTCACTATTTTTGCTATTTTTAACTCCTCTTTTCGATCTTTTTATACAGAAATTTTTGACATAAAATATGCAACAATGGTGGACATGTCACACGTAGACTTCAAAATGTTTTCTTTGTTGCCTGCGATGTTGGCTTCACTTTTTTCGACTGTTTGTGGGTATAATAAATGAAGAAACTCATTGGTGTTCAAATTATTTTGGCATTTACCGCAAAGATAGATCACTAGGCTTTACAAAAGCTAGAGGACAAATCCTTCTGATTTTTCAAAAACATTCTGCGCTCACGACACGTGCACTTCTATGCTGTCCTTTGAAGGCTTTATCTTCTTTTTGCGTGGAATGCATGCTGACAAATGATAAGAAACCACTGAATTAGGCCTGCATTGTTATCATCAATATTTGGAATACAGTAAGTCCTCGAATAACGAACATTCGAATAACGAACAACGATTCTGAAAGTCTTAATTTCTCTGATTCGGTTTTTTCCTGCTCTTCACTTCGCTTGTTTCAAATGCTAGTTAGTATTGTCAATCGTCACGGGCCTTCATGTGGCTGGATTACAGATGCTAGCCACACACCCAGCCGAAATTACTTGATATCTGGGCGAGGCTCGAACCCAAGCACGTCCAGACCTTAGCCAGACATTGCATCCACTGCGCCACCCGCTCGCTGCTGCTATTTTAGGGTAGCACAAGAGTGTCTATTGGCTGCCTTGCAGCATGGCGGGGAACTCTACAAGGAGAAGAAGGAGATCACAAAGCAGCTGGCAACAGCTTCATTCTTCAAACCATCTACAAGGATCTCTAGTGCTACTACATCTGCTACCAGCGCCACGTGTGAAATTGACCCAACTGATGTCATCAGTTCTGATGAGGAGACTGCAGCCTCCGCTAGTTATTATACTAGTTAAATGCCTACTAGTTAATACTAGTTGGTCAAGTTTACGTAGAGTACATGTGCTGTTTGAGAAAGCACCGAGAAAAAATAGCTTTACTATGGCAATGACTTTAAAATAAACGATTTTTAATCGAAAAATTGCTTTTTATTTTGTGTCAAGTTGCGAGGAGATGCTACAATTCCAGAGGTGGGCACTGATAGTTGATATAGACAGTTTGGCATGCACATCTCGAATAACGAACAAATTCCAATAACGAACAAGGTCTTGGAACGCATCCCGTTCATTATTCGGGGACTTAATGTACTAGCTTATATTTTCAACTAAATGTATACGCAGACACGTTCGAAGAAATGAAGACTACCTACTTAAAGGTATATTTAAAGGTATATTTTTGCAAGAATCCTTATCTTGCACCTGATGTTTTCGCGCTTGTGCCTATCTTATGATGACAATTGACAAATCGATAATTTGTATTTAAAAATTGTTCTTCATATTTAATAATTACAGGCCTGAAAGCACAATGAGAAAGCATCGCATTTTTAATGCTTTTATGATACCATGCTTTGGAAATAAATATCTAGAATTCTCTTGCTTAATACCCTCTTCTTAAAAGCATAGGTAATTTTACATCAACGGTTGTGAAAAGTCAGTCCTTTAAGAGTTACAGAAGCCTCTTCAAAGTCTTGCAAAACTGTTTGTTCTTTGCCAATTGATCCATAGGATACAATCAGCACTATATTTTGTGTAATATTGTTTCCATTTAAGCTATGGATAACCCACACAAAGGTCTATGTATTCATCAAATGATGAAGGACATTAACGACTACCAAAATCGCAACCTGTTTTCATGGGATTTCGAACTACATGTTTAAGTGAGTTATACGCAATCTGCTATACACATTCTAACTGCAAATTTACATAGGACAGGGGACAAAATTCATTATACATGTATGTAGTTGGAATTTACATAAATATGCGGTCTCACGCAAAAGTCAATTCGGCAACCAAGGGAAAATATAACATTGAGAAGAGAACAATTTCATCGTCCTCTGTTCGATTCATTTTTTGAACTATAAAGCTTATATTCCTCATATATTACATGCGTTCTTGCTGTGAGGCCATGCGCATAAGACAGAACTTTCCATTGTATTTTGAATTACAGACGATACGAGTGTTTTTTCTCAAAATAACTTTGTGTAACGTTAATAGTTCAAAAAACGTTAATGATTTTTTATAACGTTTGAAAATACCTAACACCCAACGTACCAGTTCACGGCACAGTGTGTAGTATAACTTTAGATTATGAAGTTGGTATTCAGACCACATTAATTAGTTTCAGTACCTCAGAAATGCGTTTGTATATTACAGGCATGATTGATTGTCCAAAGAATGATGAATTTATCTGTAAAATCTTACTGCATGTAATAGATATAGTGCGTAAGATAATGTTACTTGAAAATATGCTTGATTTTTACGTAATTGACCAGATACAAAATATATTTTGCGTCTTGTGTCTTCTGGGTTCGATAGAAGTAAAGTATTTTGATCCTCGCAGGCTTATCGAGTTTGTTACGATTCATTTTTACACTTCGAGATAAAAAAATCTTTCCCATGCATCTGACAATAAATTGTCTTTATGTGGTAAGTGAATTTGAGCTTATTGGCAGCACTGCTGCGTTGTGAGTCTTAAGAGATTTTTTGGGAGGGTCTTGCAGTTTAAATCATTAATGTGCACCTGAACACCAAGCCTGCTGTATATTTGAATATATGTTTTGATGTCTGCACCGTTTGGTATCATTCGCTTTCTGATTACCGTCTTTATAATCTGTAGATATTCTTCAGTCAAATACCGTCGCCAAATCAAAGAATTCCGACTGTCAAGGTTTGATAATTTGATAGCTTATTCTGAATACATAAGTCCTTCTACCTGCTATTTATTCACATATAAACAAAATGATAATTGCCAAAGTATTTCCACTCATTTTATTTCCTATAGTCTTCGTTCTTCCAACGACCAACGAACCATTATGAAGGTCGTAGATACATCTATTCTTATATACCTTCATTTCGAGAGGTAGGGAGCAGGTACAGGTGTGATATACAAGTAGAATGTGTGTAATGATGGTGCGCAACTTTTTTGTTATGTTTGTTATTCGCATGAGTTCTTTAGCTGCATCTCATTCTCCAAACAGTTTGATGGTATATTCTATTATCTACAGCTTCTGCTTGAATCTGCAACATTCATTTAACGCTTTATGTCATTTCTTATAGCTGTGATCATGTTTTCACCTAGAGATTATGTCCTCATGACAGTTCAAGTAAGTTGCCAGACATTTATTATTCAGTGTATAAATATCTAATTTCATCAGAACTTAATCTCATGGCCATGAGAGATTACTGATTCCGAAAGTTGCTTTGGAAATTTGAAATATGAGATTTGTTATAGCGACTGACTGGATATACGTGCGGTCTATACTGAGTGGTCTTTAATGTGATGGTACGTCAATGGACAAGCAACATCAAGCTATATTTTAAGAGCAGATTGTTCAAAATGTTTACTCTCTAATTAGTCCTTGATAATTAGCATTACATAATCAAATATGAGTTGTATGACATGCAGGAAACTAGAAAATCAAGAATTATCTAAGTGAGCCTTCATGGTTGGTGTCATCGTCTGATGTGCTAGCATGCACACTTAGTTTATGTGCAAACAATTAGTTTGAGAATGTATTATTACTGTAGCAAAAATAGGCGTAAACTCACAATATCAAACACGGAGGAGATGTGCATTGAAGCACACATGCGCTCGTATTTCACAAATGCAGAAGTATAAGTACATACTTTGAGCATGCTCGTACTAACTTCTGCTACAAGCCTAGATTTCTATTTTATGCATTCGGACTTTATTTTGTGACCTAAAGACGAAATTGCAACTTAGTTTATGAGAATTTACCCCCGATTTGTGCGTGTGATGTTCAGACAAAGATCAAAGAGTATACTGCAGCTATTTGTGATGGAAGATGTTATAAACTACCTAGTTTGTTAGTATGACAAAGGCAGGGTGTCCGCGCCCCCTGGAAAACACCTGGAAAACTCCTGGAAATTTTGAGACTAATTAAAACACTAATTGCAAATTGTTGAAGTCATACTTACTCTATGGTTGAAGTGTTTTCCATTTTTCCAGATTTTATTCTTCATATCTCTACCTATTTGTTACAATTATAGCCTTCATTCGCGTACAATTTTTTGTTTTTAGAATATTTCAGTGACTGGAATCTCCTATCATAACGTACACAACATGAATGAGACTGAACTGCGTGGTATGGTTAACTAAGAACTGTTGTCGAACTCCTAATCGTTGTACAGTATGGTGAATTAGTAGCTGTGAATTACCTCACAAACGCTGCGCGGTATGGTGAGCTAGAAGTTGTAAATTCCCTCATTAACGTCGTGTGGAATGGGGAACTAAAAGCCGTAAACTCGTTTATTAACTTTCAGGAAATAGAGGGCTAGGAATATTGTTTTCCATGACTGCGGGAAGCCCAAAACGACGATCTTTGCGTATTACTTTATATACGAGGCCTATTAACGTCGTGCGGAATGGCGAACTATGAGCTGTAAACTCCCTCATTAACGTCGTGTGGAATGGTGGACTATGAGCTGAAGACTCTCTCATTAGCGTCGTGTGGTATGGGGAACTACGCACGTAGGAGCCGTAATCTAGGATTAATGCTATTACACACTTGATTGCCTTGTGGCAGAATCTACTGACGCAAAATGGTGCTAAACCTATAAACTTCATTTTGGCACTAGACTTGTTCCGAATGATGCGCGGCTAATACCGAATATTTTCAAACACATTTCAAGTAGGTTCTCAATATGTAGATATATCATTCCCGACACGTCGTGTGCCGATGAGCTTTCCTCGGTCAATTCTTGTATGTGTCATTCTCTTAAACTGATTGTGATTACTCTCATGCATGTGCAGCACATCAACCATTATGTTCTTCTTTCTGGCTATTGGTCTTCCACCATCCACGGATTCACGCTGCAATGCTTCAGTTCAAATGATCTTATCTGAATGACAACGTTCTGACGTTCACTTTGTTGCATTTTATTATAGAGTGGACTTTACAGATATTCCGTTAATGTTACATTTCATTGTTAAGTCTTATATTTTTCGTTATTTATTGTTATACTCTTTCTTTGTTTAGTTCTCCTCAATCCGCAAGTTTTAAATTTGTTACGATCGATAATATTTTCATTTTTTATAAATATAATGTAGCCGTCTGATGCATATATTGGTATTTTTATTTGGAATCACCTGCGCCTTCAAAATTCAACCAATTTCACGCCACTTCAAATTTTTGTCTTCAATAATATTAATTTTGTGGTGTGTAAGCTCCTTAGCCACAGAACTTTGGGTAGATTTTTCCCGGAATTTTTCTTTTAAATTTGACGCGTGCACTTGAGTAAAATTTCCTTGCAGAAAGTATGGAAATTTTCATTCAAATTTGCGCGGACACCCTGGACAAAAGAATGAAACACTTTTAGATAAGTTTGATAATTAAATCTTCTCTTATACATTTCAACTTCATCCTAGAGCATGTAATATCATGAATATCTTAATTACAATATATTTTATAATGAATGTAGTTGAGGTAAATACAGTAACTTAAGTGGTTGTTACCACCCTCAAATTTCTGCATTTTATTCTATATTTACATCATATATGTATAATGTTCATTTTGAAATGCTAAGTGCTGTAATTTCCAATCTTTTTGAACCTGCTGGCTCATCAGTTGCAATTGAATGCTATAAATAGAGTCAATTTCAAAATTATCTGATATCTGATGAATTCAACTGTGTCACGAATATGCATTATGACGGATTCAACGTTTGTTTGAACATCGCTAATGCAAATGTACTAAACTAGAAAACTTTAACTACGTTAGAGGAACGTAACTGAATAATTTTGCTTTCAAAATTTCCTCTCTGCTACTGCGTATAAAAAAGTCGATGCATTTTGAGTATAGTACACGACATATGTGGGGACTGAACGGAAATTGCATATTTCTGATTTTCATGGAAAATACGTCATCCTGATTTTCAGTGCAGAAACAGCGGACATTGTTGCCATAATGTCAAGAATCTGAAATGCAATTACTTTATTGACGTATGTGAAGTACTTACAATGTTTCCTACCTTGACAGAAAGTTCCATGTCTGTCAGTCGTCTATGAACTCAGCCGTAGGCTAAGGAAGATGAAGATTTTTTCATATTGACAGAGTCTCATAGACAGTCTAACAGACATAGTTTTATCGAAACTTTTGTGAATTATTGCCATAATGTAGAATGTGAGAATCAGTACAGAGATGGATTACCTTGCGTCTCAACTCGCAGATAGGGCAATTTGTGGCAATTTAGCTATTTTTAAGAAACGAAAAGTCAGGAGGTATATTTTTCATGACATGAATTTACGTTTTTCTAGGCAATATGAATGATTGATGATAATATAAAATGAAGACCTCAGTCAACATGGTGAGAAATCATCTGAGAAAGTCATGTAAGAAATAAAATATTATTTTATATATATCATAATTACATATAATATAAAATAATGTACTGGAAATAATTTTAGAAATATTTTTTAGTTTGTTGGACAGTTTAGTTTTTATTATCAAATACATCTTAATTTTGTAGCCTCTCATATCGCGCAAAATACAATTACCTTGGTTTCAACAGGTAACTAACTGTGAGAGATATTTTGAATGAGTAGAGACTGCACATTGCATCATACCTCTGTGATCCATTCACATTAAATATGTCTTCGGCAGTCTGCGATGTGCTTTAAATATATCATCTTTGTGTTTGCTATTCTATGCATTGGAAGCTTCGATTTATTTTAACGGCTGTTTAATGTCGGATATTTTGTATATTGTGCTACGATTTTCATTCCGACTGTATTAACTTCGACATTAAGCCCTACATGCATGAAGTGTTCACTTCAATATCTAATTTTGCATTTGATAAAATTCAAGCACTTTAATTTGAAACTTTCAAAGCTATTTATGAAACTTGCGATATTCCACCATTTATTTCGATTTGAAAGCCATTAAAGTGTTCCCACCAAAGCAGAATATAGGCCTACATGCACAGTTGTCCTCTTCCTTTCATAACCTCTGTATAATCATTTCAATTCATTTTGTCCATGATTAGTCTATATATTGTCATGATAACATGAGTTGCAAAAAACCATTATGATGACGATATGTATCGCTTTACTGATCACGAATAGCATCACATCAAGACATTACTGTAAGTGTTCGTTCATCGTATAAAATTTTTGTTCATTTTCTGTGTAAGATGTAATCATGAACGAATGGACAACTCAGTGGTGATGTGCATGAGTTGAGTATGTAGCCTCGCTCTGTTATTTCAAAATAAATATGAAACATGTAATGATTGTTTATAGTTAGAAAAGAACCGACACCGGTCGGATTGGGCACCGGTCCCTGACCGACCATCCTTTTAACGGCTCCGAATTCGGTCGAATTTTTGTGCTCTACGGTCAATCCAAGATTTTTGAGGTTTGAATATTTTGATTCTGTTAATAGCAAATCTTAGCATAATTGAATGAAAGAATTTATGTGCATGGTGATCAGAGACCGCCGGTCAGAAACAATTGTCTGTGCTGGAAAATATAGCCGTTCGAGAAAATCCCTCCGCGTTTGGAATGACAAATCCCGACCGTTTCCAAGTCTAGCTTACATTTCGCCTGCACTTCTACAGGAATTTCGATGTCGATGGGATCTTTTAGTCCTCTTGGAATGCTCCGCATTGAAGTCCGTATTGATGCATGTTTTACAATAATACATAATCCTCTTCCTTATCATTTTTATTCCTTAGAAATTCTTCTGATTACTAAATTTTCAACTCCAGAATCGTAATCAACTCAGTCTAACCTGGGTAAGCTACCACCTGCTTAGAAATGCAGAAAAGCTGAACTTATACTGAAGCTATCCATCTAATATATCAGTTCAATGCTCAGATCATACTTATGTTGAATATTATTATTATTATCGCCCAACATTTCCGCAAAGAAAGTAGCTATAAATGTTTTGCACTCTCAAATCATAAGTTGAATTCTTGCATGTGCAGGAACACAATGCAAGCATATTGAAAGCGATTATCAAATAAAGCATGTCCTCATCCAGCGCAAGGAAAAGACCACAACTAACAGACAACCGGGGGAAAATGCAACTAGGCTTTCTATTGTTATCTACATTTGCTGCTGCATATTAGATGAAAAGGGAATCTCGATCTTCCTAATTTTTCAATTTCAAACATTTTAGACAATTTGATGAAAACACCAATACATCAATATTGAAGTAATCCCTTTTCATAAAGATCATGCAAACATCCGACTCAGATATGGATAAGGAAATCGAACCCATTCGTTAATTCTACAAGTAGAGAACAAGAAGAGATAAATAAATTTTTATTTAATGAAATATGTTTTCTGCATGTATAGTCTTTCTTTCTGTATGCCTTTAAACGAACTAATAGCCGAAATATCGGTCATCGTAAATTAATTTGCAGCTATTTCGCAGTTCATTACAATTTTTCTTAAAATCATCAATGCTGCTGAAACGAGACTTCTTTATATCCTAACAATGTTGTGATTCTTCAGTCGGTGACACTACTGTATATCAATATGCTTATTTGAATATCGTGTATAAAGTATAAAGTTGTATATTTGCTGCCTTTGTGTAAATTTGCTGTTTTCCATTTCATCTCTGCCACATCCTCTCTGATGCTACAATTTCTTATTTTTAATGAATAGTTATGTAGAATAAGATAATCGAGGCTCAGAGTTCGATGCGAGTTGAAGGTTCCTACTCTTGTCGAGCCTGCTTATTGTCGTTAAAACCTTCGCATAATCCGTTGTAATGATTTGCTTAAACCGGACGAAGCCTATGTCGAATTACTTGATACATTGATCAACATAGACTTCACAGTACACACATCCTTGCCGGCCAGTTGCCGTTTTCGTTATTTAACTGATTAATCCTGTTAAATGATATATTAACGATAAGCATTTCCCCTAATTATTGATTTACGAGAACGAAAAATACTCCATATTACTCTGAAAACTGACAGCAGTGTAGGATTACTAGGATTACATGTTTCTTAGTTAACTGCATCTTATCATCCCGTTTACAGAAATATTGTAACGTCATAACTATATGTGGCCAACAGGTAAAGACTTAGCAGCATGCAGAAACATACCGCACATTTGCATGCAGATGTGGCGCGGAGAAACTGGAAAAGAGTCTACTCATATATATCTTGCTCAGAGTACCTTCATGTTTTCTTGCATTTCTTCACAGCCCAATCGTTTTCCTGAAATCAATCAGCGACTAACACCACCTCCTACATTGACTCCGCTTCCTCCTATGAATCATCATTCTCCACCCCAATCCCACCGCTCTCCGCCTCCTCCGCCCGCACCAGTGTATGATGAAGAGCCAAGTCCACGTGGACGAACGCCGTACATCGATCCCGAGGACCGGCCACTGCCTGCCCTGAAGGGAGGAGGTGTACAACGAGATGACCAACCACCTCCCATTGATGATGAACTCGTTGGTCCGTTAACAGGTGAACCGGAAAACATGAGTGAACGAGACAAGCGTGAAGCTGCAGCTGCCATCGAAGTGTTTGGACTACCATTGGTGAGTTCGTGAACTATTATTGATTAGCAGTATACTTAAATTTAAGATACACCGGATTCGAGTGGCAGACAGAGAACTAGATGACTTGTCTTTGATTGTCTAGAAGAATAGCATTATATGCATGTGACCGTAATGAAGAGGCGGCACTCCGCGCAGGCAATATCCCTATGTAGCCATTGATGATTGAGCAATACGGCAGGTAGCTTTGCTGCAGTCCCTCTCAAATTCAGTGCTACGGTATTCAGTTTTCATGATACTAGTTGTAAGGTCTTGCTTTCCTACTTGGAAAATTATGTAATACCAGACTTAACTCTCCTCAAAGGCAATCAGTGATGACTATCTAATTAGAATGATGTCACGTCGTAACCAGGGAATGTGGAATCGGAGAAATCTCTCCGACTCCGGGTGTGACATTTTTTACAACTCCATCTCCAGCAAAAGAAAATAAATGATTTATAGTTATTGCAATGAAATGAAGACAATGTCGTAAATATTCCGAAATAGAACAGCGATCCGTTGTTTGTATGTGAACATACGTGTCATGCCTTATAAATCGTTCATGAGTAAAAAAATATATTAACAAATAGCTCTAAAATATCAAGAGCTGTATTCATTTACAATTATTTTCACATTCGCATTCGCTTACAATGACTTAACGAAGCTGTCGAAATAGACTTATTAGCACAGTTATGAGAATAAGTAATGAGTATTTTAATGAGAATATAATTGTGATTGGCTGTCCACCCGAGTTGGAAATGGGTCGTGGATCACTACCTCGTATGGATTACGTCGGTTGTAGGTCATATACGCTGTTGGCAGAGTTTCGGTGACCCACTTCCAATTCCAATTCTGCTGTGCACAAGCAGATTGAGGAAAACAAAAGGCCAATTCCATGAATTTTTTGTAGATATAACTGCGTATATTCACTGGGATTATGTTTTACTAGCTTATTCTCCAGGATGTGCGATGTAATCTTAGGGGGTGTACTTTGTGCGTTCTGCAAGGATTGGATTCAAGATTTATTACAGAAAGTAGAATGATTTTTAGTCGCTCACATAGCAGGAACATTCAATTGGAAGGAGCTTTGCTAAAACGTTAAGGTTGATCACGCAACACTCTTTTGACAAACAAATATTGGGTAACTGTACTTTAGCATTTTCCCTTCAACAGCATATTCCGCAATGAAATATAATTCTTCCAGCATTTCACGCAACTATCATCAGTACTCACTATTCAGCAAGGGTATTCATCCAACTAACTGAATATCAAATCAAATTTGGTCACATCCCTTTTAATTAATTAGTCCCTTGTCACATTAGTTACAAAATGTATGATTGTGTGTATTTCATTTAAAAGATTGACATGCAATAAATGTAGAAAGTGATAGCGCCCCATTGTTTCAGTGATTGCCATGATGTTGCATTTTTCATCATGTAAATAGTTCTACTTTCTTTTTTGAAATGCCAATTAAAACTTAATCTTGAGGACCTCAGAAACTGTGTTTGACTGCAACCAAACATCGCAAAATTTTGGAAGTTGTTTTGTGAGATTCATATACAATGAACATAAGCAGTCTATTTCAGTATCATAAAAATTGCATGAAAGATTATTTTACGGATAGTCCTGAACTAAATCATATCTATAGAAGGATATATTATGACTGTTCTACTGTGGAGACATTGTAGGGTAATTCGCTAGTTATTTTTGTTGGTATTGCTTCATACCACCACGTTTGACGGTTAAATCTCGGATAATTGATTTAACTAACAAATATTTTTGAATTGAAATGTTTATCTACTAATTCAGACATGTGTTTCTTCCATAATTTAACAGGGGAAATTTCATCTATGAATTGATGTATCAGATAAGGCAAGGAAGGTAGAGAAGAACAAATGGTCGCCATATTCTCCCTATTCTGCAAAAATTTGCTTCGTAATAATGATTTTTGCTAAGCACACATTCACATTTCTCTTATGGAAAAAATTTGCATTTGCTAGAGTTAAAAATATCATGCTTGATAGCACTCAATATATAATATGCTTAATCATACTTTAAATGTGTCATTCATTAAGCATACATATTGCAGTACACTTTTATATTCACATGTTCAGTTTAAGTAATTCAGATGGCCGTTCTAAAATGAAGGGAAATGATTGAATCCCAGCGGATGTCTGTCTACTTCCTGAAATTTCCTATCTTTCTATATCGAGTCTTTGAATCGTTTCTTTTAAATGCAGGTACATGATAATATCAACGTTGAGCTAAAATCCATGATTCTATTGAAAGTGTATTCTTCATGACTTGAAAACCGTGACACAGCTGTCATATCAACGTCTTGTTTTTGTAGACTCTCATACTATCTACGATGAGATAGTGCATCACAACATGAATCTGAAGATAAATCACTAATACGAGATCTTCATTCAATGACTCGCAGCGACATCCTATTCTTGTCTGGCTACAAGTACAAGCCTTAGCAATCTGTGTCTGTGGTTCAGTTCTATAAGAATCTTTCATTCATGGGATCGTCTGCTATCCTGAAATTGCGACTACAGCACTCGAATGAATTATTGGCGTGATGTCCACAGCATATATGATATAACAGAGGATTAAGAAATAACTCAGCAAATATTATTGTTAGCAATCCATTTAATGCAGACAATTCTTTGAGAAATATAAAGTAAATTTCTTTGATGGTTTTGCCGATACTTATTCTATTAAACATTTTCAAGGGTATAATTATCATATCAATATAATTCAGGGTATAATAATCAAGGGCTCTGCATTTATCTTTCCTGGCTTTGGCGTGCGGTTGATAATCGTAGAAAAGTTATATGTAAAATGCAATCATGTTAAGTCTACCATTTGCTAGTTTGGGCCATTGCGAGCTGTACTGATTGAACCTTTTTGGATGTGACGCAGCGTCTGTGGCTCCAAGGGAATTTCGAGATGAGATTGATCAAGTCTGCGGAAATTTTTGTATTCTTCATGTCATTTTTATACCAACCGGTTCTCTGCAGTCTTTCGTGAGTTTTCGGCAATTCTGGCTCAAAGGCTCCTGGAGAATAGTTCTGCTGGCAATTGGCAAAGTCCTTACACTATAGACTGGTTCACTTAGTATCGGAATTGCTTCACGTCGGGATCGTGTCTCCTATGAGCTGGTTCATATAGCTTTAGGGAGACATCTTCGCAACATTGATAAATGCCGCTGAGATGCCAGTTTCGGACTGTCAGTGCTTATTGAGCACGTCTATGATACCTCGATGATGTCTTGTAAAGCGTGGGGGATTGCTGACAGGACTGATTTCGTTGAAAACGAGAATGACACAGCTGCAAACGATTCGAGGTTAATGTGTTTCACCGCGGTTTCAACCTCCTTTGTCCAAGAGCAATCCTTTGTCGGCTAAACGGAGTTTCCCTGAATGTCTGCATACAATGTAACATATCATGTATTCTGAGGATTATGTCTAATGCCTCAATAAAGGACGTTTTGTCTCAATTTCATAGCCTTTAGAATCCCTCAATGGAATAATTTCAAAATATTGCGGAGATTTTCTATCATCACTGCCTACAAAAGAAAGTGTGAAAGCCAAGGTACAAAGGAAAATACAAAAATGTTCTTTTTCAAGAAAACAAAGACATTGGCGAATGACTGGCAATTACAGCTCACACTGAGAATTTCTGACATTATAAGGAACAACCAAAAATTACTCCTCGACATTTGGTCAAAATAACAAACACATGTTTGTGAGATGTAGAAGTTTTTTATATAATAACATCGACTAAGTTTGGTTCTGTTTTAGCTAAACTAATAAACGTGTCCAACCTAACTAAAGCTGCAATTTATTTTCACTGCTGTGTTTTATTGCAGCCATGGTTAATGTAACATCATGCTCGCAACGAATTAAAAAGTGTTGTATTTACTTACAGGAGAAGCCAGTAATGCGAAAAGCTATTCCATTTGATAATTATACACGTGTTAGACTGTTAATTACAAATATAATTTTCAGTACTGTCTTTTGAAGTATTCCACTGGTCAGCAAAGATTTCTCAAAAATTCTGATGACATGAACATTACACACAACTTGCTTCTGATGTTATTTTAAGTATGCGATTATCAATGGAGTTTAGCACTTGTGCAAAAGGTTCCATGAAGTCCTCGACATTACCGAGAGGCTAATTCAAAAAATGAAAAACTTTTGGCTTCATCTAATGGATCAATAGTCAGTAAGTGGTTTTTGACATCTGGTAGTCGAATAGAGTAGAGAATGACTAAAGCGTTCCTCATACTTCTACGGCTCCATTACTAAAACTAATGCACTTGTGTCGAGACTCGACTCGTCTAAGTTGAATCAAGAATCTACTTTCTATGTGACGCATTTATCGGCTGTTTCAATTCTGACAGTTAAAGATCCCGCGAAAAATCTATGTTCGCT
Organism: Prostheceraeus crozeri; assembly: GCA_907163375.1. Lineage (NCBI taxonomy): Eukaryota > Metazoa > Platyhelminthes > Polycladida > Euryleptidae > Prostheceraeus > Prostheceraeus crozeri. Next base: position 276,267 of record CAJQUW010006186.1, read on the forward strand.
CCATTTCTTCAACCGTCTTTAGACTTCTCTATCTTGTTCCGTATTTGAATTGTAGTAGGTTGTTAGTAAATCTTAGTGGTCTGTGTCGAAAAGGTACAGCTGATTGAAGACAATATTTGTTTTAAAGGACCTGCTAAACGAATGGAACAAATACGTAGATAATTGATTGATTAATAAACAAAATCAAACAATTATACACTTGATTATTCAATTTGACTTATAAACTGTCGGCAATAACCGCAATTCATCGTAATGTGACAGATGCAAGCTTCCTGTATTTCATCTATCTACAACTCTGCGAAAGGTCTTATCTTTTGTTAGTAAAAACAGGCTTTGAAACGTCATTTAGAAAAGTTGCGGTTGCTTATTCATTCAAAGCGCGATAAGCTATGTATGCATGTAAAAGTGAGAACTAAACACTCTATTTTTTAACTTAAGTGAGTTTTTACTCTCAGCGGTTTCAAGGATTGCTGCCATGTGTTCTTGAAGGAGCAATAATTACAAAACCTACTGGACTTAGTGACACGTGGATCAGCTGGGCATTCGCATGTATACAACCATCTGTCACACGGTGTTCATAGTCTAATGGCTTCAGTCTTCAAAACATTAGCTCCCTAACTTGAAATCATTTCTCTTCAATTTTTATCATGTCATTGCAGGTGTCGAAAGCATATAGCAAGACATGGTCTCATCGCGAGGACGCTTACTTGGAAGTGCATAAGCATCTCCAGGAAGCCCCATTTGCTGGTGATAAAGACGATATGAAGGCGAATTTCCGGTCTGCAGTTTTTCTTCTACAACGTGGAATGAAAGACAAAGTATTTGCGGTGTTTAATGCCGTGTTGAATCTCAATCGATTTTTATTCACAGAATTCGTTGACAATCATCAAGTACCAAAGCCCGATATCCATTTCGCTGTGGACAAAGTGAGTTCATATTGCATTCTTTGATTGCTGATGGCAAGCCATCTACCTGAATATGTCTGCTTAGTCACTGTCATTGACTGTTTCATACATGGAAATTAATATCATGTAATTAATACACAAAAATTGGATGTCTTTTCACTTCGATACATTTGTCTATTCTAGTCAACTTCAGATAAGCAACTTATTTCTATGGTTTCATAGAGTATTGCAATCGAGAACTAGAAAAACAAGCCAAATGTATGTATTTCGAGAAGAAATAATTAGTTTTGAAGAGGTAAATACTGCGGCACGATGCCTGAGAAATGCACAGGGGTCTATGTCAGCAGAAAAAATCCTCCAATCAACTTGAAAAATTATATTTGGACGAAGAGAAAAATTCCCTCTCAACCATGTTCGTTCATGTCTGATTATCGACTTGCTGTAACAAAGTGAAAGTTGCACTTACATTTGATTTTTATTTGCAATTTTTAATAAATTGAAGTCGAATTTTTTGAACAAAACTAACTTCAGCATGTGATAAATGCAGAAATTGGCTACCAGCTGTGTTGCGCTGACGCTCCTCTATTCGCTGAGTCCGAATTGGTTGCCTTTGTATAAGAACGGTTATTGAATCCGATATTCTTTATCCTTCAGTTTACCGAATATACCTCGAACTATAATATCACACGTGTGTTTGAAGTTCTAATTATTACTTTCAGATAATATCTCCTCTTCATCAACGGGTTGGTGAAACAGCTTTACGATTGCGTGACATTGCTCGGACACATATCATAGAGATGTCTAATTGGCATCAAGTCTCACAATTCCAATCTTTTTACAACGAGTGCCTTCGACCAATCAAGCCTGTCACTGAGCAACGCTTAGCCCTGGGGAAGACAGAAGTTGTCAGTGATTTGTATCATGATAACGGAATATCATCTACAAATCACGGAATTACGATTGACAATATTATGCAATTCCTGGTAGCAACTCTTGACCATAAGGTGAGTTCAAGAATGTAAAACTCAGTCATTGTTGTCATTGATAATAGATGCTTGAATGAAATATAAAATGTTTATTGAAGAAAAATCAAATAATAAGAATTGTAAGGCCAATCTACCTGCTTTGCAATGCACAATGAACACAGAAAATTCAAACAACAGAAAATATTATCACCCACTTGTAAAATTTTTTATGAGAATAAATTAAATCCTATAACTATCGCTGTAAATTGGAATCTTTACAATGTAGCCATGCTGTCACTGCAAATCTGATCTTAAACCGTTGATATGAAGAAATCCTCTTCCGAATAAGTCTGATCAACATAAATTCTATGCATACAATTTAATCATTCAAAATGCGCATATTGATGGATAATTCCATTCTAAAAAGCTCCCTTGATGTTATGTCGGGTTTTATTGGCAAGTTATGATAAATACAGTCACAATCCCAGGTAGCTTGCCCACCTCTATTTTCGAAGGAAAATTATTTTACTACTGACCTCCGCTATATTTACTTCAAATAGCAGAACGAATAATTTAGACGGTTAAATAGAAGGATGAAGAGAATGAGTTAGTTAAATAAACAATCATGCATTTGGAAAAGGACCACATATGCGAGCTTTTCGTGACATGCTGCGAAGCATTTGCAAACACGAGTAAAGAAGAGTTGATTGCCTAATTATTACAGACATGAGAACGAAAACAGTATGAGATTTGCGTGCTTGCAAATGGCTTGCAGCTTGCGATTCCTTTTCAATGTGTTTGTGCATTTAGCCAGTTTATTATCTTTATCTAACTATATATCTTTTGCTAAAATATTTTTTTTATTATTTGATTGATCAAATATCACAGAGATAAGTGAAAACATCTTTGTTCGAAAATAGGGTGCAACGCAATTGTGCATGCGATACTGTATGGTTGAAATTGATATTTATTACATCATTATGCATTATGCAGTATATACGACAACTTGAAAAATAATTAAAAAAATCTTTAAAAAAGGCCTTAAATGAAATTCACAGACTTGCAAGGTGAAGCTCTTCTCCACCTATGCCTGATTCTAGTCTGGAGATGAGAGCACGAGCGTTTGATCGAATCAGACAAAACAAGTTTTCGTACTACGGTTGATTTGCACTCACTAAAACGGATGCCTTACTGGATAGACAGTTTTGTGACTATCCGTTCTAGGACTGGAACAACCTCACTTCCCAAATCACCATAGGTGCTCATGACGACCGGGATACACTGCCATACTAATTCTCGGCACCTGGGGTCATTTTGGATGTGCTTCCGTCGCTCAGACATCACCAGTGTCGACTCCTCCAAGGTACTCGCTTCAGAGACATTTAGGTTATTTAGCGGGTGTACCACAGTGAAGTCTAAGGCAACGGGGCGACCAAGGCACCAATTCGGCAGCACCACATTATCTGGTCTCGTAGTTTCTGACACAGAGCCACAACCAGAGCATTTTTCAATTTGTGTTGAAATTGAAATACATGCATTTACATGTATACTCGTATAGTGAGTTTCGTGTTCATAAACTTGATCTCTCAATCACATTCTCTATTATTCAAAATGGATCATTTCTTATGTTGTTGTTCTGATGAGGATATATTTATGAGCTTCATTATCACAAATATCTGGATTAGTAGTTCAACCGACTGCTTGCCACATGTCAAAATATCTTAAACTGCTTTATTGTAGTCTGGCTTAGTTCGAGAAGCAGCGGAGAAGGTCATCATGGATCTGTATGCAAAAACAGATAAACAAGCTATCAGGAGCTACTTACCTCCGGACACTGCAAAAACAAGGAAGAATACTCTCTACAGAAACCTTTTCGAAGCGTTCGATCGAATTGATGGGAAACCTTCAAAACAAGAGCAAGCTCGACAAGCAAAGGCGGAGGAAGCACGGAAGAATGCGCAGAAGCAGAAGGAAATTGAGGATCTGCAGGTAATTACACATTTATGTCATGTGCTAAATTGTGCTTGAAGTCAAGGATTGAAATTTTTCCGACTGCGAGTCCGACGACGTATTGATCAACATCGATCTATTGATTTGCATGATCATTGTCCAATTGTCCATTGTCCATCTACATAAGAGCTATATGCAATAGCAGAAGGCGGGAGGACCATGATTCAAAAGTAGAAATAAGCATAAAACTCTCCCGAGTGAATAACTGCCGATGTTTTTATAAATATAAAATTTGCACATGTAAAAATATACGGACGTTTCACGTCCAAACGCTTAGTCGTGGCAGTTCTGACAAATAGTGATTTTACAAAATTTTTGGACGTGAAACGTCGGCATATTTTTACATCTGTAAATTTTATATTAATGAAAACATCGGCAGTTATTCACTCGGGAGAGTTTTATGCTTATTTCTACTTTTGAATGCATATGAGCTGTTGTGCTTGTTGTTTTCGATCACGCTGCCAAATAATTCGCCACTGTTAAAGGCATTTCAAACCTTCAAAGCAGGCTTGATAAAGTCCAGTGAAAATGATCTAGAAAATAACTTCACCAAAATCGAGTCTTCTATTGTCTTGATTTTTACACGAATTGTATTTTAAGTATTGTTAAGCACAAGGAATATTACAACCTTAAAACAGATGATCTGTGTTGAACAACAACAACGTCGTGTAATTTGCCGTCCATTCTTGACAATACATGCACTGCTCCCCTGTCATGACCGCTCTTGTAGATGACAACAAATATTTACAATGCTAAGTAGGTTCACACAAATACTACACTCACAAATAAAATTTTTCAAAATTATTTCAACTATTCCTGTATATCATATAAAAATTCTAGAAAGATAACTGAGTTAGAAATTAAATATTTTGCCACAAAATGATAAATTTGAGTGCAGTCATGTAATGAACATGCATTTGGCAGACAAGTATAAAGCATATTGTTATACCATTAATTAGGCTGGTGGAATATTGCACTTTATTTCAATCATTGACTAGAACTAGGGCGCGCTTTGGTCGCACCTGTTCTCACCGGTGCACCGATAAGCTCAAAATGTTTGCGCTGAAGCATGCACGTATTGGCTCACCACAATGAGATTAGATACTAGTCTGGATTATTTAAAGTCATTGGCTCACCATGACCCGTGACCCGATGGTACCTTGTTTCGTATTAGATAGTCCTACGATGGCTTACAAAGTCCGCAGATATAACTGTCTTCTCTCTTTCTCTGGATGCCCACTAAATGCCAGATTTTTTGACAACTGATAATATAGGTAGAAGTCATAATGTTGTTAAAAATGGCAAAAGAGGCTTTTGTGAACTGCCGAACAACATCTGAAGCATGTGATTCGTGAAGATATCAATGATCGCATTGTGTTTATTGCAACGTATATCATTCAAATTATCTGTCAAAGCGTCCAACATTTTAGTGGCTTTTAACATTAAACATCTTATCTTTTAAAATTGATTATGATCAGTTTCTATGATTATGATGTTTTGCTCCTTCGGTGACAGGTAGTTTGTGGTATGATCACGCTTAAGAAAATAATCTTATGTAATAAGACTGAGCTATAAAGTAATGGCAACCCATCGAATTGTTAATTTAGCAAACCATATTACCTCTCGAAGGTTGTCATGACATGGAGGATTTGTAAATTACTTTTCTTTTTTCTGTATTGCTATCAGAATCAGTCAAATTCGTGTACATTTCTCCAGAAGTGCAAAAATGTGCATATCTCACATGTGGCACTGGGTCTCAACTGAAGCTCGACAGTTAATGAAATCGAAACTGTATACACATTGGGGATTTAATGAATGCTGAGTTGCTACTCCACCGAATATACTTACTCCATGATTCCAAATGTAAAAATTTATGACATTCAGTAATGGTAGTTACACGATGAAGCAATAATGCCGATTTGAGAACTTTGATTTCCTTGCAAAACCTGAATTCATGCTTTTATAATGGCCGCCTTGTAGATGGAGAATAATATATAGAAATAGATACAAAAGCACATCTTATGTGACGGAACGATGACGATTGATAACTTATTTTGATTCTTCCTCTGTATGATTCCATACTTAATAGATTTCACCAATGTGTTTCAAGTAAAATGATCACGAATCAAATTGTAACAAATCGGCGACTGTGACCCTATGTCTCAGTTCGACATTCAGCATCCAAATATGAAAGAAAGTATATGTCCCTGTTTTGTCGTTAAAAAGCTATTCGACTTTCTGTTGTCTTTCAGCTGTCTTTGGTGCCCTTAAACATATCCTATTTTCCTCGTAGCTCAAAAGTAAAATATTTCAAGCTTCATCAAATCTGTTTTTAGCATTCATAGGTGTCCACTGTGTATTTTCCAACAAATTCACAAGTATATTTTTAGGCCATTATCTTTAAATGATCTCTAAGCAGGGAGCATCTGGCCGTGTAGATTAGTATTATGAGCATGGTTTTTATTTGAACAGCATCTTGATGTAAGTAGCTTTCATGAGAAATCACATCCGTTCTCAAAGAACAATTACATCTGATTTATTTGAAGTCATAGAAACGTTGTCTGTATTCTTCTTCTTAAGTTTAGTAAAACATCATAATAATAATGCTCTGCTAGAATGTACTAAATCAGTGAGTTGTGGGACGAAATGAAGTAAATTGAAATTCTATTTCTGAACACCATGAGTTCATCTACAAACATTTCATTAAGTAGACAAACACGCGATCAATGAAAAAACTTAAAATCTGATACAAAAGTTTTGATTAAAACTAGAATATCAAATTCAAAGTGTATCTTTGGACGCCATTCAGTAAAGACCATTTTGAGTATTGTATTTATGAAAGTAATTACTGTCCTCAATGTGTCATTTCGTCCCTATAATGGACTACGTTTGTAACTTCCTTGAAACTTTCTTCCTGAATTACCTGTGATTTTTGTACAGCAGAAGACCATGGATAATTTACGAAGTCGGTAATAGACCGTTAACGAATTTTATAGAAGTTGTAAGTGAAATACATGTAGGAATTAGAGGTTCCACTCATAATAGCCTATTTGTCACGAAATAAAAAATGATATAACAATTTCTGCAATGCTACGCAATATACGCAAACCCTTCGATTATTTCAGGTTATTTAAGATTAAGGATTAAGATTTCAGATTACATAAAGATACATTAATCTAGTTAAAAAATATATGTAGGAAATGCCCACATTAAGGCATGTCCGTGGTTTGAATATAATATGAAATCGTTAAAAGTATGTGCATTCGTGTTTACTGATGATGTAGGTGTGTCAATCCCGTTTTCGGCCGAAGTGATGAAACAACAACAACAAGAACTCAAATTTAGAGAATAAAGGAAATCAGCCATCAACAGTGAATGAAATGAGAGCTCATAATTGCTGCAATCCCTGCTTTCAAATTCAAAGTATTATCACGACATAACTCCTTTTCAACCAGAAACTGATTAAGCAGAGTAAAAATGATTCTTGAAAAACTTATCATAAGTGAGAATCGAGTCATCGCATAGCAGCGCTCGAAATACTTAGAAATAGGGGGACTAGCACCTTTTGAACAAGTTTAAAGCGATTCTTCGTTTTGTAAGTCCTCAAAAGCTTGATCTCCACTAACATTTTTCCAATAACGTTAGCATCACAAGGATTTTAAGTCATGTTTCCTAAGTACGTGTGCTACAGTAGATTACATGTATTAAGACTATTGTTTGAAGTTTCTATAATACTTGAAATCAGTGCAAGGGTGTAGCTTGTTGTGTGAGTTAGCGGTGAAAAATAAAATCACAGTAATTTGCTCAGACGACAAATATCTTATGCATTGTAAAATAATCTCTAGAAGATGTTCATGATTAGATTTTTTAATGAAATTTTTAGATATGTGAAAATGAAGACATCACCGCTAACTTAATCGCTATATGCAGTCATCTGTATAATTTACTCGCATCAAAACTGTGGTTTTGGAAATTTAGATGTTTTTTCTTGACCCTTCTGAATTAATGCAGTTGAGGGGCCTGAAAAGAAGAATGGATGCATGGCAGTCCATTCATGCATGGAAGCCCGCCTTCAAAGAATTTCGAGCCCTGTTGTACTGAATCTTTATCGCGAAGAAACACAAAAAATATCGCATGTTGTGCTCATTAAATAATAATCACAACTGAAATGATGGAAATCTTGAAATCTAGTGAAACAGTGATAAAATGTATATGGAATTTGGGCAGAGCATTAGAGTTGTCAAGACATTTAATCAAATTAAAAGATTCAATCTCTCACTTATTGTTTGAGTGGAGATGTCGTCGCACTGTCTTAACTACTATTAATTTTCCTAGAAAGGATTTCGTTGTTAGGATTCAACCATAGTAACGTCATTAATATTTATCATACAAACATCTGCTTCAGGGAATTCAGCGACAAAGTCCACTACTTGACTGAGTTTCCACAATATAACAATCTGCCAGGAATTTACCAGCAAATTGATACATGAGATCGTCACCGACTCTTTCACGTTTAGTGCTGAATTTGCGCATGTCAACAATGGGATTCGGATAAACTTGTCCTATACGTTTGATTAGTAAAGAACATTTCATCTGTCAAAATTATTGTGTATTTGGAAAAAAAATTGATAGAGCATTTTCGAATAAATTCCCCAGTTCTGCCATTGAAATTGATCTACAGAATACGTAGTCCTTCTTGTTGGCAGACATTAACAGAATTCATGTTAGTGAATCGATGAAGGAAGTCTCTATGAGGCCATAGCGTGATATTTTTACCCAGTGCCCATAGATCGGATCACCAAGTTGTGAGTAAGATCGTGTTTCCAGAACATCCAGAACATTTGTACTTTCATTAAACTTTCTCTTGGCAGTAGACTGAAATTGATCAACCTCGACGCATCGATGACTATGAAATCTCCATCAAACACTTTACTGCAGCTACTGGTGCTGTGGCCTTGTGGTAGAGTGTTCGCTCTGCGTCCAGGAGACCTTGGTTCAAACCTTGCTCGGTTCAAATGTAAGATTTCATACTCCGATTGGTGCACTCTGCATTCTTGCTAGACAATCATCACAATTAAAGAATGAAAGTAGGATAAATAACAACTCGGGCAAATGGAAGAAAGTCTCCGTGTTTAATGTGCTTCTGAGTATAGACAAGGTTCACTTTGGTCATTTAAACAAGAGTATTACTTTCAATAAGCATCATTCAGGATTAATGTTGGTGAAATATTTTCGATAAAGTACGCACGAGTGTGTCAATTGTTTACCTCAAGTGGCGAGCTTTCGACGATCTTCTATCTGTCTGAGTCTGGCACGATCAAGACAGACAGACGATCGTCGGAAGTTCGCCATGTGTAAAAAGCAATTAAATAATATTATTTTGTATGCATCCACATACGCCATATATAGTGGAATAAATAATAATAAATGGAAGCTATACAATTAAAAAACATGAAGGACGATAGACATCAATTTGATAAAAATTGACATTATAAATACTTTACGAAGTATCCTAAGAAAACTTCAACAATCTGCAGGGCAGCAAAATGGAACAATAGTAAAACATACCATAACTCAATGAATATATGAATTTTATAACATGTAGCATTATTCATTTTTTCCACAAGTTATCTGGCTATTGATGGAATTATTAAATCTCAACAGGTGTAACCACTGCACCGCGATGCATGTTTAGGCTTGCTCGTAGACCATCTTATTGTATGTGAATATCTGACAGATAAGGTCTATATATTGATACGAGGTCGACCAACGTAACTATCTACAGTCCTATGATTTTGCAACCATAGCTATAGGCAATGTGGAATTGTCTGTCAGAGTTTGTAGATGACTCTGCTCTACTCTTAAGCCATCATCAGAAGCAGAGAACCTAAACAGTATGTTGGAAACTATTCAAAGTTTAATTCAATACATTGTCAGAGTTTGTCAAAAGACATAGCGACTGTTCTTCAAATGAAGGTAGACAGTTCGAAGTGTAATTGAAAGTTTGAACTAAAACCGCGTGGCAGGGATGCGGAGTCCTATCATTTTGATAGCCTAGTTATTTTTAAAAAACGGGTAACCTACATCATAGATCATTATAGGTTTACCTGAACATATTTTTAGTGATCATTGCTGTATCAATTATCAATCATTTTCGATGAAAGTTTGTCAAATGTTGCTTTAAGTTGGATGCATGCGAATCGGCTCCTCCCATCTTGTTAATGTGTGCTCCTTTTTCTCTAGCTTCTATCAGGCAGGAAAATCCCCATCCTACTTCAAAAAATATGAGCACACTTTGATTTTAATATGCGCTTTGGATAAGCCATCACACACGGTTAACGTAAGGGAAAGAGGTAATGTTCTCAAACAAACTACTATTTCATTTTTGTCTCTGATGTGACCTTTGGTGCGTAGGTATGATCGATACTAGGAAGGCTTGTCTTCTCTACTAAATCACCGAGTGAAAAGACAATCCTTTTTTCACTATCACGATTCATTCCCTCAAGTATTACAAATTTTGCATGCAACAGTGTCTCTGTACTTTTGTTTGACTGAGAAAGTTGACATCAAGACAGTGATAGCTATATGCACGAGAATAAATAATTTGTTTGTATTATACTATTTCGCGTCTAGTTATAGGACTCCGACTCCATCAGAAATGATAGGACTCCGGGACTCCGACTCCCTGCCGCGTGGTTTTAAGCGATCGCATTGTTTTTAAAAATATTATTGATAAATAGGGCACGGATTATATACTTTTCACTTTCAGAGAAATGTGCTTTATACTTCTACAAAAAAACTAAAAATGCGCTTTATGTCTTTAACTACAATATATAGTAAAATGATTAACTCTGTATTCAAATTTGATGCAGCAATTTTTCAAGCTACAGCATTTTTTAGCCTGAAATATTGAAAATGATAAGACGATTAAAATTTGATAGAAAATCAATCAGACACAATCACAATAGACAGTTAATTTTGAAGAATAGGTGTTTGATCAAAGATTCTTATGTGAAAAATTCTCGTCGAATGGCAAGTAGATCACGATGCATGCTGAAACTACGTTCCACTGATGAAGAAGTAACTGGTCCATGAACTCCGTTATCTATGGAATCATTTGCTAGAGGTTTATGGTAGACAATAGCTGCGAAAATTATCTCATTGGTTGTCTAAGAATTAGTTTATGGGAAGAAGATAAACCTCACAGGAGCTTCATCGAAGAAACGAATAGAGGCTAATCATGCGCTTGCTACACAATGAGAAATGTGCTAAAAAAATAGCATTCAGAGCATTATAAAAATAATTTCACGATTTATCAATTTTATTTAGTTTTAATTCTTAAAGGCGTCTCTGTTAAGATAGTGAGGTTAGTATCTGTGCCCAATATGCTAAAATATACATTTTGCATTGAAAATAAGCAAAAGCATAAAATCCTAGCTCTATTGATAAACCAACCAACACATTGAATGCTTACTAAAATCGGCCAAGGCTTCATGACTACCTGACATAATTGTTGCACGTTATTAGACCTTCATGGAATACAACGATACTAACTTCTACTATAGGAAGTACATCAGACATGATGATATAGATAGTCAGTCATCAGCAGGTAGTAGACCTATCAATAAGCTAAGCATTTCAAAATAGTATTTCGTCTGAACACGAGGATCCAGACGAGTGAGGTCTTGTTTGTGATGTAGCTGACGGCTGTAAAATTCTGCATGCATAAATAGTGACATGCTCAGAGATGTGTGTAAATGCATCATCAAGTTAGCTTCCTTCCTCATCCGGATAGGCTATAGGAATTTGTCCTTTCATTACTCTCAAATCTCTTGATTTTTGATTTGTTAAGACCCCAACTGTCTTACGTGAAATGAGAGCCTTTTTAGTATAGCCGCAAGATAAAGAGCATGTAAAAAGAATAGCGTGCCTTTATGTTTTTTCAATAAATTTACACCTCTGCTTCAACAGCTATCATGAAATTCAACAAAAATTCGAATTTGAATTTTGAAGCGCCTTTTCTAGCAACAAAGGTCAACTCAGAATGCAAAATGAATAAAGCCATCAGAGAGAGTGCCTGAAATGTGTGTTGCCTGTTTGTGTCAGGTTTGAAGTGTTAATTTCAAAGATTATATGGGGACCGAATCGGTTCTCGCCTGATGCGCTACGTGTATTTGAAATTTCTACTATTATCTTCCTCTTTTGATGGTTGGCCGATGTGAAAATTCTCGAACGGATGCAGTCGCAGATAATCCTATCTCCGCCATGACTTCATTGATGATTTGGAGCCATATCTTCTTAAACCCCTTCCACGAGGACAGTAGACTTCGACAACTACGTCTAACACCTGCATTGATAATGCAATATTCCATCGGAATATGTGTCTAAAAGTTCAGTTATTGGTTTTCTGTTACATTTTCAATCATGATTGTCGAGTTTCAAATTGTTGTCTTACATTTCTCATCTTCTAAATATTCACAGGCTCAGCTCCAAGAATTGCGTAACCTGACAAGTGGTAAAGGAGATGGAGGCGGTGGAGGAGGTAAAACACCTCGCCAAGGAAAGCAACAACCAAAGCAGCAACCGCAACAACCTGCGAAGAAACCTCCCGAAAAATCTCAGCCTACTCCAGCTCCTCCCGCAGATCCAATTGACGACGAATCACTTCTACAGCTCGAGAATACATGTATCTTCTGTGGAGAACGCAGCGAGGATTTCACAGAAGAAGGGCTCGATGTGCATTATTGGAAAAACTGCCCGATGCTGAGGCGTTGTGCTAACTGCAAGCAAGTTGTGGAAATTGCTACTCTGACAGAACATTTGCTAACGGAATGCGAAGCCAAAGATAATTTCTCCAAATGCCCTCGCTGCACTGAGGCTATACCGAAGACGGAGTACGAAGAACATGTGCGTGAAAAGTTGTGCAATCCAGGCCAGGATACCTCCAGTCATTGTCCGCTCTGTCACGAGAATTTCAGCTCAGGAGAGTGGAAAAACCATTTGATGGGGCCTGATGGATGCAAGCAGAATCCAAGACGAATAGCAGCATTGAACAAACCTGCAAAGCAAGCTCCACAAGGTGAGTTTGTGCGGTTTGTTGTCTTTCCAGGGTGACTGTTCGAAGCCGGAAGAAAAAAGCAGTTTCGATGAGTTGGCCCACATCCCTCGGTAAGAGTGATGAGCCCGGACTCCTGAGGTGAAATTTTTCCAATCCCGAGCCCTGACTTGAACAGTTACATTACAAAGTTGCAACCCTTACGAAATTATCATGCTTATATTAAGTCATAATTTCTCTCTTAATAACGTTTATTGTGCTTGCGCACGTGTGAGATATACTTACTCATGACGATAACTATGTTTCTTCGCGTGTACTGTAATTATGATTGTACTTTAAAGTATATGCTAAATATACATGGAGAACATAAATGAGATAAAATTACAGTTTTTGCGTGTAAATAACACACAAACTTGTCAATATTCCGAAAGCCCTTGATTTCCGTGATGCATGGATGCATGCATCCATAATTAATTTATGAGTGCACTTTATGTTTATGATCAATTTGGTAGTATAAATCGGCTAGGTGGTATAAATAGTAGGTGTATATTAAGATTCATTAAGTTAGGTGTAGGGGATGGCGCGATTCAGCTTTTTTACGATTCCATAGTGTGCCATTCACGTCACTCCATAGCTGGAGCGCATGATTAATCGAAAATCGCGAGATCATGATTGCTTTCTGTGGATTTTATCAAATTCAGTGATAAGAAGTTTACAGCTAGTCTAGTCTGCCTTAATTTGATATCCTAAATCATTCTAATCGTCAATCCAGTCTATCAAAATTAAGTTGGACTACGCTACATTGCTATTGATTGATTGATACTTACGTGTAATGCCCTATTTGTAAATATGCGGGAATACAGAATAAGGGTATATGTATAATAATAGCATGTAAGAAATGTCTTGAGAATATTTTACAAATCTATTATGAGGATTGAAGAAAATATTGCAAATTTATTGACATTGAGCACAGTCTTCCACGTAATTTCATTTTGTAATTCATGAGAAAAAAACATCTTCGGTTAACCTATTTATTAATTTATTGTGCGACGTTTCGTTCACTGAGCTTTATCATGAACAACGCAGCCCGTTTCGTTGTGAATGATCAAGCTCGGTGAGCGAGACGTCGCACAATATTTTAATAGGCATATTTTAACAGCCATAGAATGAAAAATAAGCTGGTTTATATTAATGGCCACCTGATTGAAATGTACATGAGTGATTTCGCGCTCTTCGATGTTAACTGCAATATTGTTTCACTATGTTCATTTAAAGCAGTTCTGAAAAACCTTTTACTCACAGCGCTGGATAGTTGGACTGCTTCAACGATGGCAATTCACGGCGATTTTGTCAAACGTTGAAAATGTGACTCTCAATAGAATAAGTAAATAGCCTATAGGCTAATATCTAATTCTATAGAAAGTCAGGAGAGAAGTATACTTCTTTCTGATCAAGAAAATTTCATTGAATTATTATTTTGCTAACATCATGCGATTTTCAAACAATTATGCGCCATTTATATCGCACGATTAATTCTCTCACATGATTAATCGTGTGGAATCGATTAAATGCGCCCCCGTCAATGATATAGCTCGATTATTCATGATCAACACCGAAACTTATGAAAGTGTTACTTAACTTATACAAAACTTATACAAGCGTTGATTACATGTATTTAATGAAAAGCGATTCCATGAATCAGGCTTTACATGCTGCTGAAAGGGGATCTTGAAAGTAACTTTCTTGTAATAACATAATGTGAAGATTTTTGAGATTCACTAGGACAGGTATTTATTTATTCAAATTGTTCCAGAGTTAAATCTGTCTCTAAAAAGACTTATGCATGTAATTGTCAATCTCTTTTAAATTTCTATCGCTCATGCATTGGTTTCAGGGAAAGGTGGAGCTGCTCAGAAGCGTTCTCAACTTCCGAAGCCAACCACGCGTACTGGAACTAAGTAAATCATCATATCCTCCCAAATGTTTGAAATATTGATGGAACTATGCTGAATGCTGAATGTCAACTTCATTCGAGAAAATTATGACTTTCAAATTACTTGACAGCACCAACTTCTGTGTCACTCATCTAGTCCTCAGAAAGTGAGCCTCATCAGTCGTTGAGCTAGATGCACTCTGAAAGAGAGAAGACAAATCTTCACCAAACTCAGTACCTCTGCCTTTGATCCGAACCTTCCATTCAGACATCTATTACTATGTGTTTGCCTTTTATAAAACGGAAATGCAGTTGCTATTAGGAAATGTATCACATTTGAATAGTTGATATATTATATTGTTGATGCAACTGTTAATGATCGTGACTCAGAAATTTTATAGTAAACTCAGATTAAGATGTATGTCAGTGATTTATAAGCCATTTTATTGCTTGTTTATTTTGATTGACTTAAAATGAAATACGTTATTACATAATTTCATGGAACTTTTCTGTATATGCATGCTGAATGGGTTGATAGACCTAAGTGATGGACCGCAATTATTGACTTTAGAGGTGGAATATTTGTTTTGAAGAATCGCAAGAATGTTGATTTTCATTCGGACTCATTTTGTGGGGCGATTATCAAGATACAAGCCTGAAAACTTCCTCATCACGTGTACAAGTATGTCAGAGACTCGGCCCGTGATCAAAAGATCTTCGCCATGGCGGCGTAACTACCACCGGTATGTATCTATAAGTGGAACAACAGGCGGCTTTAATTGCACCTGATCAGTGGCATCCTTTTTGATACTTGAACCCAATATACTTACTTTGCCTAAATCTGTTTTATGAATGTCTATATAATTTGATCGCATTTTATTGCATAAAATTCTTACTTTGGCTTTAAAAAGATCGACGTCGAGTATATCTGATCAATTAGTCCCAATATCATACAGTGCATATGATCTTTTGATGCAATTATTGTCTAATTAAAGATGTTTATTGGATCTTAAAATAAGTTATGGCATCCATATGGTATAATCTTCGTTCCAACTTCTACGCCAAAATTAGACATGTTGAAATTAGGAGCCAAAGATATCGTACCTGAATGTCATAACTATTTTATTGGTAAATTTTCTTACTGAAACAAAGCTTGTTCATAGGAAAAATTGAATCTTTGAATTGAAGCAAGTGTACAATATTACATGAATGAAAATAACTAAAATCTTATTGCTTTTGGCCTATCTTTTAAAGGAGGATATAGGTGATGTTTTTATTTCATGCCATATTTCAAATTAAAAAGTAAGCATGGGTAGGCTGCAACTTCCAGAAAATTGACATTGCTATAATTAATATAGTAAATGCCTACTTGTAGACTACTTTCCGACAATTTATTTCTACCTTGCTGCATGACGCAGCATATTCTAAAATTTGCATACTTGAATCTTTGTTTCGTGAAAAGTTATTTTTGTTTCAAGGAGTTCCTGTTTGATATCCCCGGAAAAACCATCTGTGTTGGAGGGATTTATCTTATATAGATCAGATTTAGCCTATACAATAAAAATATCAACAGTTGCCTCTTACGACAACTTTGGAAGCTTAAGAGCTTTATCAATAGAACAAAGCTTTCTGCAACTTTTCAGAATAAATACGTCATACAATGATAAGAAGCTCTTTGCAAAAGTCAAACGCATGACAATTGGAACGTTCAAGACAAGAAAAATGAAAACTCAAATGTGAGAGTAGGCTAAAGCTTTTTTGTGGATCATGCGAAGAAAAGTGAAAGGTTTTACATCATGCGACTGAGAAGCTATCTATACTGACACTTCTCGGTCTTTCGATTCATCATCGCGCATTCCCCATGCTGATTTATTCACTTAGGCTATCTCAATGACATGTACGTCATTACGTGTCTCACATACACTTACCTTAGGTCTACTGCCGGAGTCGGACGTCCTATCAAAATGATGTTTCACACCTGCTTCCAAATGACAAATTGTAGATTGCGACTTAATTTTAGGTTTCCATCATCATGTGGATGCTTAATATCATAATCAGACGTCGATGTATAGCCTTTACCTTTGGTTTATATGTGTTATCGGCAGTGGCGTCGTCTCCGTGCCTGCGAAGCCTTCGCCGCATACCCAAAAATAATTGTTTACATTCATAAAACAAAGGTTCAAATAATTTTATTTTTTTGTTTTTGAGAGCATCTTTACGTTTACAACTTAACATACACTTTAAAGTTTCAAGTCTACTCTCAAATATGTTCCGAGCGCCAGCGCTCAGCTGTTAATTAACGGCAGGGATCTTCAAGCGATCACACAATGAGACGGGGATGTGTTCACAGCAAGCAGAGATTTGCGTGATATGTGAAGCGTGTGCGCTTAGCTCGATGATAATTAGAGTCGTCCTCTCCCGATAGAGACGCAGAAGCAAATACATTGCAACAATGTAAGAAAAGATCTACTACTAAATTCATAGATTCAGATAGAAGCGCAAATTTTCCCTATTCGTGGCCAAATTTTGGAGATGATGACGCGTTGAATCGTCGTGCCTGCGTTCACCAATGGCTGAATGTCGGATCGGAAGGTGAGAAGCCGTTGAAAAACAAAGCGATGAAGTTCCCATAATTTGATGTACAATTCAGTCAGATAATGATTCAAGGCATATTGGTGATATTATGTTCATGGCCGTAATTTCAGCAGTGGTTATTTTCTACACCGGCCAGTCGTTCAAGGGATTATGCAGAAAACTCCAACCATCTTACACGAAATTCATGGCATTGAAATAAAAACTAAACTATAATTCACATGCAGACTAGTCTACATTGGGTAGGGGAAAGTGGGGTATTATCGCACAGGTGGGTAATACCGCACATCTGAGTTTAGGCACTTGTGCTATCCCAGGTGATCCAATAATCCGTCATATGATATTTTCAGGAAATTCAGTTTGTTTAAAAAAATTCAGATTTTGATTCCTTCGGCCATATTTATTTAGCTTCACTTGAAAGTGTTCACGAAGTTTTGAAGTAAGTTTTTGATGATATCTTATTAAGCTTTAGAGCTAATGTAAAGAAGAATTCAAATATATGCTCTGTGAAATCTAATTAGCTAAATATTTGATTAACTAAATGTGGTAGCGGAAGTTTTACAACTTCAATATTTTTCAGATGATAGCTCCATTAAGAATAAAAGTCGCGTCGGGGTAATACCACACACTTCTGAACAACAGTCGGGTAATAGCGCACGTCCGTGCACGGTATTACCCAACAATGTATTACAATGTACGATATTACCCACATCCAGTAAGCCTTATACATGTAGTTTCCCATTTTCGCTTCTTATCAACAGCATAACTGTCCCAATAGGCGATATCAGTAGGCCTATATAGCGAGTACCTTAGCTGATACTTATTGTTCGTAAAAGTAGCCTTTGATGAACACATACGCAACAACTGTGTAAATATAGGTCTGATAGTAGTAATTAAATTTTTAATATACAAGTATAGCCTACCTACAGTATACGCAAAAATATCTTTGTAAGGGTATCGAACCAGGAACTTCCAGAAGTTAACCCAGTTCTTTATCTGTTCAGCTACTCTAGCTTTCGATTTATCGATGTTACGTTAACGGATATATTCATAGGAGAATTATACTTCAATCTATATTTTGTAGTAATATAAAGCAACTGGAATGATATCTATATTAGTTATAAAAATCATCTCAACTTTCACTATCAAATACGCAACTAGACCTATAATACCCTTATATAGGCTCATAATCTAAACATTTGTTGTGTATTCTTTGATATTAATAGCTTGCTTCTACTTTCAGATGCCACGGAATTATGCAAAGAAAAATTTGAGAGGAAAATGGAATTCAAATGACTTAACCAAGGCGATAGAAGATGTGAAAGCGGGCATGTCAAGGAGGGAGGCGTCAAGAACATATTCGATACCTTTAGCGACATTGCGCGATCGAATTAAGAATGGAAAAAAAGACGATCCGTGTCTTGGTTGCAAAACTGTTTTATCGCAAGAACAGGAAAATCTTCTTGTTGAACGATTGCTGTACCTTGCAAATATTTTTTACGGTATTACTCCACTTGAATTGCGCAGAATTGTCTACACTTTCTCGACTGAAAACAACTTGTATCATCGCTTCAATAATATTACAAAACTTGCAGGAAAAGATTGGTATTATGGGTTCGTCAGTCGTCATCCAGAAATCTATCTACGAAAACCCGAGCCAACCAGCATTCATCGTATTGCAGGATTCAATAAGAAGCAATGAAACGATTTTATGACAATATTGAATTTGTTTATGATCAGGGAGAGCTTCGTAGTCATGACATTTACAATGTAGATGAAAAAGGCCTTAACGTTGTCCAGAAGACATCAAAATTTGTCGCCAAAAGGGGACAAAAGCAAGTTGGAAAGGCAGTAAGTTGTGAAAGGGGAAGGAATATCACCGGGATTTTCGCTATGAGTGCTGCAGGAACGTATATTCCACCGTTAATCATTTTCCCACGACAAAGGATGAATGACAATTTATCAAAAGATGGACCTTCAGGTGCAATTTACGCATGCTCAAATAACGGCTGGAGCAATGACGAGCTCTTCTTGAAATAGCTAGAACATTTTGCTACTCATGCAAACTGTTCCAAAGAAAAAATCACACTGCTTATCCTAGACAACCATTCGAGCCACATTGGCCTAGCTGCATCACGTTTTTGCATCAGTAAAGGAATAATTATGGTGACTATTTCTCCCCACACCTCTCACAGAACACAACCCCTCGACGTGACATTTTTCGGTCCACTGAAGAACGCTTTCAGTCGAGAGATTGAATTGTTGATGAAGACAAGCCAAGCAAAACGTGCATCCGAGTACGATGTTGCGGCTTTAATAAACCGAGCCTATATCAAGATCACAACTATGGATAAATGCCAAAAAGGATTTAAAGTTACTGGAATATATCCATGCAATCCAAGTGTATTCACCGATGAAGACTATCTTTCATCAGAAGCAATGAACATGACATCACCAGCCAATGAAAACATCAATCCCGATACTGAGATGCCGGAAACACGAAAAAGAACAATCGTTGATTTGGCAAGTCCTCTCCACCTCCTCATCCAAAACGAGATGTAAAGCAGAAAAGGCCAAAGAGAATGGCATCTGTGATTCTCGGTCTCAACCCAGAACAGGAGATAATTTCAATACCTTCAGAATCTCAAGTAAGATTTATATTAATGTCATTATCATGATTATTCGTTTGACGTGAATTCTAATTGTTTTAACAGGAACCATCTTCATCAACCGGAGACTTACCGGTAGGCCTACAGAAGAAAAGGAAGACAGGCAAGAAGACCTCCGGTCCTAGTAACATCTCCGATACCGTGGAGACAATGGAGGAATTTTACTGCATCTTTTGTGGTGAGAAATATGAAAGCCCCCGAACGAAGACTGGATCAAATGTTCCAAATGCGACGGATGGTGTCACGAAAATTACGCCAATTATGAGGTATTGAATGATGCTTATGTTTGTGATTTTTGTCAGAGATTGTGTACTGGTAATTGAAGAAGTTATCTGGACTTTTGTACGACTTTTATATCCATAAACAGAACTTTACGTTATTGACTCATAACAACCATGCATTATGATCAAGATTTATGATAGGACGTTTGTTATTTAGTATGTTAATTAACATTTACGATGAATATAGTTCTATTGGATTTTATTTTTTATATTATTCCCATATACTACTGAGTAGCTAATAAAAATAATGCCTTCACTTGTTTTGTTCTTGTGTGTCGGCTTTATCGGCTTTATCAGCTTTATCGGGGCTATTATTTCGGGTTTGCGACTATTCATTCATATTTTGACTATAGTGCAATACATGTAAGCTTATTTGAATTGATTACTAAGCATACCCTAATGAATCTATGGCGATCTATTCTATCCTGAGAATAATGTACGCAAAAGTATATAAGCCTACATTAGCAGTATGCGTAGAAAATTAGCCATATTTTAAGACATTTCTAAAATCATTAATGAATTTCTAATATCATAAATGTATCACAAATTCTGATAGTTTTAACATTATGCGAAAAGGGTATGATGCAATTGATGTAAAAGTATGAACGTCTTAATTTGATGTCTTGCTTCTTATGAATTAGGGCCTAAGACACGATATTACCCAACTATTGCGGTATTACCCATCTTGGCGTGCGATAATACCCGCCAGTGTGCGGTAATGTCCGAATTTTTGAGATTGACCCTTATTTGTTTTACTCGTTTGATAATAAAGAAATCGACCGAATTGCGTGTCACTATTGTAAATTGTTATATGGAGAATAATGCGATTGAAACCGGTGTAGAAATAACATAAAATAAAGATTTTAGACGCATTTTGGCTTAGGGGTGCGGCAATGCCCCACCTTCCCCTATCTATGGACTTCAGTGTACCTTTCATTTATCTGCATCTATTTCTCACATCATTTCATTTCATTCTGTAGTCATGGATGCCAACATGACTTGAATGTTCATGTACTTGTACAGGTGTCTGAAAATTCACTGAAATTAAGCTTGGTAGCTTTAAATTAATTATTTTATGCAGTTCATGCTGTCTGCTGCAGAAATATGGGAATCCACAAGTGACATGCTACGCGTAATTACGGAATAGCCCAAACATCCATGGTTAAGGACATTCTATTCTTCTACCCGCGTACATACGTGCTGCACTAAGAGTCAGAAATCACTTGATCTGATACTATTAAAACATGGGGAATGTTTATGAATACGCGCGGGCGAGCGTTTATAGTTTGCGCGTCGTCTACGGTTGTCTGCGCTGCCGCTTGAACCACGGATGAACCGCTAAGCATGTTCTGTCTTCCCTAAACATGAAAGTGAGGTCCTATCACATTGTTTAGCCTCTGATACATGCAGACACGAGACGCAGTCTATATATAACAGGGCTGCCAACTACACTAACTTATATGACAGATGTTGCAGCAATGTCCCACATAGCCACGGATGTTTGGGGTCATGTGTAATTACGCGTGGCTCACGCGTGAATGAGTGTGGCATGTCACCTAGTGCACTATGGAGCGAAGGCCTATGGTCTGGGAGCACGAGACGCCACGGGCTATTTTTTCAAGCATAGCAAAATCAAAAGGTCGTCAAATGTCCACTCCAGTTGTCATTATAAACATTATCCATTGACCAAAGGAGGTATAGTCACTCATTACTACCAGTTTGAATGATCTGTAAATATCAAACGTTAGGCTAGCGAAGTAACTGGGTACGAGTATTCGATCGCTTCCAAAAGGACTTATCTATTCCTTGTTGCAGGTAGTCGCAATTAGGCATCTTTCAAAAAAAGCAAACATGATCATTTGTCAATGATTCTTTCAATGACAGAGTCGGAGTCGATCTTTTTTCACGGATCAGCGTCCCTGCTACCAGCATGGTGAGATTCTCGTCATATACCCTAAGAATAATTCAAAACCTTTCTGAAAACATCGATTATCCGAAAATAAAAAAGAAAAGCACATCATTTGGTTCAACTACTATATTCAATTACTTAACGCAACAATTCGTGGCTTATATGAAGCGTTGAATTATAGAAATCTTCACAAAATGCATTTTGCTATTACACAATTACTTGATCAAGCACGAAGGGATAAAAACTGATGGAAAACACGAAGGATGTTAGTATCAAGGTCACCGGTGAACACCTCAGCTTCCAATGCATCAGTAAATTGGTGCAACTCAATGTGATGCTGAAAAGGAAATGTTCATATCATCAGAAGAAAATTCGACGCTTGTTAGAAACATGGATATAATCAGAATAATAGTTTAAAATTTAGCATCAAGGCAATAAAGTAAGATGCATGAAACCATCTCAATTCATAAATGGAAAAGATCATTCAGTATGCAGAACAACCTATCATGACATCATCTCTTGAAGATGAGCTATTAAAGCATCAGAGTGTAAAAAAATGTAATATTCAAAAAACATTTTGCCAAAAAGAACTGCTTGCGCAAAAAAAAGATTTCTTAAACTACCGGTATCTAGTATGGACTATGAAGGCTATGAAGGCCTATTAATCATACTAAGTTCAGTTTACGATTTTACGCATGAGGAAGGAAAGCGAAACACAGGTCTATAAATGACCCATCGATCTAATGACATGGATGATGACCTTGACATTATTTGTAAGATTTTCGAAATCACGACAGGACCTAACTTAGTCACGATTTTGATATGGAATATAAACAAAAACTCTGATGCGTTTTTTCCTTGTCCTTGTTCGAACATTTCGTAGCTCTAGATGTAGCGGTAGGCTTTACGTCGTGTGCGAAGGGTAGTTCTTGAGTCACATGACAATAGACTACCTAATAATGACGCACTAACGATCATTACAAGTAATTATTTGGTGCATCTTAGGTATTTCAAGTTAATGCATAGGCAAAAATTATTTTTTTCGCAGAATACGATTGCTCAGTTTCAAGAAATGAGATTACCATGTAACGTGACAGCGCTATGCCATGCTTTACATCGCTCATTTGGTTCAACTGTAACTGGCAGTACCCTAAAGATAGATGGTAGGATAGCTCAGTTGGTTAAGGGCCGCGCCTAAGTACTGAGGTACAGGAGGTCCAGGGTTCGAGTCTGTCCGCCTCGGGAGGCACCACCGCTCTCATTAGAGGTTACTAGCCCTAACCTGATGAGAGCTACGGGTCTGTGATGGCTACCCCACCCCTAGGTTACTAGAATGGCTCTATGACTTGAACGGAGCATGGTTGGGTAAAAGAATAAGAACATCACGGACTCTCTTCAAACAGCTACCCTACATGCCCGACGTCTAATTAACCGTTGCGTCCCCTGGAACTTTGAAATGTACTGAGGAGGGCAAATTTTACTCACACAAAGGAATTGCATCAGAATTTTTGTTGATATTTCGAGTCAATCAAAAAGTCAATGGCCAAGCTAAGTTGAGAGTTCGCGTATCTAACAAGCCATGTCAAGGAGGCTATCCACACCAATGGGGCCTACAGTTTTCGAAAGTTAAGGAGATTTTGTTTTGCAGGAAGTTATGCACATGTGCATCTCTGAGCTTATGAGGTCAATCATGTGCAATAAACGATCATTCAAATGATTCTTCATTAAATATGACCCACAATTTTCAGGGAATTACAGATCTTAAGATGCTGCATAAAGTGTCGCATGACGAATTTGTAACAAAATTGCGTGTAGGCGCAATAAGAAACACAGTAAGGCTTTTTAGATTGCCTTATGCTTCTGTCAATTCGTACCTACGAGCTCATATAAAAACTCGCAGGTACGAATTACAGTCATGCTACGTCTGTTGCGAAAAGATGATAAAGATCTCTCAGGTGAAAAGATAATAAAGAACGTTGGAGTTGACCCATGCGCATGCTGTTGGAAAAAAGTGATAAGCAATTCCATCAAATGCAACTCTTGAAAAACATGGGTCCATAAACGTTGCTCGAAAACCAAGGTCAACCTGAAGAACAAAGAAACCAGTTTCAAATGTTCGGTCTGTACTGGAGTGGGACAATGACAGCAATGTCCCTACTGAAGGAGTGGTACTGGTGGGTGACAGTATCCAGCTAGTGTTCCAAGTCTGCTACCTGGGCGATATGATACCAACCGAAGAAGGATCGACAGCCGCTGATAACAACACGTATTGGGACGGGATGGCATAAATTCAGGGAGCTGTCATCAATTCTGTGCACCGAGGTGCATATCGAATAGAGCGAAAGGGGCGATTTATAAAGCATGTGCGAGACCTACAATGACTTATGGCAGCGAAACGTGGGCACCGAAGATGCTGGACGTATGTGTACTGCAGAAATGAGATTTATGTGTGGAGTCAAGATCGAAGAGAGGAAACGAAATGACGAAATAAGATCAATGGTCGAAAATGTAAAAGACTGCCTTGAACGTGACAGCCTTAAGTAAGGGCCACGTAATGCGACGCGATGAAGAAAATGAACTGAAGACGGCAATGAAAAGGGTGGTATCAGAAACAAGGCGAAGATGAAGGACAAGGAAGACCTGGCTGGAGAGTGTCGCAAGAGATTTTAGGTGTTCATCTGCACAGTACACTATGAAGCCAAACATCAATGTGCGTTTCAGTTTATTTAATATCTAATTTTTGAATTTTGTATGCATCCCTGTTGCCTTTGCCCCTGCTAAAGTGACAGACGAAAATTTGGGAAATTAAATCAAAACATTTATTAACCCAAAGTCTATTTTTCTATAAAGTTTTTAACAAAAAAGGTCAATAGCGGGTCTAAATTATTATAACCATTCGACCAATTATCATCGTAGGTGATTATTAACTCCAAAGCCTTATCGGTTAGATTCATACCTGCATAAAAAGCTGATGTAACCGATAAAGGATCCATTTATACCATGTGGTTTCGTACGGTTTGGACTCCACTGCGCATTGTGACAGATGATTTGTCACCAGATCAGTCAGTTCGTGGAAAATCAGGAGAACAATATCCCTTTGCTCCCGGCGAGCAGCTTTCACCCGTCTCTCTAACCGAATCAACTGCTCTTCATCGGGAACACCTGACCATCGATCACTGGGTTCGATTTCGAAACCATCACGTAGCTTCTCCTGAAGCAACTCCCAGTCGTTCCGCTTATCTTCTGCTTCGGCAGAAATTTCTGACGCTCGCCTTCCGACTCGCTTCAGAGTCAAGTTTAAAATCTCAGCAAAATAAAACCTGGGTAAGAGAAAATTTTGATATCACGTTACAAGAGTAAAGTTCATGCGACTGCTTATGAAATAATTTTCAATTTATACTGGATGTACTAACGCAGGCAATCATCAACGATGTACAAGTACAATGACTCTAATTAAGACTTAATTGTAACACCTATTTTCAATCTTATGGTATTTTTATCGTTTTTTTAGAATGAATCATTCAGGGTGAGTTAAAAGTAACAACAGTCAAAACTTCTGAGTCCTTTTAATGAAATTGATTACTACAAATTTAAATTTAATTAACATATTTCCTTTAGAGCGAATGGTCAAAGTGTTGACAACTCCGTCGATAAATTCGATGTTCTCTGAATTAAGAGGACATGCTCGTGGACACAAGTCTTCATTGACCATTGCATAAAAATTCAACACACTTGCCGAATAGTCCTCGATTTTTTCAGCATAAACATAATTCTCCGAAACATCTGAAGGAAAAGGTCGGTTGGTGTGATATCAGGTGGGCAATGAGGATGCTCTTTATGCACGCGGCGACCAATCCATATGCTTGGAAAGTGACCATGAAGCCAATTATGTGTAGCGTTGTTGTAATGTGGTGGTGCATCGCCTTGAGAGAATCATATATCTTCAACGTGTAGCCAATGCATCACACTTTGCAGAAAGTCGTTGAGCCTTGCAAAGCAACTCTCACTGGTCACAGTTCCTTCAAAAAAGAAAGCCCCTATCAGAACTGAAGCACAGATACCAAACGAAACTGTGACACCAGTAGCGTAGACTTCTTTCACGACTGAAGAGGATGCTGACGACGCAAGTAAGCTGAATTGTGGCGGTTGACTTGCCCGTTCAGCTTAAAAGTAGCCTCATCACTACAAATGATAATTCCTCTGAGAACATGGCATACATACAACAGCGACGTTCAAAAATTCTGGGAGAATTCCATGCGATGGTCAGTCATCTTCATTCAATGAGTGGAGTTAAATGTGGACGAGATGAATTCCTATGACCATGGTGCGAAATTCTCACAAATTGTGAAGCTTGAGAGACAACAAATTTCGCTTTGTGGATTTCGGCGGACTGTGGTCAAAAGTAATTTCAACAACCTTGATTGCTTTCCTTGTTAAAGAGGACTTAGGTCTGCCTGAATTCGGAAGATCTTTGCATGAACCTGTTAATTCAAAACGGAGAATAAGATTCGCCATGGTGTCTCTTTTAACAGCTCAGGTCTTAGAGGGTGTAGAAATTCCCATTAAAAAATTTTTACTATCAGATGAAAAATGATTTTATACATGCCCACGATGGTGTATAATGAGTGAAATTCATTTATTCAATGTTTACATTATGCTCGAGCATGTGCGTTATGTTAGAAGATCGAAAAATATGAATATTTTGTTTTTGCTAATGATCCTTCATGACTGGTTGGCCTGTATGAACAAATCAGCATAAATCAATGTTCGAAATGAAAGCCATCACTATATTTATAGTTCAACACTAAAAACGGACTTTTCGCAGTAACAATTGATGAGCTTGAGATATCCACGGTTGTCTAGAGAGTCTTAAATGCAGCAATTATGGTTCAGTTTAGGCGTATTTCCGATGGGCATGGATAAATTCGAAACAATGGACAAATGTAAGGGTTATGCTGCATGAAATAAATCAATTTGATTAAAATCAACTATCTGAGGTTATATGGCGACAGCAAACATCGTGGAACCGCCTCTTAGTACAACTGATACTGTGCAGTTCTTTGAATTACAAAAAACACATTTTTGCATGTGTTTACTGAGAAGACTGAAAGACACTCAAAGGATTACTTACATCAACTTGCTTCACGCAAACATCAATGGTTTACTTAAAATCAACTTTCCTAATGACTTGATATCGATTTAAGCAGGTGTAAAAAAACTCACGTCTCTGAGGGTTGATGACTAAGCCGCATGAACTACGATTTTGTGACCCTAAATTTAGCGCATTTTCAAAATTTTCACTGAAATCGTTGAATTTGAAAAGTATTTTTTCGAAAGTCTGAAAATGGCTACTTCTTGCAAAAATTTTGCATGATACATGTAACTTTTGACGAAACGGATCGACTTCCAATGTGAGTACATTATTTGACAAATGTGAGTCTATGAATCATATCATCAATTATGCTATAGACATCGAATGTAGCATTGGAAATTCAACTGTTAAGTAAATGTTACTTATATTTTTTTAGTAGTTGTGACTCATGCAAGTAATCAAGTCACTTAGCATGTCTCTTCCTAATAATTTGAATGCTTAGTGTCGTCCATCTTCATATAATTACATAGCCCTATGGCGCTACTTTCAGCTGTTGAACATCATTACTTTTACTTTTCATCATTACATCGTTACTTTTGAAGGGAAATCTTCACATTTCTTATGCGTATGTTTGACATGTAGGCTATTCCGCGTAGGGCATACACATCAATCTTGTCGTTCTCAGATAAGTAACTTCCTAGTGCACTCAACTCGTTTAGCATCGTAAATAGCAATAATTGAGTAATAGAAAAATGTCCTCAGACATGATGTTTGAGGACATCTTTTCATTGTTAGTCCAGGCGAACGGGCACTCTGCAATCTTTAGCATTGAGGAGATTTCTGGCTAAAATTCAGTGAAATTTCAAAGCAAGTCTGCCAAAATTGGTGATTTTACTATTGATTTGCTTTTTACAACATGGGGAAGTATGAGTTGGAGCAAATGAACATTACGATAAGCTCAGATCCTAAATATGTTTTACCGTGAATTTCATGTGATTTGGAACATTGGTTAGGAAGTTAAGGGGAGGCCGATTCAGTCATATTCGGATTGTCCGTCTGTAGGCCTAATTTGGTTGGTTTTATTTCATCCAAAATTTGTAATTCTTCTGCAGTTCTTTCACGTTTGACGATACTGAATGTCTATGAGGGATCTGCATGTGGATATGTTCCAGCAACGAAATGCTTCTGTCAAATTAAAGCATCTTATAATGGCTTCATGCAATTGTGGAGACCATTAGTACATCTGTGGGGCGAAGCGACGATTGGAGACCGATTCAAAAGATATGTGAATAAATAAATAATATGTCGATGGTCAGATGTTGAGCACGTCATCGAACACAAAGACCTTCTTGCTAAATTCATATCTACCAGTAGAATCCAGACAGACATTCGATGCAAATTGTCTAGAGTGTGAGAAACACAGAAGAGAGAAAAAGCTTTTATGGGCAATTCCACGCAGTCACGAACGAACTTTGCAGGATTTATTGTTACATTTCTGATAGTCATTCCTAACCTATTGAACCGGTGATAATCATACTTTATTTGAATTGGCTGCAATATTCACTGTTTATGAAACACTAGCCGATGAAAAAATGTGTATTTGATGGTTTAAAATACAATAGTTTGAGTGGTCACGAACGAACACAGAACGACACGACTTTTTCGAAAAAAATGTAAACGTTAATAACCTCCAAAGCTCTGGATTCTTCATCACGAAATTTGCTCTGATTGAATAGACTAGTATGCTATTTGATCAACTTAAATGCTGAAAAGAAATCTAGAAACGTTTGATTACTAGCAGTTCATAAGTTTCGAGAAGTGCGGTCACGAACGAACATTTTGTCCAACTTCATCAGAAAACATATTCGAAAAAGAAATCAGTCACAAACGCGCTCCATGCATTCCTTTGTATAAAGATAAAGTTAATAAATCATTTCGGAAACATTTGCTTTGTGTTGGGTATCGAATATCTATTGGCATTCGTCGTTTTTTTTGGCATACAAGTTCATTCACGAACGTTTGCTGCTGTGTGCTTCATGAAAACTTTATGTGCTTGCTAAATGCAGCCTCATCTGCGGGATTGACGACATTACCGTGTTATCATTTTAATTGGATTGTTGACAATGCACTGTGTCCTGATGCTAAGCCAGATTGCCTGAAGAACACATGCCACGAGTGTGCCAATGGTCAACGAATATCGGAGAACGCGATCGACCAGGATGTGGATTTGACTGTTACAGTCAAGAGATGGCAGAAAGGCTTCTCTGGCGAGACTATTGCTTGCCACGACACAATTATGTCAGCAATGGAAGTGAGTGAGGCATTCCAAGCTTTACTGCCACAGTTCCAGCTGCATCGATCATCTACTGAAAAGAAATCAACAAGCAATGTACCGCAAGGACAAAGAGCTGGCATCCTCAGAACGCATACTGGTTCACTTTGATTTCAGTGAAAATGCAACATGTCCCTTCCAGGATGAAGTTCAGAGCGCCCACTGGAAGCAGAAACAGTTGTCTTTGTTTGTTGTCTGCGTATTCAAGTTCAACGACTGCCCTAGCTGCCGTGTGATGGTCACTGACGATCTGGATCACTCAAAACGATCAGTGTCTTATTATCTGCAGACAATCATTGAATCAATTGTCACATCGGAGGTGCAAGAACTGATCTTCTGGAGTGACGGACCTGCATCCCAATTCAAGAACCGGTACACTGCATGATGCTGACTCATTTTGCGAGGAAGTATGGTCTGCAGATTAGCTGGAACTTCTTTGCGACGGCTCATGGTAAAGGGTGTGTTGACGGAGTCGGAGGTTCTGCAAAACGGATGGTTTGGGGACTGTGTTCGCTCGAGACGTTACCAGGTACAGAGTGCTGAACAGTTCGTTACCTGTCTCAACGAGTGCAACAGCAAATTGTAGGCCACGGTCGTGTCGTCCGGTGACATTGATTGTACTTATCACCAGTTACAGAATATTATTGAGAACGCGCCAAAGATGACCGGTGTTCAGACGGATCATCAGTGGATAGCCAAAGACAATCAGCAACTAGTTCGACGTCCATTCTCAATCGTCTACGCAGATTGTGCTCCTCCATCCATTATCAACGAGGTTGGTGTCGGTGATATGGTCATCGATAGTGTCAGCACAAGTCGTGGCACCACCAAGAACTTCATCGGAATCATCCAATCTCTAGCTGATAATGATTATGAGGTGCAGTTTCTCAAGGAATGCTCGCAATCAATCTACATGATTTCTGATACAAGTGATGTTGCATGGGTACAGAAATCTGACATTCGACCAGTGGAAATAGATTACACAATAGACAGTCGTGATCGGTAAATTTTTTCATCTCGTCCGAAGTGACCATGAAACATTTTATATTTTCCTGTTGAATATAGGCCTATTCAATATTTTTTAAGCTCTCCTGAATTGATACATTGTCCTCTTTGTTACCTGAAAGGTAATGGGAAGGTAACGGGATGGGATAATTGTGAAGTTGTGGTCATGTCGCGAACGAAAATAATACCACAGTCACGAACGAACACTCATCTCTTTTCTTCCGACGGTCGTAAATATTAACCCCTCATAATCAAATTTCAATCGAAGGTCACGGTAGCCTAGGGTATCATTTACATATGCATAAATTTGTGCTAGATAAAATTGATCCAGTAGAAGATAGAAAAATAGTAGACATCTGGTCACGAACGAACATTTATACTAAGATTCAAACTCGTGTCAAAAATCGGAAAAGAAATTATATCCTTGACAGAAAATATTGTTTGAGCTTCGACAAAGGAGTATCAATAATAATATAACGCAGTATAGACTACTTGGAATTCCATTTCTAACACTGCTACATTTGTTTCAAAAATTCAAAGGGATTGTATTTTTAATATCTTAAAAATAGCAAGATATTCAAAAATTGAATTTATTAGTAGAAGAGGTGTGTCTAAGCGATAAATTTTGTGATTCCTAATGGATTCGGATATCCTTTCAAGAAAACACAAGTCACTGAGAGAAAATAATGCGTTTTAAAAATTTGCCCTCCGTGTCGTTTTTACCGTGGAATTGCCC